>CAUYUJ010008613.1:219354-291854 GCA_963575745.1 Prorocentrum cordatum | reverse complement strand
AGGTCTGGACCAGTCGGCTGACTCCTGCGAGGAGGCTCTGCTGGAGGCGGCGCTCCTTCCATCCCAAGGGTTCCGCATGGCGGGGGGTCCTGCGAGCTCGCCGCGCACGCACCAGGCGGGGGCGGCGGCGGTGGCGGCGCAGCCCCCCAGGTCCTGTGCGCATCCCTGGGAGCCTTCCCCCATGCTGCCCTGTACTGGTGTGGCGAGCGCATGTCCATTGAATGGACGGTATCGGGGGGTGTGATGAAGTCGTGGAGGTCGCTGCGGAACGGAAAGTGGACTGGAACGTAATCCCAGTCGTCCGGGAAACACCATCCTGGAAGGTGTGGCAGGATTCCTTGCTTCACGGGTTCTGGCAGCATCAAGCCAGGCCACTGTGGTCTGCTGAGCTAGGCCTTCGATGCCACATCGTAATCCTTGCCACCCGTTCTGGTCCAGAGATTGCCTGGCGCGTTGAACACCCTTGGGTTTGGCCAACATGAGTATTTCTGCTGCTCGGCCTCCTTTGCGTGGGGCCAACCTAAGAGATGTTCCTTGCCGCCACAGTGTTTCTGGCACACTTCAAACCACCAGCACCATTCATTATGGAAGCACGCCCAACGGAGCCAGGGGCACTCACGCGCACGAAAGGGCCTCGGGCCATCGACCTTGACTGGGCCTTCAGCACGGTGAACTGCGGGGGAGAGCCACCTGGCCAGAGGACCATTGTTGTTCTTCTTTGTCATCCTGCAGAAGGGGGCGCAGCCGAAAACCGCAGAAGTCTGGTGACTGGTGGGGGGGTGAACTGCCGGGACCTCAGTTGGAGCGCGGATCGATCGATCGGCGACCCGCACGGGGAGGGGGCGAGGCAGAGGGGGGGGGGGGGGGGATTTTCCAGCTGAAACGCGGCAGCGGCACACTCGGACGGGTCACAGAGGTTGACCTCACGTCCGTCTTGAATGGAAAGTGAGCTGGCCGGGTGGGGGCATCACTTGCCCATTGTATGTGAGTACTGACAGTGCTCGCGCCTTCCTTGCAGAGGGTGTCCGCCCAGTAGACTCCAATGGTGACGAAGCTGTCGGCAGCCTTGTTCGGTCTCCGTCTGACCGCTTGCCAGGTGAGTACCCAGCCTGCGCTCTCGGCCTGCCCTCGAGCGTCCTCCATCTGCCGGGCGAGATGTAGCCTTCGGTATCTGGCGGTGCCCGCCCCGTACCGAACGGCAGCTATATTATCACCGACCACCCTGGCGGCCCGGATAGGGCCCCTGAGGTGGGGGAGCAGGGCCAATCCTGCTCGGCAGCCTGCTACTTCAGCCATCTGCGCGCTGCTGCAGTCGGGGAGCGCAACAATGGCGACCGCCAACACTTGGGGGGACCCAGTGGCGGGGATGTGATGCCACAGGATGGCCCTGGCGCCTGAAACCTTGGTGGCTCCCTCAATACTCCTGGCACCACCGTCGAAGGTGACTTCGTAGGGCCATCGGGTGCTGTTGGAGTCGGGGAAGGGCGAGCTACGGACTGTGACCTCGTCACCAGGTTCGAGAATGGAGTTGGCGGTCAGGGTGATGGTGTGAAAACGGCATTCCCGACAGAAAACGGAGGTCCAGCTGGCGGTGGGGGCGTCGTCGGTTCTAGGGCAGGGGAACCAACCTTGTCCTGGGGGCATCCATGCCGCCAGGGACTGTGACGCTTGTACAACGGCAAGCCTGCTCCCAAGGTGATGGTTTCCGATGACTGCCGGGAGCCTGCGAACCTCTCCTCCGGCCCTAGGGGCGTGTCGTTGCATGTGGGGCCTGGCAGCACCACAGATTGTTCTTTCGGGAATGGCACCAGGGTTGCAAGTGCTGCAGGTATGTCGCATGACTGACCAGACCGAGGTCTCGTCTGGGTTGTCGATTCTGGGGTGCTCGTCGACCTCTTGCGCCTCGTCCCCGCTGTCCCCCTGTTGATCAAAGTCCGCGGCAACGATGCCATGCAGGATGAGCCTGGCAGCTTCGGTGGCCGCAAGGGGAGCGGCAGTGAGGTCGACGCAGTACCGGAAGGAAATATGGTGGAGGAGCTTCGCGAGCACGGCCTGGTGCTCGCCGATGCTGGCGATGGCTTGCGCAAGGGTGCGTGGATCATCCGGGCCCCTGACGGTGCACCAGGCGAATGCAGCGGCGGGGCACCAGTGCAATATGTGCTCGGTGGTTGCCTCACCGAGTCCACAGAGGGGGCAGCGCCCGCATGGCCCTTCTCTGTTGGGCGGGCGCAGGTGTCCACATGAGAGCGCGTAAGCCACAGCCTGTTCCTGCAAAGAGTTGGGTAGCACGCAGGGTTGGAGTGTCTGCCATAGCGCGGATGCATGCGGGCCTGGGCCGATGCACCGCGCGCACCACGCAGCTCCGTCGTCGCTGGAGCTGGCGGAGGTCGAAACGCTCTTGGCCTGCGCCCCGCATGGACACACGTGCGGTCTCCTTTCGTTTTCGCCCCTCCGCCTCGCTGAGCCTGGTAGGCCGCTGCAAAGAATGCGAATCACGTGGTGTCCTTCGGTGAAAGAAGTGCAGTGATGTAGCAGTCGCCACTCCTCACCGTCAGAGGGTTGCCATCTCCTCCCCTGGCTGGCGTCGACAAGCCACCTGGAGAAGTTGTGGCTGCGCATCTGCGCCCATGCGGCTGCATAGGTAATCCTGCCAAACTGTCTGCATTCAAGGAGCTCCGGTTGTTCGCGTGCCCGGCCTAGAGCAAACGCCGCTTTCCGCTCCGTGATCATCTTGGGCCTAGGGGGGGGCACCTCGGGTTGCCGCGCGGCACTGCTTGCCCATCTCCACAGTTTGTTCCATCTGTTCCTGGCGCGTTTCCTGACTGGGGTGGGGCCCCAGAAGTCATTAAGGGCGTGTGCTCTTGCTGCAACCGCGCGGGCTGTGGCTACCGGGCACTTAGGTGCACCTGGCACTTGGAAACGAATGCCCACCCCAGTGAGAATGAAGTCAGGGACCCAGGGGGCATCTGCCAGGCCGAGCGCGGTTGTGAGCTAGGCGCGTAGGTCGCGCTCTTGCACGGTGTCAGGGAGCGCGCAGTGGGCCGCGCACGGAGCCAGGAAAACGAGGTAGGCGTTCCAAGCGGCGGCAGCGCGAGAGGGGGACATCCTGGCCAGGTGGAGGGCCACGGCTCTGTCTCTCATTTTGGGGAGGGGTCGTTCCCAGGTGCCTTTGTTAAGGGCGTATTATTCTTGTCCTTTGGTGAGTCCCCCTCTTGGGGGAAGCGCTTCGCCCTCCGCTGCGCGGGAGACGACGACCGCTCCGAGGTACGGCCACTGGTCCTGCACTGAGGATCCTCCAAAGGGTGCGTGCTCCATGAGGTCACGCCACCATTCTTGATGACCTGCAGGGACAAGGGCTGTCTTAAACTTGCAGCTGCAGGGGCGCTGAAAGGTGGTACACCAATTCGGCTGGCCTTGCCCTGTGCTTGTCTCCACGAGGGCTCGTACGAGATCGCTAGGGAGCCCGGAGATCAGTACGTGGTCTCCTTCCTGCTCGTAATGGACAGGCGCCTCTTCCAGTGCAGCTCTGATGTCTGGGAGTCAGCGGTCCTGATTCCTCTGCAACGGCGAGCCTCAACTAGGAGCCCGGCTGCGCGGGCGGCCCAGGGAAGGACGATATCTGCCCGTAGCGCATGCCTTGTTGTACTGAGGAGGGCGGCGAGGTCATCAACGTAAGCGGGGTCGTCTTCGCCTGCGATGAAGGCAATCGCTGCGATAAGGGGATCGTACCCCATACTCCAAAGGAGCGGGGAAGCGGCCCCGCCCATTCCTACGGACCGTAGGAGGCGACGCTCGGGCCCATTGCCTTTGCCCCTGCATACCTGCACCCGACGGTCAGCAACAAGGGTGTTAAGGGCTTGCAGCAGCCAGGGGGGGGGTCCAACTTTGGAGGAGGCTTCCTACCCATTGCAGCGAGATTATCTCAAAGGCCTTGTTCTGGTCGCAGAAGATCACTGCCGTGCACGGAGCGTCTCCGACCGCGGCAGCGGCTTGGCTGACAAAAGCGTCGACAGCAGCCATATGCCTTCCTAAGAGGGCGGCCCAGGCTGAGCCTGGCTCAGTTGGAGGCTTGGGAGGAGATCCCAGGCGTTGGGTAACTTTCGCGATGTTGGGGCCGCACTGGCCTCCTCTTTTGGCCGCCTGGTTCGGACTGAGGGCCGGTTCGACCGCCGGGCCCAATAGGTCGGCAAGGGAGGCACCGAAGAGGCGGCGCATGCAGGTAGGCAGCTGCAGCGGTCTCATGTCATTAGGGGTCTCAGCGCCAGCCTTTTTCCCAATCCACACGAGTAAGTCAACTGAGGGTCCTAGCACTTCCTCCAGGAATGCTGGGTCGAGGTCAGCAGCGTGCCAAGCCTGCGCCATGAGGCAAGCAACAAATCTGGCCCCGGGGTGATATGCTTCGCACGGCACGCCATCCACCCCGGGTGCGCTTCCGCCAGGGGCGAGGACAATGGCTGCTAATCTGCCCCAGCTTGGCTTGGGCTTGTCGGGGAAGACCAAGCCGGATTGCTACTGAAAGTGCAGATCAAGGAGCCTCCTTGAAGAGTCCGGCAGAGGGGGGGCGGAGTGACATATCGCACTGCGGCTGTCCCAGAGGACATTGTCAATCTGACTGGGCCTGTCGTGCCAGGTGCCATTGTGGTCTCGCACCCCTAGGATGGCGTGGGTTTTCGTGTAGATTTCCCTTCCTGTCCTATAGTGGGCAGCCAAGGGTGAGCGTTCAGCTCCAGGGCCTCTCTGCGCTGGGGACAGCCTGGCTGCTCTTCTCTGGGTGACCTCGGCGTCCCATTTCCTGAGCCACTGCGTTGCCTGGTTAGGTGCGAGGCCCCGCCCATCCCAACCGTATTCGTGCAACCAGGCTGCCAGGGCAACTACTGGACGCGCGGCCCCGTCTCTCTGGCTGGCCAAAGCCAGGAGGACTCCCGGCGAGGCGCGGGGCTTGTGTTTTCTCCATTTCCCCCACCAGTCCTGCAGGGCGGATGAGAGGGCATGTCTCCCAAACCTCATGAGGGCGGGAAGGACGGGGGGGTTCAGGTCAGCGCCTCGCTCTCCCTCTCCGGCGTCCGGCTGTGCGGAGGGGGGGTTAGTGACAGAGGTGTCCCCGTCGCCGTTGTCCACGCGCCAGTCGGGGAAGCCCCCCGGGCAGGCCGGTCGAACCCAGTCGATCGGTTGGAGGAGCCCAGTGAGGTTGACGGGCGGGACATCGAAGGTAAGTTCGAGGTGGGAGTAGAGCTGCCGGAGGTCAGCATGCGCCGCAGTGGGGAAGTTTCTGAGGTCAGTGGCTCTCATGGCGTTTTCTCTTCTTGCCCTTCTGGCCCCTTGCGGTTCGAGGCTGATGAGTGCGTGGTCGGAGAGTGTGAGTCTCCAAAGCTTTCGGGGCTCATGCGCATAGATCTGTCGGATTGGACACGCCATCATGTCGATATGTGATTCGCTGTCCTTGTCAATCCTGGTGGGCCCATGCATGTGAATGACTGCGGAGCCCGAGCTTGTCAGCATGTCCCTCAGCAGGGCTGAGGCCTCAACCTCGCCGTCTCTCGGTTCGTTGAGTTGCAACTTGACATCCCCACCCCAGTAGGTGTCGAGGCTCTCCCATTGCTCAGCAGCGATGGCACTTCCGGCGAGGGTGTCTTCCTTCCTGGTCGGGGGGAGGTATACCGACACCATGCGGAACCTTTCCTTATGCTGCTGTACAACTGCGGCGATGGCGCATCCCGGGACCAGAACCTGATGTTCTAGGAGAGTGATGCCGTGGGGGAGGAGGATGCCAACACCACCTGCCAGCCCGCCCGTCGGCCCCAGGTAGCCGGGGGAGGCGACGAGGGTCCTGGCAGGGAACATCGTTTTCCATACCTCCGCCTCGTGTTCAGACCAGTGCGTCTCTTGGATCAGGGCGATCCGGTTGTTCGCTGTGAGTTGGGTGAGTACGGCGTGCTGAACTTGATTCTTGGCTGCTGTGCAGCTTCGGAGATATCTGACGATCCAACAGCCGATTCTGGGCAGGCTGCTGACTGGGGTGGCGCTGAGCGCGCGCAAAAGGTCGTCTAGCACGAGGCTTCCACACATAGCGTCCCAGCTGGGGTGCCTCCAGGGGTCGGTATGCAAGAGAGACCATAGGCCCCTTGGTCCGCGGACCTTGTGATGACCATGAATTTCGAGTGTACTGTCGAGGGCGCTGCTGGCGCGTGCCCAGGCCATGGAGCGCGGCCCCGGCACCGGGAGATGCCTGGGTGGGGACCCCAGCGCCTGGTGCAGCGTGCTGGGGCCCTCGGCGGAGTCCAGGGGCGCGTCAGCTCGGGAAAGAATCTTTCTTCGCGGAGCAACTGCTCTGCTAGGTCACCCGGGAGGGGGTGGTCTCTGAGCTGCGCCCAAGGGCACTGTCTCCCTGCATACGCTCGTGCGGCTCCCCACCCCTGCGCTACATGGTTCCCTGCAGGCGCAGGGGCGCAGGCTATGTCCGTGGCGCGCCCAGCACTCCAGGCTCGCAGTACTGTGACAATCCTGCGCTGCAGGCTTCGGGGATCGAAGTGTATGCCGACAGCGTCGTAGAGCGCTCTGTCGCCTATCCCGAGCCCGCGATAGCACCCGGCCAGGCCCACCGCCCTCGCCCTTTCATCAGCGTCAGGGGGTCTAAGTCCGCGTGTTCTGCCTTCCTTCACTAACCATCTTCCCCGAGCTCTGACTTTGTCCTCTGTGGCGGGGCTCTCCCTTTCCCTTCCAGCCATGACGAGGCTCAGGCCTTCAGCGCATCCAGGGAATCGCTGCTCCGCTCCACATTCGGCGAGAATGTGCATGGCCCCGTGCCTCATTTCGGTCGGATTTCGGAGGAACCATCTATATCTACTGTCCTCGTTAGATAAGAGGCACAGGAGGTGAGTCTGGTAGCTGCTCGGAAGGATGGCATCTGGGTCGCCAGGGGCGGCCCTGGATCGAGTCCAGGTTAGGATCCTCCCGTCTGGTCTGTAAGCCCATCTTGGCTCCTAGGGACTGGGGAGGCGGGCGCAAGTTATGGCATCGGCCGGGGGGGGGAATTGCCAATCCAGAGCCTTTCCCTTGGGCTGGCTACGTGGTCGCCCGCGTTCATCCTGACTGCCCATTCGGGGTCGAGGTCCCCCATTGCTGCGCTCATGGCCTTGCGGTGGGCCAGGGGCATGGGCGCCGCGTTTTCCACCAGGACAAGGATGGTGATGTCCGGCCTTCCCTTGTTTGACAGGTACCAGGCTGTCGGGGCTGCGAAGAAGTGGGATGATTGGGCCCCCGCCAGAACGTCCTTGCCGGCGCGCGGGCCCGCTGCCGACAGGTTGCTGCAGGGTGGTCCTGCCACTATCAGCAGGGCGCTGCCCTGTTCCAAGGAGTCGACATGCTTTTCCCAAGGAGTCCTCTTGTCGAGGGGGTCTCTGCGCCTGAAGAGATCCCATACGTCTTCCGCTACCTGCTTATGTGGGGGGCCTCCATCTTGCGGGTCAGGAGTCGCTGCCCATTTGCGCGCCACAGCTTCCGCGGCCTCTCTGTTGTGTTCGACGAAAGAGGATGTCTGGAATCTACGGCTGGATCCTAGCTTGCTGACAAGGTCGCCCACTGCGAGTCTGGCTATACCCCATCCGTCGAAGAGGGATACCAGGCGGAGTGGGGTACGTTCACTCGCCCCGCTGCCGGTTGCTGCAAGTTCTCTTCGTGCTGTCCCCCCTTCCTGCTGTGCGAAATCTCTCTCGACAGCTTCCTGTACGCGCACCCTTCCTGCAATGTCGTCGATTGCCTGCTCGGGCCCTAGTCTGATGGTACCTTGCTCGTGCAGCGACCGAAGCGTGCTTAATATTGTGTTGTTATCCAATCCGGCCACCTGGTACGCCGCCAGGACCTGGTCGGGAGGGGCAACGGGAGAAAGGCCAGTGTTGCTATCTCTGTGCTGGGTCCACACCTGCTGGAGGACTACTATTGGTTGGGGGGCCGCAGTGGGTTCAGTGGGCGCGGGGGGATTGATCCTGAGCCTTGCCCCCCTCGCCCCCTCTCCTGGTCCTTGGGGCCCTGACGCGGCGCCCGCGCGGCCCCGTCCAGGAATCCTCTGCTCCGCTGCTGCTGGCTGCGTTTCCCACATTGATGCCAGGGACCGATTATTGCCCTCCTCTAGTCTGATTATTCTCGGTCTTGTCCTGGGTCGGGTTCTCGCCCCCATGGGGCCCGCTTGTCGGTCTCGTCTGTTCCGACTTCTGTTTTGTCGCCTCGCGGGGCCTGCTTGGCCCGTGGCATTGTTATGATGGCTCGTCTGCTGCGGGTGCTGTACTGCGGCCCCCTCCGCGGCCTCTGCCCTTCGAGGCTGCCCCTCTGTGCCCCCATCTCTAGGGGGTCCTTCTGCGGGGGAGTCTGGGGCTGTTCTGTCGCTGCCCTCGGCGCCGGTCTTCGGGCGGGGTTGCCGTGAGGGGTCCCCTCCCTGAGGTTGTACCAGGTCGAGTCGACGGCTCTGAGCCTGCTGGTGTCGGGGCCAAGAGAGTCCTCAATGGAAACAAAGAGAGTAGTGTCGAGGACTTCATCGTTTAGTGGGGGGAAAAGGTATGCTGGGCCCTCACTGCCAGGGATTCCTGCCACTGCGGCTTGCAGGCGCGCACAGGCGGCATCTGCCGCGAGGGCGGCGTTTCTAGAAAGGATGTTCCTGCCAGCTGGGTTCCTTGTTCCGGTCGCTGGGTGCTGCGCCCAATCGGCTCTTTAAATAAGCTGTGCAGGGGTCCCTAAGTGCCAGATCTTGGGGGCGGACGGCAGCGGCCGAGAGGCCTGGCGAATGAAAAGTCCAGGACACACAGAGCTTAAATATCCGACGCAGCAACAGCAGATGAGAGCGACCTCATTACAAGCACGAGCGAAAGCGAGGGGTCTACGCCCCAAGTAAAGTTCAGAGCACTCGTCGACATCATGCTGAAACCAGCCCTCCACGCGGAGGGCCCACAGGTACCTGACCTTCATGGGCCCACAGGGGCCGATCAAGCACAACAAAATGAGAGTGCGAACCCCTCCTCACAGGGAGGGGGGGTCGGGGCCGAAACTGGAGCGGCGGCGAAGCCGAGGAGGACGAGGCCGAGGACGAGGACAAGAGGGAGAGGAACGGCACAAGAGGGGGAGCACTAGCAATGTAAAAATGCGTTTAGTAAAACATGTATTTAAATAAGCTGTGCAGGGGACCCTAACTGCCAGAGCTTGGGGGCAGACGGCAGCGGCCGAAAGGCCTGGCGAATAAAAAATCCAGGACACACAGAGCTTGAATATCCGACACAGCAACAGCAGATGAGAGCGACCTCATTACAAGCACGAGCGAAAGCGAGGGGTCCACGCCCCAAGTAAAGTTCAGAGCACTCGTCGACATCATGCTGAAACCAACCCTCCACGCGGAGGGCCCACAGGTACCTGACCTTCATGGGCCCACAGGGGCCGATCAAGCACAACAAAATGAAAGCGCAAACCCCGCAAAGGCCAAAAAGCCCCTTCTGGCCGAAGGCCCTGCATTCAGGATTTTGAAATCAGCACCGCAGGCAGAGGGAGGGAGGGCGGGAAGAGAAGAGTACAAGTATTATACTCAAAAATTAACCCCCCAGCTTTGGCACATATCCCCAGATTAATTGCAAGCTCAAAGAAACGCACTTCGAAATCCAAACTCTTACAGACATGTGAAGAGAGGAGATGAGGCTAGGCGGCGCCACGGCGTCGAAACAGGGCCTTGCCCCCTGTTCTCGGGCGCCCCACCTCGGGCCGCGCCTGCAACGACGCACAGCCGAGGTCGAGGCTGTCGTTCGAAAGCTGCGAGAGAGCCGCAATCAAGCGAACGGTGAGCGGCCTACGTGCCGCCCTGGACTTCCCCAGCGCATTGGCCATCGCCAAGCCTGGGGCCTGCCAGAACCGTTCGCCCTTCACGATCTGATCCTTCTGGAGGAGGGAGCGCCGCTGTATCAGCACGTGCGTCTTCGCGTAGCGCTGCAAGGCGCTCGAAGTAGCCCAGCGCCCCCTCCTCCTTGCAATCTCCAAATCTCCCCCATTCGCCACATACTGAGCAGCACCAGCGCGTCGAATGCCGTGAGGTGGGCCAAGGGCCTCAAGGCCCAACCTCTGAAGAGAAGACTGCCAACTCCTGCGGTACTTGTCGGGGGTGATCGGGAAGACGAGCTCATCGTCTGCAAGATCCTCGGCGAGGGTGAGCAGCACGCACTTCGTCAGCTCCATCAGTACCTCCACTCCCTGCCCCGAGCCCGTCTTGACCTTCTCCCCTCTCGCTCGATCTCCCAGCAATAATGCCATACGCCCTTGTGCATCCACCGAAATGCTGCCTTTCCGTAGTTGAGCCCAGTCCTGCTCACGTAGCCAACCGTCGAGCTGCACCACGACCGCGCGCGCCTCATGGACACACCCGGCGTGGCACAGGTCCAGGATGATAAGAGCAAGCGCCTGCAAAAAAATGGGCTCGCCCTCCTGGCCCTGCTGCTGGCGTTCCCACGCTTTCAGAGCGCGAGACGACAAGGGAAGGAAGTTCCTGTGGTCCTCGAAGATGTACATGAACCCGTTGAACAGCATGCTTCCCCGACTATAGCCGAGGCCACGCACGTAGCACATGTCCGAAAGAAAAGAAGCCAAGGCTTTATCCCGAAGATAGACCGACTGGAACGGTAAGTTCAGCCTCTTAGCATCGATCAGAAACTCCCGAACTGCCTTTTCGCATGCGACATTCGTCTTGTCATCGACCGCGTGTATTGCCAATCTATTGTTATAAGCCAGAGACATCCAGGCTGCGTTATCCCATGCTCGAGCTCCTTTAGTCTGCAGCGGCGGCGGCCTCGTGACAACTCTAACTGCACCTGCTCCGTGTAGGCAGCCCAAGATGACCAGCAGCCAACTCCAGGACGGCCTGGATCGCACGCCCCGATTCGCCGCCAGCCTCTCCAGGTTCAAGTAGAGCTCCTCGTAGTCGACGGCCTCGTACTCCACTAACTTGTCGGCGCGGTGACCACTCACCATGTCGACGTGGTAGGTCCCGTCGTACTCGCAGTAGGGTGAGGTCTTGCAAGCATGGAGCGGACGGCCTTCGGCGTGTGTCTCCACTTGTGCTCCTCCTTCGTCGCCTCGGCCGCACCGATGTCCAAAGCTCTGCTCGGACCATCTGCCCCATTGTCCTCCGACGCCACCCACCTCAAGTACAGCTTGATACCGAAAACGAGGACCACAGCAGAAGTCTGGCGAGCCAAGTGCAGCAGGCCCGTCGCCGACGAGCGCCCCTTGGCAAGCACGCCCATCGCAACCAGGGAGTCCGAGAACACCAGCACGCGCTTGCCCCACATATTCCGCGTGCGCGACATGTGTCGCAAGAGGGACACAATCGCACGTAACTCCAGGATATTGTTGTGCTCCTCTCGCTGCCACAATCCTTTGGAGAGTAAAGACCAGCGAACCACCCTCGTCCAGACCCTCGAGGCAGGTAGAGCCTGTCCACGCCTCTTGACCACCCTGAGGATGCCACCCTCCAGCCTCGCCTGGGCCCCCGCCACGACCATGTCCCATCACGGCTCGATCTTCAGCACCTGCTTGCAGTAGGTGGTCCTCCACTTCGAGCCGTACCTGAACTCCGTCGCCTCCACATGCTCTGCTTTGCGATCCTGCTCGCACTGCAGGGCCCCGAAGCGCCCGTCGTTCGTAACCATCGTCAGGAACCCAGTCTCCGCGGCCGTCCGAAAGGTGAAGACCTCCTCGAGCCTGGTGAGATCCTCCCAGAGCGCCTCGACCTCCGCCTCCGCCGTCATCACCGCCGTGAAGATCAGGCCCTCCCTGTGGAAGAGCTTGGCGACCTCGAAGGCGATCAGCTGCTCCAAGGGCGACCTGGAGGGAGCCAGATGTGTACAACACCACCACCGTCGACGTACTCGCCCAAACAGAAGCTCCAGCTCCCTCGGTTCCGTCAGCTGGTAGGAGGGGCCCCTCAACAGATCCGACGCCTCGCACCAGGACTTGGTGCGACTCACCACGTCGTCGCTGATCCTCTCGACCCCACTCGCCAGCTCCAGGAACCCAGGCCGTCCCGCTGGTGGCCCCACCATCTCGTCGTCCTCCTCGCCCTCGCGCGCGACCTCCTCCTCCACCGCTGTGAAGGCCTCGTCGGCCCTGACGGTCCAGGTCTGCAGGCCGCCCTTCGCCACCTCCATCCTGCACTCCGTCGCGGTGACCTCGGTCACGACCGCTCCGTACCCGAACTCCGAGGCGTCCGTCATGTAAGCCCTCGTGGCCCAGTCCGCCTCCAAGTCCGACGTAAAGTACACCGAGAGGCTGGCCAACGCCACCAGCTCCGAGACCACATCCGTCGCGAGGGGCAGCACCTCCTCCCAAGAGTCGCCGCGCTCGTTGATCCACCTGTAGATCGCGTCCAGAATGGCAAACCCCGAGCGGCAAATCAGAAGGGCCCAGGTCCACATACCCAGCAAAGACGAGAGCCTCGCAGGAGAGACGGTGGGCTTGACCGCCAGCGCCTCCGCTGTCAGTACCAGTTCTCTCAGCTTGCCGGGATGAATTGTCACCTGGTACGGCCGCCCCCTCACCGTGATCCCGAGCCCTCGCTGCAGTCCAGGGCCCCACCCCTCCTTGTGCACCCCGGGCCCCTTGTCCACCAACACCTTCTTCACCACCTCCTTGTCCACCTCGATGTCGCCCTCGAGCGGGTCGAGGAGCCTGAAGCCGATGTAGTCGTCGATGTACAACATCAGAATCAGCTGACACGTCTCGAAGGATGCGGTCGGCCTCCCATAGGCCAGCCCCCCCAGGTCGTACCCTTTCACCTCCTTGATCGAGTCGGTGAGGCACGAATGAGCCAGGAAGACGGCCCACGAATGCCCCATCACGGGGGCGATGGCCCCCACTCCCCGATCTCCTTCGCCTGGCCGTGGTATGTCCTTCCCCTGTCCCTTCGCATGCTCCCACAGCTCGCTCGGTGACACGTCTTCCAGCACACAATACTGAGCTAGCGACCTCGTCCACCTTAAGCGGTAGAACCAGTCTGGGATGTCCCCCGCAAAGGAGAACAACTCCCTTTCCCCCAGCACCTCGGGCAACAGATCCAGAGAACTCCGAGCACTCGGTGATCCCAGTCCCGTCCACGGTGGTCTCCTGAACCTCAGATTCAGGCGCCGACAGTCCCACACCAGCCTGGAGGACTTGATGTCCGTCATGCTGCCCTCCTCCAAGGACTTCACCACCGTAAAGACCCCCACGTGCCCCTTCACCTCGTCGACGAAACTCAACATACCAGCCTCCCACATCCTGAGCGTCAGGGCCAGCCGATTCGACCTGATCCTCCACCCAGGGTCGCTGTAGCTCTTCGTCTGCTGGTACTTCACCCAGTCCACCTCGTCGTCGTCCCTCAGCATGAGCCCCGTCCACGTTCTCCAGGTAGGGCCGCGCCGTTGGCGAAAGGCGCACCACGTCGAGGCCCGTCGCCCCGACCTTCGGCACCGAGACCTGCTCCGCTATCAGGTCGCACATGTCCCCCTTCTTCATAACGCCTGTCCTCGCCGTCGTCCTCTCCGACCTGCCGTAGCCCATCACCTGCCCCTTCCCAAGACGGCTGAGAACCGCCCTGCCATCGTTGATGCCTCCCCAGCTGGCGCGCACCGCCAGCAGCTCCCAGAGCCCGTTGATCAGCGTCCTCTGCAGTAGCGTAGCCGACGCCCACGTCCTCTTGCAAGGGCGTAAACGCAACTCCCCCACCACACGGGCATGTCCACAAGCCAAGCACCGAATCGACGCGATAGCTCGTGAAAGCCTCCTCCGCGTCACCCTCAGCTCGCCCTCGGACAGCATCGTGCCCAGGGACCCCACCGCCCCAAACGGTGGGAAGGGAAGGTCGCGAAGAGGATCCCGCTGACGCCCATCCTCTCCCGCTCCAGGAAGCAGAGGACACCTGGACACCATGTTCCCGATGAGAGATACTCGGCTGCCTGTACGTCCCCTCCCTGAAGTACAGGTGCCATCGCAGGGCCAGAGAGAGGATGCTGAATAACACCAAGCCCGAGCGCCTACCAACGAAGTCCTTCCCACTCGTAGTCGACCAACCTTCACTGAACCCACGGGAGAGGAAGCTACGCGGACTTACGCCCTTGGCGTCGGCTTGGCAAGGAGGCGCCGCTAACCTCCCTGCCGCAACCTATTCGTCCGCGTGCGAGTGGCCCGACGCACCTCCAACGAGCGAGAGGTGCTTGTTGATGGCGGCCTTCTTCTTCAAACGTTCTGCAACCTCCTCGTCAGCAGCCATTGCGTCGGGCGTATTCGACTTGGCCAGATCAAGATACTCCTCCGCGTAGCCCCAATTGACTTTGCTCTTCCACTTCGAACCGTTGGCCGACTTGGGGCGCCTCCAGTCCGACTCCACCTCCACGTTCTCGTAGGCCTTGAAGATCGAGTAGATACGCAGGCACGTCAGCTCGGCCGCCCGTGAGTTGATCAAAGTGTCAAACTCCCCGCACATCATCATCTTGTCCAAGGCGGCCGCCAACATGAAGATCTCCGAGGCTATGGAACACTTCGTGAGCTCCTTGGAGCGCAACCAGTCCTCCAGCTCGGCCCTCGCCCCTCTCCCGCTCTTGTAGAAGCGGGCCAGGACGGTCGGGGCCACCCTCGCACGAACCCCTCCGACTCGAGCGCCTCCCACATCGCGGTAGGACTTCAACGTAGCCAACAGCCCGTCCTTGGGGTCACGCGCCTCGATCTCCAGCTGCGCCACGGCCTCTCCGACACTGGACGCGCCTGGCGAAGACACCTTCTCCCAACTCGTAGGAGACCCCGACGTCGGCGTAGTCGGACCTGGAGATCCCTCCGTACCCGCCGCTGAGTCCACCTTCACCGTCTCCTCGTGCTCCTGAAGCTTCCGTAAGACGTCGTCCACCTGCGCGTCGGAGGGCCTCCCCTGGGCCTCACTCTCGCCACCGTCACTGTCGAAGCTGAGACGCTTCCGAGGGCCCCCCGACGCTGGCACATCTTCACCCTTGCGCTTCTGGCCCAGGAGGTCGGCGAGCGCGGCGACCGAAGCCTGCAGTGTGTTCTGCCCCCTCGCCAGCTCCGCGAACAAGTGCCGCGAGTCGGGCTCATCGTCCGAGTCCGCCACCGTCGTTCCCACCATGACCTCTGAGTCGGAGGCCTCGCTCTCGCCGTCGCTCTCGTGCACCTTCCACCTTCTGCCCAGGCCTGCCCCACTGCTGAGCAGCTAGTAGCGCAGGTAGAGTGCCGCGATGCCGACTCCGAGCGCCATCCCGATCTGCTCGAGCTCCCCCGACTCGTACATCTCCTCGGCCTTCTCATACCATTCATGAGCTCCCTCAGCCACCTCACCAGCAGCCAGCACGGACTCGTAGACGGTCTGGAGCACAGAACCAAGCCCCAGCACCTTCCAAACTCGCCATTCCAGGAAACACACTGCCATGGAGCCCCCAGCCGACCGCCGTAACCAGAGGAAACTCACGGCGTTCCCCACCCCGCCCTGGATCCAACCGAACAGGTCACTCTTCTTGCTCGGCTTGCGCTTCTTCTGCTGCTTCCCCTTGGCGGGGATGGCGGTCTTCGCGTCCTCGGCCTCCAGCTCCCGTCTCGATATGAGCCTCTCCGAGGCCGCGAGCACTCGGTCCCTGCTCGCGGCACTGAGCCCTGGGTGCCCTGTCCATGTCAGGTCCTTCACAGGTTTGGTAAAGATCCTCTCCTTGTCGCGCACGTTGATGACCTGGACCCTCAATGCAGGGTCGCACGCCGTCCACGTCGCGCTGTTGGACTTCCCGATCCGTGACACCAACAGCATCACCACGCCCTGCGAGGGGCCCGTCTTGTAGTAGACCCTGTTCCACCTGCTCCACGGCGCCATCAGGACGGAGGCACGGCTGCCGTGAACAAGAATGTCGCCTGCCGGCTCGTAGTCCAGCTCCTCGGGTGGGTCGAACTCTTCGGCTGCCGCCTACAGTGGACGGCCCTCGTCAGCAATGTCGCCTGCGTTCCGCCCGACGAGCGCGGCCACGCCGTACCACCACCACTTCGCGGCGATTGCCCAGGCAAGCGAGAGGGGCTGTCCTCTCGCACTGCGGTGCCACAAATCCTGGACGCTCGTAGATCTCGCTGGAAATCCTCGAGCCGAAACTTGAGCGGCGGCGAAGCCGAGGAGGACGAGGCCGAGAACGAGGACAAGGGGGAGAGGGGCGGCACAAGAGGGGGAGCACTAGCAGTGTAAAAGTGCGTTTAGTAAAACATGTATAAAGGGGATGAGCAGCCTGTGGGATAAGCATGCTCTGGTGAACACCTGTCTGACCTGCTTTTCGGGCTGGAGCATGGAGGCCCCCCGGCGATGGCGCTGAGCACGGCCCTCCATCTAGCTCTATCTTCGCACCCTAGCCTTATGATACTCTTGTTGCGCAGACTGGCGGAAACCCAGAAATGGTTCACGAATGGTCGCGCGGATGGCCCCCCAAATGGTCGCCCAAAAAGAAATGGTTGCCCAGATGGTCGCCCGAATGGTGGCCCCAGACGCACGCTTGAAAAATGGCAACTCGAATGGTCGCCGAAATGGTTTCACGGCTCTGGGGGAAAAAAATCGGCAACCAGTGCATCATTGAGCCATACTGTACCAGCGGGCAGCCCCGCGGCGCGAATCCCAACACACACGCGCGCAGACGAGGGGAGGGGGGGGGAGGGGACGAGGGGGGGGAGGAGGAGGAAGGAGGAGGAGGGGGGGCGGCGGCGGCAGGGCGGGCAGGGCGGGGCCGCGCTCCGCCTCCTCGCAGTAGACGCCGACCCACGCGGCGAATCAGCGGGCGCCAACCCTCTCTCTCTCTCTCTCTCTCTCTCTCTCTCTCTCTCTCTCTCTCTCTCTCTCTCTCCCTCACGCTGTCCCCCTCTGCCCATGTCCTCTCTCCTCCTCCTCTGCCCCCCTTTCTGCTCCTCCTCCGTCCACTGTCCTCCGCCGTGCCCTTCCTCCCGCGGGCTCTCTTCCCCGCCGTTCGCCCCATCGTTCCTCTTACCCCCCGTGCGCCGCCCACCGCCGCCCCCGCTCGCACCTCTCTCCCTCTAGCCCCCCCTCCCCCATCCAGCCCTCCAACCGCTCCTGCGCCCTTGCTGGCGCCCCTAATAAAGCCCCCGCGACGCGTGCAACGCCCCATCCCTCTTGCCCCCGTAGCCCCAGCCATCTGCGACACTCGCAGGAAGGGACGAGCTAGGGAGGGGGCGGGGGCGCGGATGGAGGGAAGGAGGCAGCGACAGGGGGATAAGACAGATAACGGACGGCGGCGGAAGCAGGGAGAGGGACGAGGGAGGGGGTGGGGATGACTATGCTATTGTGCTGGCGACGTCGGTGCCTTGTTTAAGTTCCCTGCTAAACCTAGCTGCAGTCGTGATTCAAACGAATCGCCCATGAATGTTCGTGCGGAGCTGGATCCAGCATCGCCCGTGTCTGCCCATTCCCCCGTGCGGCGCTTGCGCAGCTCACCCCTGATGAATCCTCCCATGTGTCTAGCAGCTGCGCAGTCGAGGGCGCCGTTGCTGGCGCGAGCACGGGCCAGACGCTGACACGAGAAGCGTGTCACCACGCGCACGGGCAGCCACGCACGGCTGCACTTACTTAGAAACAAAACGTACTGCACCATAAGGTCCATGCACGCAACACCGCAGCAGCAGCACGCGTGCAACGCCTGCAGTCACTTCTTGATGCCCACCTTGTCCCTGATGTTGGCCAGCGGCGCTGCTGGCAACTTCTGGTGGAGCTTCTCTGGGAGCATCGCCATCTGGGCCTCCAGGTTGCGCTTGAGCTTGAGCGGCGACCCCCCGAAGTCGCGGAATAACACTAAGCAGAGAGCCTCGCAATGCGTGAGCATCATTCGGTCGACCAGCTCTTGCGCGTCACCGACGATCGTCAAGCGGTCGGCGTTCTCGTCACCGTGGAGTGTCATGGCGTCATCGATGGTATGCAGCTTCCCCCGTAGTGCGTCCAGCTCGCCTTTCAGAGCGGCAGGCCGCGCGTTGGCGAAGAGCGTGGTCTTCGCGCGGCCCTGCAAGTTCTCGAGGGCCGCGTCGGCGGCCAACCCCTCGTGCCACAGGAGGGCGGCACAGCCGTAGATCGCGGCGCGGTCGAGTTTGAACACAACTGGTCGCAACTTCGCCGCCTTGGCCGCGCAGTCGGCCTCCATCACTGCAGATGCCAGCTGAACGGCTTCAGTCGCCCAGCGATAGAAGAAGTCCTTGCCAATTACAGCCTGTGCCTCGAGGTTCTCTCGATCGGAGCGCTCCAGCGCCCAGCCAGGCAACGCTGCAAACGCTGTAAGTTCCCCCAGGTAGATCATTCTTCGCAATCCTTCATCATGCCCCCTCCCGCCGCCCCCCCCCCCCCCTCCGTCACCGCCTTCATATCATCGCGATTTCGTTTATCACCTATGCCTCATCCATCGAGTGACCCCCCCTCCCCCCCCCTCCCCCCCCCATTCCCGACCCCATTGCCCCAGTCACCCCTCGTCCTCCTCATCGCCCCGCTCAGGCCCGCAAAGTGCAGCGTTGCGCAGTTGGGCACTGGGCGAATCCATCCAGGAAGCCCTGGCGCCCCCACCAGCGCCAGCTTCCCCGCCGCGAGGCGGCCCATGGCAACTCCACGCGCGTCGGCGGCCATGCGCTCGTCGAAGTCCGCGCCCAGGCCCGTGTAGGTGTAGATGCTGGCGAAGTCCCACTGCAGGCCGCTCAGCGCCTCCAGGCACGCCTTCGCCTTCGCAAGGTCGGTGGTCGGCTCCTTGACGAACTCGAACAACTGGGCGCACAGCTGGCATTGGATCATTATGTAGTTGCAAACGTCCTCTATCATGTGAACGTCCTCGCCAGCGCCCACGCAGTCCATGACCATGGTCACGTCCAAAGCAATCTTAAGCTCCAAGTCCTCGCTCTTCTCGGCGATGCCGAAGTCGGCGTAGGTCCTCGCATGGCTGACGAGGGCGACGGCTGCAGCCTTGCGAGCTTCGAGAGGGGCGTCGTGACATAATGAATCATGGGCATTGCAGCAGATGTGCAAGTGGCCAACCACTGTCTGCTTCTGGGCGACTTTGAGCAAGTGGGCCTGAATGGCGTCGGCTCCTGGTATCGCCAGCTTCCCCTCACTACACGTCGCCGCGATGTCCTTGAGATGGCCGCAGGATTCGTCGGGGAAGGTGCCAGCCTCGATGGAAGAGAGCACCGCGCCAATCACAGACAAGGTAGAAGCCTCGAGAAGCTCAGTTAATTTCTTAGACTGGGATGGGCGTACCTTGCCCTTAGCGCTCCTCTTCACCTTCCAAGCGTTCAGCAAAATGTCGCAGTTATCCTGGAACGGGCCCTCCGGATCTACAGATATCACCCTCTTCTCGCTATCGATCAAGCGAGGGATGGGCTCGTCAAGGTGAGGCCGACAACGAACAAACTCTGCAAGCAGATGCTTATAATGACCGTTCTGCGCCAACGTTGCAATCACATTGGTCTCGCCTGGCGGCACGCTGGCGGACACGTCCTGAAGCTTGTCGAAATCAATGTTTGCGGCGCCAACCTTCTGCTGCTCCTGGAGGTCGGGCTCAGTGACCATGACGATGCCACGAAGCAGGGAGCACAGCTCGTCCGCGCCATCCTCGCACGGCTCGAAGTCCAGCTGGTCGTCGTCGGACGCGGCGCATATGGCCGTGATGATGGTGGTCATCACGCGCATCGTGACACTGGCGTTGCGGGCGCCGTCCTTGATGAGGGGGCAGATCGCTTTCTTGAGCACGATATCCGCCATCGTAGCCATGCGGTCCTTCGGCGAACCCTCGACGTGGCGAAGTCGAGGCTGCAGGGGCTCGAACGCACCGTCGTCGGCGGTACTTGGCCACGCCTGGACCATGTCGAGGAGGCTGGTAACCCTCTCCTCGAGGCTGGCAGTGCTCTGCGACCAATCCTGGAGCGCACGCGCGATGCAATCATTCTTGAACTTGGTGGGGAAGTCGACGCCAGCATCCACGAGCTTCTGTAGCAGGGCGTCGAGATCGGTCCTGGCCATGCTGCACCAGCCATTCTGGGTGGCGATCTGCTCGGCGGCCTCATTGAGCGAGGCGTGCTCCCGCATGCCGTCGCCCTCGCTCCTCCCCAGGGTATCCGCCTCCTGAGCGTACGCCTCCTGAGCGTACGTCCTCCTCATATGCCTCCCGAGGCTCTTCTTGCCAGTCAAGGCGAGCGAGTGGCTCACCTTGTGGAGCTGGAGCGTCCATTTGGCCTTGACGGGGTCCGACTGCATGGGCTCCCTGACGTCGACGATGCCCTCGCCACCAGGCACGCATCCAGGGCTGGCCAAGCGACCGCCAGCACCGCCCTTCGGGCTGCCTGGGCTGCTGAGAGGAAGCTGGGATCCGTTCGACACCACACTGGCCGCGCTGCCTCTCCTCGCTGGGGGGGAAGGCGCGGGCGACCTCTGCAGCGCCTGCTGTGGCGCGGCGTCACTGGGAGCAGCCATGTGCCCATGGCCGACTCCGCAACATCGGTGCCCTCTTCGACGTGGACGAGGCCCTGGAGAGGATACCCAATCGCACCCATGCCAATCCTGCATCATCCCCCCCCCCCCCCCCCCGCCCCATACACGGAACGGGGTGGCGCGCGGATCGGCAGGGGCGTGGTGTTTGGATACCTCGACCTCGCTCTCCGCAGTCGCTCTCGCCTCCTCGGCCTTCTTGATACCGATGAGCTCGCGCTTCTCGTCGGCTCTCTTGAGGAGGGTCTTGATCGAGAGGAAGGGGGCACCGCTCGGAGAGCACTCATTCTCTAAGCTCGCCACGGACTGATCGTGGATCTTACTAGGTTGTTCCTTGCGACTCAGCGTCCAACCTCAGAACGGACTTTCCACACGAGATCACGAAGGTGCGCGGTGCGTCCTCGAACTCATCAACCAAGACCCCCTGGAGAGGGTTGTCGTGCTCGCCCCACAGCTTCTGGCACTTCGCGCCCAGCTGCTCGGGCATGCAGCCGGTCAGCCCATGCAAGTCACTCCTCGACCAGAACCCAACGCGCCGCTCGCAGCGGGCCTTGTTGCGGAAGTGCGTATCGATGTCAGCGTTGCCGAACTCCGCGACAGTAGCATCCATGGTCACACGATGGGAGTGCGCAGAATCGAAGGCCTTCCGAAACGTTTCATCGTTCTCCGTCTTCTCGCCTATCTCATCGTCCGCCATGTAGTTGTAGCCGATGGTGTATGTCTGCCAATGCGGCTCGCACATGAAGCGCCCAGCCCGCTTGTCGCATGTGCTCAACTTCTTCTGACAACCAACGGCGATGCAGACTGTGCGCGCCAAGCGGGCTGTTTTCTGCTGCCGCTCCGTGACACCTTCCAGGGTGTTGATGCCGCGCTTGCCCCCACGCCCTCCTCCAATGCTGGGCGCCGTGCTTGGTGCTGCCGTGAATGCCGTGCAAGCGGAAGCACAGCTCATGGCCGATGACGGGGGCTCGCCTTGGGCATCATTACCAGCCAGAGCGTTCCTCAAGACCCTCTGAGCATTCTTCTCGACAGCCCCCATGCGCGGCCGCCTCGCCCCGAGACAGCCAGGCCCCCGCGGCCGAGTGGAGGCCGTGAGCTGACTCCGCGTCTGGAGAAACTCGAATCGCACACACGTGTTGAGCCACAACGGCTACGCCACGGGCGAATGGGGCAGCGGCGGGGAAGGGCGGGGGGGGCCGCGCGGGACGGGGGAAGGGGGGGGACGAGGGGTAATGTCCAAAACAAGTACAAACCTGTGTGATGACTCGGCGAGGCACATCCCGACTGCGAGCATATTTGGGAGGCCTGGTGTCGACCTAAACTGGCCCGCCTTCTCGCGGCAGCCTGGGGCGTTTAAGCGCCGCCCTGGAAACCCCGAAAGGGGGAGGGGGGGCATACTGGTAATCCACGCATGTCGTTGACGGTAGGTGCCGCTGGCGCTGTTTGGGGGAACCTTTTGAGCTTTTCGTTGCCCACCTCGGGGCAATGCCTCAAAAGCCCGAAGAGCCCGAGAGGTCCTCAAGAGGGGAGTCCCAGAGGGACCCATAGGGATCCCGAGGGAGCCCACAGGTCCCCGAGATGGGGGCCCGACTGCGAAGGGGGCCCAGAGAGATCCAAGAGGGGCTTCGACGGGCACGGCGACCGCATGCCACTGGAACGCGCGCAAGAGCAATGCAGGCGGAATGAAGGAGGAGCAGCGTCTTCCTCCTCACCCTCTTGTTCCTCCTCCTCCTCCTCGTATTTCCTCCTCCTCATCCTCCTCCTCCTCACCCTTCATAGATGCCTCCTCCTCTTCCTCTCCCCCCTCCTCGCCCCCTTGATCCCAAGCGCCACCAGCCCCCCCATCGGTCGAAGAGAGCTAAGAGGGAATGCGCCACAATGAGGTGGCGGCCTCACTTGCTCCCCGCCCAAGGCACTTCTGGAGGAGGTGCACATGGAAGGGTGGAGAGGGGGGGGGGGGCTGTGCGTGCACCGTGGTTTGTTTGTTTAAGAAGAGGCTCGTTCCCACGATGGGTTACAATGCAAAGGAGGCGGGGGCTGCTCGTGGCTGAATGTCACTGGAACTGCCTGCCCAGAGGTCCGTATTGACGGTGCGCATGCGTTGTGTAGATGGTCGCCGAACCGGGCTCGCGCGGCTCGGCCATAAGACAGGGCGAACTGAACGAGACACTAGCGGCTAATAACCACGGGTGCGTGGATGGGAGGCGAAAGACAGCGGCGGGGCAACGCGCGGATGGTTACGGAGGGAGGTTATACTTACGGAGAGGGGTGGGTGAGGGGTGTGGCAGGGTTGGACATGAGGGGTTGGCGATGGGGATGTCGGATGGATGATGCGAATGGGGGTGAGGATAGGGTTGGGCACGCGAGGGTGAGATCGGGGTGGGGGAAGCCGATGGGCAAGGCAGGGATGAGGAGGAAGGGCAGTGGGAAGGGATAGGGATGGGGGAAGGAGGAGCGGGGAGGGGAGAGGGGGGATACGGGGTGGGGGGCGGCCCCCGAAATGGCTAGGGTGAGGCCCAACGTTACGCAGGGGGGGGCTAGGGGTCATGCGCTGAGGAGGCGTTGATGGACTAGTCCAGGAGGGCCTTGATTGATCGCCCCCCTCTCCTACTCTCTCCCTCTATCCTCTATCCCTCTCTTTATCTCTCTTTCTCCCCCTCTTGCTCTCTTGTGTCTCTGTCTCTCTTCCGCCTCCTCATCTTCCATCCTTATCCTCGGTCCTCTGGATGGCTCGGCTACGCTGCAACTGCCACGCAACAGTGTTTCTACTCCGACACGCCTCAGGGAACGACGCCCAACTCTGAGCACACCCCGAGCATGCACGACCATGTGCAGACTATGTGCCAGTGCTGTGAACGTAAGAAAAGGCGTGCATGGAAACATCACGCACTGAACGATCCATCGCTACTTCGCTCTACGCGAGCGCCCACCATCGCTAGTGCACTGTGCGCTGCGGTACCCTGGACCCCACGTCGCACTGCAGCAATTGAGAAACATGCATGCTGGTGTAGACAGTGCGCATCGGCATGCTACCCACCCCTCATCAGCAGTGTACGCAACCCTACTACAATGCCAGACTTGGCCCTGCGCGGTGCACTCTGCAATGCCGAACTCGACTCTGCCGTGCTCTACCTACTGAATCGGATCGATCGGGGCTCCATGGTCGTCAGAATCCCAGCTCTCCTCGATAGTGTAGCGAATCTTGTAGACCTGCTGGGGGCGCACTGCCTCCGAAGGATGGGGCGCCGAGCCGTCGCCATCCATTGCCTCGAAGACAGCACGCGCATACGTGGGAACGGCGGTGAGTGTGCTGTAGGTGCGCCCCGCGGTCCTCCTTCTCTTCCCTGAGCTCTGGGCCCCGATGCCGCCCCCATCTCCAAGAGAGCGCGTCCGCGAGGTCGCCGACGGGTCAGCGGCTGCGTCGCGCCCAGGCTGGGGGCGCACAGAATCGCCCCCGAGACGAACGCACTCCGAGACGGGGGTAGGTCCACCGGACTCTGCCCCTGCGGGGGGCTCGCCGTCGACACGAGCTCCAAACGCAGGCATACTGTCTTCGACGAGGATCTCTGGTAGCTCGAACCCGTGACCGTGACCATCGGGGGAGTGACGAACGTGAGGCCCCTCTCCTTCAGGGTTCGCAGCCGTTGTTGCCGAACAGGTCACGTGTACCCTCTGGCTGGGTGTCTGGAAAGTCGCTAGCCATATCCGTTGGGTAATTACGCAACACGAAACTGATGCGGTGTGCAGATCTGCCGACTTGAACCAAAACTGAGTACGGACATCGGGCACTGGAACCCGCTCCCAGACATAGTCTATCATTCAGGCGCAAGCAAACCGCACTGAACGCCCACGCAGACGCAGATGGCCCCGGTTAGCCAGAGACGCTGGTCCCACGCAGTTCCCAAAGTAGTGATGTGACGGGCGCCTCGTTTGATGGTAGCGATAATGATGTTTTAGCTTTCAGATATGATATTAATGCGTGCGTCAAGCACACCAGATTTCGCTGACATTCGGTTCTAATGTTTGGGCGGCTTCCCGCGGGGGTGGCAATATCTGAAAACACGGGCCTGGTGCACGCGCAGCGATCATATCGCACCCAACTCAACCTGAGACTTAGGGCATACGGCGACAGGCTTTGGGCTGTCATTCCCTTGGGTGCTAAACCCTGGGGCAACCTTCAATCATTATCCTCCGTGTCTTGCTAATCCCAAATGTTCATCCCCCTCCTTCGCCTCCTCCTCCATCCACTCCTCCTCATGGCGCAGTACTAGTAAATAGTGATGTCCGATGTGCGCGGCGCCACCGACGCGCGCGCGGGGGAGCCGGCGCGCGGAACCTGGCGCGTGGAGCCATGCGCGTGGCGCGTGGAGCCATGCGCGTGGCGCTCTTCGCCTGTAACGCTTAGCGCGTCGCCCTCTGCGCGTGGAGCCAAACCGAAGGCCAAACATGTGAGCGCGCGGCCCTCTGCGCGCGGAACGCATAAGCACGTGGAGCGGCCCCGCGCGCGTGGAACCCAACATGTGGGGCCCGTTGCGCGGGGGGGAGGGGCGCGCGCGGGCCTCGCTGCGTCGGCCACGGGAGGGGGCAATGCTGCATCTGCGCCCCAACGCGTGAACCCCTCGGCGCGGGGCCGCCTGCCTCTCAGGGGCAACGCGGCGGCACCCGTTGGGCGGGTGGCCTTAGGTGGGGCAGAAAGCATTGCACCAGCTCATGGGACATGCGCGCGGTCAGCACTCTACCTAAAGCGCGCAGCACGTTGCATTCTCATCTCGCGACGCCCAGCCGCGGCATTAGGGCGGCGCGTCCTGCGCCGCAGAAGTATGCGTGGAGTGCGCGGCTCGGGTGAAGCGCAGGTGGGCGGACACCTCAGGGGGGCACTTCGTTGGGGGCGGTTGGTGGGCTCGCCCCTGCAGCAAGTTCGATGAATACCCCCTTGGCTGTACTATCAGGCACCCACGTGGTGTTCGGGCCGCGCGTCGAACACGCCTGTGCTGCGCTCTCTGTGCTGTGCCCCACAGAAGGCATCTACCCTCGGGGCCGCTCCTCGGCGACGGTGCACACTTTGCTGCGCGGCACGCGTGCGCGCGCGCCCATTGTTCGGATGTGCCCCTGGGGGTCGCGCGGGCAAGCCCTCTCGGCCGCGCCGCTGCAGCATTTCATTCTGCGGCGCCCCTCATCGTAGAAGTGCGGGCTGCAGTCCTTTTCGCTGCTGCCTAAGCGAACGTTGTTCGGTCGCGCCACGCCGCAGAGAAATGCTGGCGGCGCTCGCGGGCTGGCTGATGCGGGTTCGCATCTTCGAACCGCGCTGGACCCTCTGGTACTGCATCGCCGTGCCCTTTGGGCTGTGCCCATGGGTGGGCGCGGGCGTGGGAGGGCGCGGGGGGGCCGATGTCCCCCGCGCAGAATGCGCGGCGGTGCCCTCTCAAAGCGAACCGCCGACGCCGAGTAGCAGGCGGGCGGGCGGCCGGGCGGCGCTTCGCGGCGGCGCGCCATTGGAAAATGCTGACATCCTGGTCACGGCGGTCGCCCCCCATATGCACGTGGACGGCGCGCTTTGCGCGACGGCCCCCATGGGCGACGCTGCCGCGGGGGCCGCCACTCGCAGACGGGCGGGCTACGCCTCGGGCGCGCGCGGGCGCTTCGGGCGCGCGCGGGCGGCGCGCGCGTTTTAGCGCCTGCGCAGCAACGCGCGTGACCCGCGGCGCCAACCCGATAAGAGTTGGGCGCCCTCTATGGCTCGAGCGCCCCAAGCGCGCCCGCTACGCTCGCAATTCAGGCGCGAGCGTGCAGCGGCCTCTGGGCCGCTCAAAGCAGCGCCGAAGGGCAAGCCACCCTTCTCGCGCCAGAATGCCACGCGAGGGCGGGGCGGTGCGGGGCGGTGGGTGCACGCGTGCTCGCGAGCACCTGCGCGCGGCGCGCGCGGCGGCGGCGTTTGCTCGGAAGGGCGGTGCGAGGGGGGGGGGGGTGCTGGAGGCGGAGCGGGGGGGGGGGTGCGCGGCGGGCGGCGCAGGGCGGCGCTGGCGGGGCGGAGCAGCGCAAGTGGACGCGGCGGGGGGAGGGGCGACTGCGGTGGGGAAGGGGGAGGTGGGGCGCGCGCTGGGCGGCGCATTCGACGCGCGCGCGCGGCGTCGGAGTCGTCGGAGAGCACTGAGGCGCGATTGCGGTGAGGGGGGCGGGCGCGGCGGCGGGGGCGCAGGCGTGGCGCGGCCGCGACGCGAGCCAGCCGACCCCCGCTGCAACGTTGCACAGTGGCACGCTGTCCCAAGGAAGCGCGTACATTGAGTTCAGCCACGTGCTCGCGTCGTGGTGTTTTGCCAACCTCCACGTGCAAGGCGCAGTTTCGCCCGAGCCCGCCCACCTCCCAGACAGCGCCCACTGACGCAGCATTACCTGGGGCACTGGCGCAGCGCCACCTGGGGCGCGGCAGGCGGGGGGCCTTGGGCTGGCGCGATGCCTTTCAGGCGCTCGCTGGCGCTGCGCGCCCGTGGCGCAGCTGCGCCTTTGCGCGGCGGGTCGCGCCGCCCGCGTTCTGGCGCAGCACGCTTTGCCTATCGCAGAGCTGGGCGCAACTGGATACGCGCAGATGCCAACTCCCTGCATCATTACCCGAAGCCTCACCAGTCGCGCTTGGCAACGCGCGCGCATCGCGCGCCGTGCGCTCCAGATATCGATCAGGCGCTGATCGGGTGTTGGCGTGCGCTGGCGCGGCCAGGGCGGCGCCCGAAACTGTGCGACTGCGTAGCGTGGTGTGGTCGCGCGTGTCACGTCGCTCTAAATGCTTGGTCGCCGCGCGGGTCGCAGGGCGAGCGCCCGCGCTGGACCCTGACCTCGCCATCGGATGGCGCAAGCGCCCTCGCGCGCGGTTGTGCCAAGGGCCGCGGAACTGGAATTCTCGAGGTTCCGCGGGTGGGAGGGGGTGTGCCTCTGTTAACAATTCAACGTTTGCCCCGCCCGAATGAATTGCGAAATGAAGGTGCGAGCGTGCTACCCACGCACTGTTGCGCGCGTTGCCGCGCGGTTCCCTGGCGCACGCGGTGCATGGCGTGCTCGCGGCGGCACACAATGTGGCACTGGTACGGGTGATGGCGTCCTCGCGGGGCACTCGGTGTGCCACCATTTCTGGAAAATTCGAAATGGTCGCCCGCGCGCGGGCACTCGGTGTGTCACCATTTCTGGAAAATTCGGAATGGTCGCCCGCGCGCGGGCACTCGGTGTGTCACCATGTTTGGAAAATTCTGAATCGGTGTGTCACCATTTTGGGAAAACTCAGAATGGTCGCCCGCGCGGGGGCACTCGGTGTGTCACAAGTTTTGGGATTCTCCTCGTCAATACGGAATAGTACAAAGGGGGGCTGCGGGCGGCCGAAAATGGACCTGGCACTCGGTGTGTCACCATTTTTTGAAAATTCTTCGCCCGCGCGGGGGCACTCGGTGAGTCACCATGTGTGGAAAACTCGGAATGGTCGCCCGCGCGCGGGCACTCCGTGTGCCACCATGTTTGGAAAACTCGGAATGGTCGCCCGCGCGCGGGCACTCGGTGTGTTACCATTTTTGGAAAACTCGGAATGGTCGCCCGCCGCGGGTCACCCCATGCGTCGGCGCCGTGGGTGATGGTGTGCGGCGGCCGTCACAGCATGCGCTGCGACCGCGGGCACTTGCCGTTTGTGGTTGCGAGTGCAAGCGGCGCCCGCCATCGCGATGGCGACCGACGCCCGCGCAAGCGTCGCGGGCCCGCCTCGATTGCGCGCGCGGGGGCGAGCTTGCGCAGAAGCGCCATCGACGAACGCGGGCGGCGCCCCGCCACGTGTTGTCGCCGCACAAGGCGCGCCCGCGGACGCGCCCAGTGCCGCCGACGACGCGGATGCGCGCGACGCGCGGCCAGCAGGCAACGCGGCCCAGATCCGCGCCCATTCTTCAGCGCGGCCGCGGCTTGCGGCCGCGGCCGCGGCGTGCATGCAGACATGCAGCGGCCGCAAGTTATGCACCCGCGGCCGCGGGCCAGGCCGCGGCGGCCGCGGGCTAGGCGACCGCGGCCGCAAACTAAGCAGCCATAGGTCGCCGCGGCCGCAAGCTTGACGGCCGCCGCAGCAGGATTGGCCGCCGTTGCTGCAGGCGGCCAGGCCGCCGCAGGCGCAGGCTCGACCGCCGCGGCCACAGGCCAGGCGGCCAGGCCGCCGCGGACGCAAGCTTGGCCGCAGCGGTCGCAGGTTAGGTTGTCGCGGCCGCGGGCGTGGCCGCCGCTGCTGCAGGCAGGGCTGCCGCGGCTGCAAAATAGACAGCCGCAGCAGCTGGCTAGGCCGCCGCGGCAGCAGGCTTGGCCGCCTGTAGCCGCAAGCTAAGCCGTCGCGGCCACAAGCTGGGCCGCCGCAACCGCAGGCTAGGCCGCCGCGGCCGCTGGCCAGGCAGTCGCGGCCGCAGGGTAGGCATGCAGCGGCCGCAAGCTTGACCGCCGCGTCAGCGGGCGGCTCGGCCGCCGCGCCGCATGTTTGGCCGCCGCGGTCGCAGGCTGAGCTGCCGCGACCGCCGCGGGCGCGGGCTCGGCCGCCGCGGCCGCAAGTTAGGCTGCCGCGGCCGCGGGCTACGCCGCCGCGGCAGCAGGCTAAGCCGCCGTGGCCGCAAGCCTGACCGCCGCGGCCGCAGGCTAGGCCGCCGCGGCCGCAAACTTGGCCGCCTGCGGCCGCAGGCTGGCTGGGCCGCTGCGGCCGCAGGCTAGGCCGCCGCGGCCGCGGACTTGACCGCCGTTGCTTCAGGGTAGGCCCGTCGCGGCAGCAAGCTTGGCTGCCTGCGGCCGCGGGCGAGACCGCCGTTGCCGCAGCTTTGTGGAGCCCGACGAGAGGGGCCCAGCAGACATGCGCGCTGCGCGCCGATGCTGCCCTGCGCGGCGGACCCCGTCGTCCAGCAATCACGCTGGTGGCCTGGTCGGGCGCGCGCTGCCGCAGCTCGACAGCGCGAACTGTCGCGCTGAAGCCAGATGCCGAGCCGAACCGAGTGTCGGACACCAGGCCGACGTTTGAGACCCTGCACCGTTCCCATCCACCGTCGTGACACCACGACGCGCCCCCCCCCCCCGCTCCCCTCGCGCTCGCCCCACACCGCGCAGGCCGTCACGCTGCGCATGCATATCCTCCACAAACAGCGCGCGGTCATGGTCGGAGCGGCGCCTGCGGCGCCATCAGCCCCCCCCCCCCCCCCGACCGCGACGATATGCATGCGGACCACATCCATGGCAGCAGAGCCAAACACAGTTTGCGACGCGCGCAGGCTACCCTAACCCTAGGCCAGGCACTCGCGCGCGAGACCCCGAAGCAGCCCCTGACATGCTCAATTGCTGGCGCGGGGCCAATGTATCGGGCAGGCGAGTGCGCGCTGGGCCAAGCTGGGTGCGGCCATCGCGCAGGGGCCAAGTCGCGGCGTCGCGAGCCGCGAGCGGGCTCGACAACAAAGGCTGCGCGCGTCGAGAGGCAGCGCAGCCCAACCACCTCGCGATTTGCATTGCCTTCAGAGCCCGACGCCTCGTGGATGCGTTCGCTGCCCGCGCTCGCGCACGCGTTCTTGCAGTGGTGGGCAGGGGGCGCGCGCGCGCGCGGCAGCGGTTGCGCGCGGCGCGGTTTCGACGACGACGCCGACGAGAACGTCATATGGAGTTGACGGCGGCAGCGCGATCGAGGGCCGCATGGTGCTGGAAGCGGCCGCCGCGCAATCGACTTTTGCGCGTTGGCAAAGGCCGCCGTCGGCAGCGCCGTTCCAGGCGGCGGCGCCTCGGAACCATCATGGCCCATATCAGCTCGGGCGCAAGAGCGCCGCCACGGGGCCGACGCGACCGCGAAGTCATATGGGGAAACTAGGACAGAGTTCGGCGGGGGGCTCGCGGCCGCCGCCCCTGCGCGCGCGCAAGCAGCAACGCGGCGACGCATTCACCGCGCGCACAGTCGCACCCCGACATGTCAGTGCAGCTTGCAGATATTTCACGTGGCGCTCTGGCCACGAATCGCAGCAGGTCGGCATCGACCAGACGCCGTAACGGCGGGGGCGCCTTGTCTAAGGCTCTACACGAGTCGGCGCCTCGGCGTTGCCGTAAAGGCTAGTGCTAGCGGTGGGGAGGCTGGCAAACGTGTGGCGCACGTGTAGGGCCCACGAGCGCGTCGACACTCGCGCATGGGACGGGCGCTCAGATCGCGGCGCCCAAGTCCGAGGCCGGATCGGTCGACGGTGTCATTCGGGAGGGTCTGCCACGTGCGCGGGTGGGCCTTCGGCGCGAAACCATGGATCGGGAACGGGCGGCGTGCTGTTCGACATGCCATGGCTGAGATGGCACGGCTGCGGGCGCCAGCGGGTTCGGCAGCGGCGCGCTGCGTAGCAGCTAGCGAGGCGCAGGTGGTGGCCAGCTTGCGCCGAAGCGCAGTGGGCGCTCCAACAGATATTTGAGCCAGCCGATGCCAAAGGCTTAACCCAGGCTTACCGCCATCGTTATCCTCGCCCTCAGTGCCCCCCCCCTCCTCCTCCTCAGTGTTCTCGCCCTCCTCATCCCCAGCCCGCCCTCCTCAGAGGCCTCGCCTTCCCCCAGAACTGCCCGGGCATCCTTCGCGCGCCCGCCTCGCCCACCCTTCCCCCGCCCAGACGGGGCGGCATCTCTCTCGGCCATGCGAACGCGCACGGCGACGCCGCGAATGCGACGATGCCTGCGACGACGGCGATGACACTGACGAAGTGATCCCGACAAAAAGCATCACTATTTACAGCACGCTGCACCGCCGAGCGATCAGCGGGGGCGAGGTCGAGCACGCTGCATTGCTGCTCTTGCCGCTGGCACTGCGAATAAGGAATCGGAGGAGGGAGGGGATGAGGGATGAGGCGCAAGTGAGCGAGGCGTAGACGAGATGGAGGAGGCACGTCGGCCGCAGAGACAGGAGACACGAGGGGGGATGGGCGGGACATGACAGAGCATCACAATGGACGGGCTCATGCTCACCTGCAATGTTTGGTAGCACGCACTCCCAACAACTCGCCTGCGACACCTCGGGTCGAAACAGCAGCGGGCCCAATGGCGCAGCGCATGCGAAGTGCTAAACTGGAGTGGGAGGGGGAGCGGGCTGCACGTGGGGGAGATGTAGGGTGGGGGGGAGGTTGGGGCCATGCACGTAGTGGCTTGAGAAGGCGGAGATGTCGGGGAAAAGCAGGACAAGTGCACGAGGGGGGAGTAAGCACTGGAAGATTGAGGATACGCGGGAGGGGAGGGGTAGGGAGAGGGGGGAATGAGGGGCACTTGCCCACACGCGAAGCAAGAGGGCAGGCGAACGTGCAGATGCACAATAAAAGGGAGGGCGATTCGGGATACAGGCCAGTAGCAGCGGGCGGGAAGGGGATGCACCTTCTGAACTATGATGAAAGGAGGGTTAAAGTAAAGAGGGCAACGAGGCGAAGGCGGAGGGGTGCGGGAGATGGGTGAGAGAGCGAAGGGGGGGGCAGATAGCGTGGGAAGACCAGGCAGGTGAACGAAGGGCGCGGGAGGGCTGCAATGGGAAAGGCGCTTGCAAAGAGAGATGGAGGGGGGAGAGCGCACTGGAGAAGTATGTGTGGAGAAAGAGGTCGGGGTGGAATGCACGCTGGCCCTCTTTGCAACACTGCCGCGGGGGCCCCCAATCATGGCCCCCACAGCGGCAAAGTCTGGCTGAGGGCGTGCGCCTATGGGCAGGCCGCGGGCTCGGGGCCCTCGCAGGGACGCCGAGGCCGCTCGAAACCAAACAGAAGTGCGCTGTCAGGGATGCCCTGGAGCTCCGTGCGGGCTGCAAGTCTCGCGGCCTCGGACGGGGCAGGGTGCCTCCGAGCAGCCAAGTGCGCAGCCTCGCACCCGCATTCATTCATTAGCCAAAAAAACAATAATCCAGGGGGGCGCCCCTGCGCCATGCGAACGCCCGCCCTGGAAGACCGTGCAAGCCTGCAACCGTGCAAGCCACACTGAGCGACAAGCTCGTCGCGGAACTCGTAGTATTTGATGGCGCCACCACTGTCGAAGAACAGGGCGGTCACGCCGAAGCCCCCGGAGGCACGAGCACCAATGGCGCTTGGTGGAGGCGGAGGCGGAGGCGGAGACGGCGGAGGAGCCACCGGCCCAGCGGCGACAACGTCAGAGCTGGCTGGCCCACCCCCGCAGCTCCCGCTCGCAGCGCTGCCCGCAGCCGATTCCCCGAGCTCTATGCCGACGGGGGCAATGATGTCGCCATCGTCGGCATGGCCGTAGCTCAAATGCTCCCAATCAAACTCATGATCGCGCAACTCGGAAGGCACGCTGCACTCATCTGACAAAACCGCAGCTCCATCAGCTTCTTGAGCACAATCGCTGCAGCTGATGTGCGATGGAGGCGACAAAAACATATCCGAATCCTGCTGGCTACGGCCGCTGGCGCTGTCACTCAAGTCATCGGCAGGCTCGCCGACTCCAACAGCCCCCTCGGCGCCATGGTCAGCGACGGGCTCGTCGGCGCCGTCGCGGTGGGCGCCCTCGCCACGCCCTCGACCTGCTCCTGCTCTGCCATCCCCTTGCGAACATGCCTATGCAAACGCGAACGGAGGGCAACCCCTGGATCCTTGGGGCCCAAGGGGCCCACTTGCCAAAACTCATGTCAGGGGGGGAATGGTTTGGGCCACAGTGGTGTCCGAGCGTTTGCTTAGGCATGTTGGGCCTCGTCCACGGCCTCGACGGCCAGCACCGCCGCCGCCTCGCCCTCCACGCCGTCCACGAAGTCCGCCGTCGCCTCCGTCGACATTGCCCATGTCGCCGCCGAAGCCGTCCCAGAAGCACGCCGTCGCACAGGTGCCGTCAGCGAGATGAACGCCCACGACGGTCACAGCACTTGGATCAAGAACGCCCAAGGGGGCGTTCGACGAACCGACCTCGAAGACTCTCGCGTACCACCTGAGGTATTTCGATAAGCCTTGCAGTAAACAGTACTGTGATACCCACTTCCATTCACATGTAAGCTAGACCAGATGCAAGCGTGCGAACGCAGGCACACGCATACCAGCTGGGCAGCCCAAGGTGTTGAACATTCCGTGCCGTGGTTTGTCGTTTTGCCGAGCTACGTGAACCCATATCTGCTGGACAACGAACCCGTCGACATCATCACCATCTGTACACGTTGGTGCTGCCACGTCAACCCCGATCAAACAGTACACGAAAGATCCGTCATGTAGCTTGGCATTCTTGGGTTTCCCACGGCAGAGTTGGACGACGCTCTCGTTGAAGTTCTGGAACATACGCTCGGTCTGGGCCCCGCCAGGCCCGCAGAGACATACACCTGCAATGTTGCATTTAGTCCTCCGATGGGCAAGCCACTCGGGTCTCGAGACAGGTGGCGACTTCTCGAACAAGTAGGGTTGCCGCCATCGCTCCCAAGCTGCGTTTGCCACATGCTGGACCGCGTGCCCGAGCTTCGAGTGCATCTTGATGTTCGTCACCTCCAGGGCATCCTCGGTCACGTTGTCGAACTGCCCCTCGATGTGGGAAAACGTGAGCAAGGGGTCAATCTCGGGAATAGACGCAGCCGACACAGGTCCTGAACAGTTATGGATGGCTTCGCACGCGAATCTCGACACGGGGTCGGCAGCAGACGATTGCCGAAGAGAGTCTGCAGCCAACTCGCCCTTCACGATCGACTCCAATTTCCAATCGGCGTGGTTATCAAGCCGCACTGCCTGAACAACACGATGTAATCTCTCATCCCAGTCGATTGAGTCAGGTAATGCAGGTGCATTGTAGGCTCGAGCGCCGCATCCAGTTGCGAGGTCCTCCTGCAAATTTCTCGTCAACTCCCGAGTCATGTGCACGGCGTCCTCCCGATCAGGAATGCGACGGCGACTGCGCCAGTCGTTGGCGAAGCTCACGCTGCCCATGGCGTGCGACTCAGTAGCAGCTGTGCCGATCCTCCGCAGGCGCTCCAGCTCGTCCAAGCTCAATCTCCTGCACCGTTCAGAAAGCTCCCGCGAGCAGCACCCACCGCTGGATTGACCCGCCACGCGCCCCCTCCACGAGTCTTCTTCACTGGTGGCCCCCCCTCATCATCTCCCTGTTCTCCTGAGCTTGGCTCGGTAGTAGTGCCAGCGTTGGCCCCGCCACCCACCCGCTCGCTCTCGCGCTTCAGAAGGTCGGCCTCGCGACGCAGCCGCCGCCACGACCGCTGGATGAACAGCGAGCTGGTGTCGACGATGTCCGCGGCGCGCGTCTGCGTCGAAGTCCCGATGAGCCCCCTCCTGATCGCGGCGTGGCCGTTCTCGATTTTAGCCGTGTCCAAACATAGCAAGGCCTTTGTGGCGATCAGCTCGGCACGGCATTCCGGGGAGAGAATCGACCTCGGCGCAGTCGACCAGTAATCGAAGAACTCGGTGGTCCATGGGTCGAAGCGCTTCTTGCACCGCTCCTCGTGCTAGGAGCCCGAAGGCCCTCGCTCGTTTGCACGCTGTCCACGCGCCCAGACACCCAAACCGTTGAACATATAACGCGTAATAGAGTACACACTTAGAACTAACATGTTGGCCAAAGAACTGGGCGCGCAGACAGCGTGCTCCTGGCGAACGGATTCTGGCTCCCATATGTCCTTGTCGCATGCGGCCTGTAGTCCGCCCGGGTCCTCCAGCATGGCGAATGTCTTGCACAGGTAGTTATGGTGCTCCATGGTGGTGCGCAGATTGATCAGGCCGCCCAGCGAGCTGACGAGCTTGAAAATCTGCGCCCTGGCCCCCTGGTTGCGCGATGTGTGCGAGAGCCAGGTCCACCTCTGAACATCTCTGGCGCATGTGATCAGACTGCCGAGCGCCCCTCTCTCAATGGCTCCTTCCGCGGCAAGGGCAGCTCGATGCACTCGACGGCCGCTATACCTGGCCCGCGCGTGCTGCTCCTTCTCCCACTTCTCCGCGGACACCTTCAGCGCGAAGTGCATCATGTCGAAGACTGGCGTGAGGCACTTGCGACAGGCAATCGCAGTGGTCAAGGAAAAGGGGTCGCGGATGAACTCGAGACCACTGTTGCGAAATACTCGTTGTTGAATCTTCGAGGCCAAATGCGCGATGTCCCCAGCATTCCCCAAGTCGGCCTCCGCGAGAAGGTGTGACATCTCCTGGTCGGTGTTGGCGCCGACCCCGCCGTCCTCGCCGCGCTCGCCAGTCGGCGGCGCCCCGTCATCCAGCGGCAGCGACTGCGGCAGGTGGCCCAACCTTGGGTGAGCGATGGCCCGAAGCTCCTCGACGCAGAGCGTAAGCCTGGAACGTAGTCGCGAGAGGGCGTTTACATTCGGGCTAGCCCTGGTGCTCAGGATTTCGGGCGGTCGCCCTCCATGTGGGACCGTCTTGCCAGTGACGCGTTCGAACCAGAGCGGGTAGATCTCGCCGCCCAACCCGTGGATGGCTTCCAAGAGACCGAAGTAGTCGACCGCGTCGCACACCCGCGTCCACCTCGACCGAGGAAAGATGGGCGGTAGTCGTCCGACGAGGGCGCGGACAAACCGCACTCGCAACATGCGCAGGCAGTGTCGACGGTCTCGGTAGCATCCAGGTCTGCAGTAGTGTTGGAAGCTGCCGCGCACACGAATGTCACCATTGGCAAGCGTGCTGATGATATACAGTCGCACCCGCTGGTATATAGAATTGCCGCCGAGCCCCAAGAACGTATCATACACAGCCTTCCTATACCGATATGCTTCCAAACCTGGGCCCATGGGCCGCTCCTCAAATCGATAATCGAGCTGGCGATCAAACCATCTGGAGAGAATCCCCACGAAGGACAGGAAGTAGTTGGGGCCGCGCAGCGAGAGGCTCCACCGAACCAACCCTGTGACCCAGTGTCGTATCAGCCTCGTGGGCTTTGACATAATATGAGCTATGCGGTGCACCAGGCACTTGATGTGTCGGACCACCACTGGATCGAGCGTGCTCCGATGCCGCAACGCCCGCTCTCCCACGTCCAAAGCGCCGTCGCCGTCGGTCACATATCCTCTGGCGCCTCCTGAAGCGCATCGAAGCGGGCGGCACATGTGAAATATTTCCGAACAGGTTGGCGTACACGGCGCCTTTGCACCGATCCAACGCACATAAAGGTTGCAACAGCTCGAAACTCACCAGGAGCGCCTGCGCACGATCAGCCCGCGTAAACAAAGCACCGCAAATGAGCTCAGTCTGGAACACCTCGAGAGAAGAATGTGAATCGTTTCGGGGGCTCGGCTCGCGCATTATGTATGGGGTGCTGGAACAAACGTGCACACCCCAAGACAATCATCAACGATCGAGCCCCCGTGGCGTCGATTTGCACTCCCACCTCGGTGTTTACATCAGCTGCGACAACAACATCATGCCCCACATCCGCGACCGTCTGGGACTCGACGACGTCGCCAGTATCTGCGTCCTCAGCTCGATGTGTGCCCACCCCCGCAGCTGTCGTCCGAACGCGGAAGCGAGCGAAGGCAGTCTCGCCCCCTCGGTGTCGCTCTCGTAGTAGACGGCCGGTGAAAATCCAGCCGACGCACCTGTATCTATCAATTCAGTAAGAAGTCTGTCCGCTTGGCCGCGCTGACAAAGGACCAGTGCACACCTGAGTAGATGCTTTGTGTGTTTTGTTTGTTCCGAGGCTCCCGACATATCAGCATCCAGTGCATTAGTCGAGACTCGCTTCTGGCAGGCAGGGTCCAACATCGATCTGATCAAAGAACCATGGTCACTATTCGTGTCGACGTAGCGGGCTGCATCGGCGGGGCTCGACTGGAAGTGGCGCACGAGGTCGTTCATCCATGATATTGCATCTGCATCCGTACTGGCAGCCAGCCGCCGACTTGTCAACTCTGCTATGACTGGGGACCGCGTGCCATCGTGGGGGCCGAGCTCACAGGGGGAAACGCCAGCGCTAAGACCTGCGCCAGACGCTGGCGCAACCCCGTCATCCTGATCGAAGTCACGGGCTGCTGCGGACCACTCATCGTCGACGTTGGTTGCGTAGTCAGCTGTCTCAGCAGCGGCCGTCCATTCGTCGATGCCGCTGTCTCCAGACGCGCACTCGGCCAACGCTGCAGCAGACCGCTCGCCCATGCATGGACATCACAGACAGGTGAAACCGAATTCGCAAACCAGGGGTCAAAGACCCGTTTCAGCCAAAACGGCCGATGGAATGGAGGGAGGAGGAGGGGGGGCATTGGCGGAGCAGGGGGAGGAAGAGAGCACTCCTACGAAGGAGAGGCGTCAGGGACGGGGGTGGTTAACGGTGGATGTGCGCGGCGCTGAAGCGAGAGCCACCTTTTGAACACGACCCGCCTGTGTCCGCGAAGCTCCAAAGCGAAGGTGCGCGGCGCTGAGGCGGCAACCGCGTTCCGAGAAAAGGAACCGCCATCCACCCGCGAAGCCCTTGCGAACTTTCACGACGGATGCACGCGGCGCCGAAGCGAGAGCCACATTTTGAAAAGGGGCCGCCCTCCTGCCACCGTTTGCCCGTTCAGGCATCAGGCGCCGCCTGGACAAGATTCTGAAGTTGGGGCCAAAGCCTGAATACACAGAGGCGGGCACGGACGCCGCGCATAGCCCCCTGCCACATCCCCCAAGAGAGCGGAACAAACACATCGCGTCGCAGAGAAGAGCAACATGCGAGGAGCGACGCGCGTGGACCACCGAAGTTGAGTCAAACATACGGTCGATGATGATTGCGGAGAGGACGAAATACATTTGGCCAGCCTGAGGCATATCCGATATGCCACTGACTGTCCAAATGCATTTTGCCCCGAGCCCCTGCCCAACGGGCCGCAATGACGACGTTGGCGACGACGGGGTCGATGCTACCCTGGCAGAAATCGCATCGTCGTTCCTGTCCTCCTCCTCTTTCTCTTCGAGCCCCCCCGCCCTCTTCCTCCGCCTCCTCGTCGACGCCCTCGACCTCCCCCACGTCAATGGCGCCCTCGCCCTCGCATCGAGGTGGCCGAATGATCGCGGCCTGGAGGCGCCGCCTTCGCGCAGGCTCGACGCTTGCATTGATCGCGATAAGCGGCAGGAGGGCGATGGGGAGGCTGGGGGAGAGGAATGAATACGATTGGGGGGGCGGGGGGGGCTTTGGTCACGAGGGCTCTTTAGAGCTCACGTGCGTTGCCCGTCGGTACCGTCGCCAAGGCGAGAACGCCATTCCATGCGTTGTCCGTTTGCTATAAGTACAGAGGCGTGCACGCGGCAGGAACGCTACTCGCAAAGAATTTCACTCGACACGTCATGGGAAACAACGCGTCGCGAAATGAAACGTCCATGGCAAAGCTGGCATACAATTTTGGTAACCATGTTTACGCGGCGGCAGTCGCGGGCAACCATCGGAGCAACCATTTGTGCGACCATTTTTTGGGGGCGACCATTCAGGCGACCATCTGGGTAACCATTTTGTTTTCGGGCGACCATTTGGGGAACCATCCGCGCGACCATTTGTGAGCCATTTCTGGGTTCCCACCAGTCTGCGCACAGCGCATATCATAACCCTAGCCCTTCCCACCGCGCGGGGGGGCCGAGGGAGCAGAGCGTCGCCGCAGCGCAGTTGAGGAAGTGACTCCACTTGCGCCCCATACAAGGCGGGAGATATGCGCATGCTCTTGGGGAGCCCCCCCCTCCCAACGGGTCGTTGGGCGAGCTTCGAGGGACACTGTCTGGTGTCTCCTTCTGTGGATCCAGGCTGTGCTCGCGTGCTCGGTCTGAGCGGTGTTCCCAGGTTCCTGGTCAGGTCGCGCGTCCTCAGTACGCCTGCTCCCCGGCCTGTCGCTCGTAGCCTGAGGCGTCGGCGCTGGGGGAGAAACGGCGCCTTGCTCTCCTGCTTGGGGAGATGAAGACTCCTGAGCAGAGGCAGGGCGCGGGCTTGTGGGAGGTTGTCGCTCGTGCTGTCCAACTGCCCCCCCCTTCTGATGGGGGCTGCGTCGGCGGGGTCTGCGCGCCCCCAATCCCCGTTGTCGCGCTCTGCTTCCCCGTGCAGGCGGGAACCGCTTGCTGGTCCCGTGGTTGGACTGCTGCTTACGGCGGCGCTTCCTGGGGGCGTAGCAGGCGGCGGGTCGTCCTCGCTACCCCTCTCGGTCCTGCGCCGATGCTGGTTGTGAGCAGCAGTGCCTGTGTCCTGGTCACGCGGGAGCGGCCGCTGCGGTGGGTTGGTCTGGACTGCTGGGGGGATGCAGGCAACGGCCGGGGAGTACCGTGGTCCGCCGTCTGGGGGCCCCCGGTAGCGGCGCTCTGCTCGGCTGCTTTGGGTCTCTCCAGGGCTCTGCTGCGCGCGGTCTGCAGTTGCTCCTGTCCAGCACGTGTGTGTGGGTTGTGCCCTTGCCCCACTTGAGGGGTCGCCACGGTTGCCTCTGGGTGCCCTTCGTGGCCTCGGTGCTCTCCCTGGATCGTGCCGGAGCCTGTCCTCCTGGGCGGCCCTCCTCAATCTTTCGTCTAGACCGTTGAGTCTCTCGTCCGTGCCAGGGGCTAGCACGCGTGTTGCGTCACTGTCAACGTCCGCACCTCTGCTCCCTGGGACTTCGACCCACGGGTGGTGGGCAGTGTAGGTCGGGTCGGGTTCGGGGGAGAGCCATTGCGAGAAGGGAAGCTGTCTGGTGACCTCTTCCTTGATTCCAAGTTCGCTGATGAGCTGGAACACGCGGTCTCTTTCCAATGTGTTAGGGTCAGCCAGCTGGAGAATCCACATGGCGGCAAAGAGGTCCCAGTTGTACCTCAAGATGGGTCTGCCCTCTTCCTGTCGCCGTTGTTCGAGCACGAGCCTGGTCTGGATGCCTCTGGCTAAGTCGTGGATGCACTGCTCGTCAATGCACGCCAAGAATATTCCAAGCATGCCCTGCGCGCATGCGACGGCGTCGTTATCTGCCCTTACTAATGCAGCTCCTGACTCCGCCCTTAACCGGCTCCTGCCTGTCAGCACTTCTGCTGGGGATGGGTGCACTTTTGGGCGGGCTGGGCCCGGAAGCGAGTCCACGGCTGCACGCCTTCTTGGCGGTGCTATTGCGCCGGGGAGTTGGCGGGCGCCGGTTCCCAGCTCCACTAGCGTTGGGGCACGGGCTGGGGTCGGCGAGGTGCACTGGCCCATGTAGCAGCTGCAGGGATACTCTGGTCTGTGGACGGTCGGCACCTCGGTTGGCAGATCTTACGTTAGCCTCGGCGGGTAACGCGATGGTGACCCACATGGGACTTGAGGTGCACAGGTGGCCGTATCCTCCGCAGGTAGTGATGCATACGGCCCCTCCCGCTGCTACAGCAGCTGTAAGGTGCTCTCCTGGGTGGAGTATGGTGCTGTAGTCTCGCAGGCCTTCCCTGTCCTCCGTGGATCTGCGGCGGGTCGAGCTCCGGTCATCCACGACCTCGCCCACCTCGTGCAGCCACTCCTCGGGCATGGCAGGGGGGGCCGCCCATAAGTTGGCTATGCCCTCTCTGCCGTCTGCCCCTTCCAGTGGCCAGGCCCTTGCGCGTAGCCTTGTTCCGGAGGATCCTATCGAAGCGGAGAACATACGCAGCGTAGCGCGGCGAGGGATCCAGGGGTCTGGACGCATCGGCCTAGGGCGGGGGGGCCCAATTTGCACTCCTTTCCGGTCGAAGGCTGTGACCTCCAGTATTTGTGGCTGCACAGCCCGTCTGGGGGCTTGCCGCGCAGCCTCGTCCGTGAGTGCCTCTATATGCTCCGCCTGCGATCTTGGGATTCCTGCGTCTCTCCCGGTCTGTTCTATTGAGGGGGTGGCTGGGGAGATTCTGACCACCTGCGGCCCCACCGCGATGCAACTGGCCCCGCAGAAGGCTGCTGACATGGTGGCGGCAGTGTTGAGCCTAACTCTTACCTGTGCCATGTGCTTGCACTCCCCCGTGTCGGGGAACCAAGCGTACACTGCGGTCGCCTGTTCTACCGCTCCAGAGCCCACAGTGGCTTCGACGGCCTCGATCACGCCCTGCCTTCTGGATTGCCCTAAGTCTGCTATATTCCACCGAATTCAGGTGGAAACCGTCTTCCGGGTCGGCTAACCTGGCGAAAAAAGACCGCCGTCCTACTCTCCTTCCAGCAGAATCCTTCGGGGGCTGAGGGCTGGGGAGCTGCGCGCGGCCCCGAATGCACTGGGGAGCTCGTCCTTGAGGTATCGTAGTACGGGCGCCGCGATTCTCTCCGGGGTCTTCAGGAGAAGCAGCCCCCCCCCCGTCGAAGCCTACTCGGCACCCAAAGGCCGCCGCTGCGTCCGCAGCGGCCGACGCGGCCACGCAAGTGGCGGCGGCCGGGATGGGGATGTGCACGGAGTCGGATGCTTCCCTGGACCTCCAGGCGCCCCCATTGACGTTGGTCGCCAGCGCAGTCTGCGCTGCGACTTGAAGCTCTTCAAGGGGCAAGTCAAAGGGGGGCCTGCGCGTGAGTCCGTCTGGTAGGTCGACAACGAACCACGCGGTGGAAGAGTGGCTCTACGGCCTTTAGGAAGGTCTCGTCCCTCGGTAGGGCAATCCTGGAAGTGGCCCATTCCACGTCCACTGCTGTACGCTCGTTTCCTTCTAGGGTCTGCTGCCACCTGGTAATCCGGGCTACAATGGCATCGTTCCGGTGCTCTGGTGTGAGGATGCGCAGGGCGTCGCTGATATCTGCGCCCATGCACCCCCCCCCCCCCCCCAGTGCACTACAATGGATGGTGGGATCTGCGTTCTTTGGGGGCGGTCTGGTATGTGGAACTGCGCCGCAACAAGCTGCATTAGAGGGGCTTCATCTTTCCCGTTATCACAAGGTTTCCTATGGGCACCAGGTGCGTGATCATGCCAGCTGCTCGGTAACCCCACTGGGCATTCGCTATGGCTAAGAGCTCTGTCGGATCGGGGCCTCCCGGCGTTGGAGTTCCCTGCCCCGTTAGGGCGAGTACCCTGCATTGGCCAACACCTGAGCTGGCTGCCGACAACGCTGCCTGTATCTGGGGTGTGTCGGCGTCCGCTATCAGGATAGTAGGGATTGAGCCTCGTTCCTCCTCAAGGGTGGCTCTGTCGCAGACTAGCTCCTTGATTTGCTCGTAAGCACTGGGCCCTGCCATTGCGAGAGTGATGCCTGTGCTGTCTGCGTGTCTGTCGCCGAGCAGTGATCTCCGGGTGATTACGAGCTCCGCCCCTACTTCCTCGGCCGCAGCCATGGGCAGGGGAACTGGACAGGATGGGGGGCTCCCCGACCTTCGGTCACCTGGCGGGAATCTGGCAAGGAGGATGGCCCATCTCGCCTGTGTGATCATCGGGACTGAGCGCATCCTTTCCTGTCTGGAAGGAGGGGTTGGGGCATCGTTGTCCCCTGTTCCTCTTTCGTTCGTCGATCTGGAAGCCCATCCTCGCTGTCGCGATTCACCTCCATTCCGGCTGCCTGCGAGCTGTTACTTCATCATGTACTATTTGCATGTCTCGCACCGTGATGCAGGCGTTCGGTCTGCGCATGGAGACCATGTCAGCTCTTAGACAATACAGTTCCGAAGCTAGGGAGCGCGCCGCCTCCGCTAGTTCTCTATATGTTATGGGGGGCCTTATGGGGGCCAGGAGCCCGCCCCTGAGCTGCAGCGTATCCTGCGCTTCGCTAGGAGGCGGGGCGTCAGGTAGGAGGGCGGAGACGCTGCCTCTATCGTTGGCTCTGCAGCATGGGCAACGAATGGGCATGGAGTTTCTCCCCTCTCGAAATATCCCAAGCTGGTTCTGTCTCCATCGATGGAGGCAGTGCTTGTGGAATCTGTGCCCACAGAGTATTAAGGTCTCCGCGCCCCCGTCAAGCTCCCCAGCGCAGATGGTGCAGGCCTGCTCCTCTTCGCCTGCATCCCATCCTGGCATCGGCTCTGGCTTGCCAGCCCTGAGGGCTTGCTCGGCGTCTCCTGGCGGGTCGACGGCGTTGGAGATGGAGGTGCCCAGACCTTCCATGAGGAGGCGGGTGGTCGAAGCAGCCCCCTCATCAGCGAGGCATGCCTTGAGCCCTGTGGTTCGCAATAAAAGGCGGATTCGGCGGTTGGCGAATGGGGGGTAGGCCCTGGGGGCCCGTTCCTCTCCCTCACCCAATATGCCTCTGATGTCGTCGGGAGTGCAGATGACAGCTATCTGCAGCCATCTGTTGAGGACTTCATACGGTCTGGCGCCCATACCTCTCACCTGGAGCACCGGTCGGAGGAGGGGGGTATAGCGTGGCGCCAGGCACAGCCACATAGCCCTGGATATCCAATTCCCTTGCTCTAGCTGCGATCTGGCCTGAGCAGCCCTTCCGCCACTAACTGCGCTTCTGTTCCACTGAAAGAGGAGCGGTCTATGCACTGCTGTCTTGCTCTTCCTGCGGATTCGTCGTCTCTTTGCGTGGCGTCTAGGGCCCGAATGGGGGCGTCTAGCGCATCTCCTCTGCCGTGCGCCTGGGCGGGAGGCATGAGGCCGTTATTTGTTTCTTCGCTGAGGATATGTATGATGTCTTGCGCCCTCCTGCCCCCCCGGCCCCCGCGTTGTCGCTCCTGGCGCGCGCCCTGGCGATTCGCGTCTGCATCCCACGTTCCACTGCACCCCTGTCTGCTGTTAGGATTGCCTCTTGGAGCTGTCCGAGAGGGTCGAGCCAGCTCATGGTGCGCTCCTGTAGTTCTGGGTGGATGTACCCCCCTGGGAGGGGGGCCTCGATCAGTCTTCCCGTCTGGCGAGATAGGGCTGCCGCTACTAGTCCGAGGCGGTGGCGCGCTCCCTCCATCGAAATCATGCCCATGTAGTGCCATCGCCTGGCTGCATGCGCCACTAAGGAGCGGGGGGGCCCGGTGGCCTCGAAGACGCGCTCCAGCGCGGCACGGCCCCCTTCTGCGGCTGAATCCCAAATGAAAGGGACCGGGAGCCTGCTCCAGGTCATGCTGTTTCGCACGATGTCGTTTGCTACTTGCGCGCGGATCTCTGCGATCTCCTGTAGCAATCGGCGCGCGCTGCCCTCCCTTTCCTGAGGGAGCGGGGTGCCTCTACTAGACCGGTGCCCACCGTCTGCTCGATCCTCGCACTCCTCTCTCCTCGTGGCTTGTCGGTTGACTTCGCGTCGCGAGTCACGGGAGAGCCCGCCCCTCGCGCCCTCGTGCGCAGCGCAATCGCGAAACGCGCTGCTTCACCACAGGTGCTGCCAGGCGCGAGGAGGTCGGCAATGAGCCTTCCATCTCTTCTGTCGGAGGCGATGAGGGCCGCGCAAGCCACCTCAGTCGCCTCAGCGGTCGCGTCGCGCGCCTCGATGGCGGCTCTGTCTGCAGGGGTGGCAAGGAGAGCTTGGTTCAGGAAGTTACCCCCTATTTCTCTGCGAAGCCACTCTGAGTCCTCTGTGGGGAGGTCGTCCAGGCACTGCTGGTTTCTTGCCCTCAAGTCCTGTGCCCTGGGCCTGGCGCCCGCTGGTTCGTGGCATTGGGCTGGCAGCGTCGCGTTGGAGGCGCGGGCTATGCACCCGGGCACCCATTCGCGTAGCAGACCGCCAAAAAGGGTTTCACTGATGCGGTCCGCTCGTCGCAGTCCAGGTTCTGCTCTTCGATGGCAGGATCCTGAATAAGACCTGCGTACCGAAAGGCCAGTACTTGTACTGGGTCTGGTCCTACTCCTCCGAGTCTTCGCCTCATGGTCAGAACCCGTGATTGACCATGCCAGCCAGGAAAGGTCGAGTTGCGCCATTGCCGAGGCGCGGTTGCACCACTGCTGGTGGGAGCCCTGTTCCACTTGCACCACATGGCTGGGGCCCGCTCTGAGGGGGCATTGGGCGCTCCCTGTTGTGGAAGGGCCCCCGTCGACAGCTGCGTGCCAGGGAGGGTGGCGGAGCCAGCAAAAGCTTACCATGGTCTCAAGGCCGATGCTCATTGCTTGGTTGCGGGGTGAGCGCCTGGGGAGCTCCCTCCAGGGGCCCTCCAGTGGCTCGCGGTGTTCCATGAGAGCCGCGAGAGTGCCTCCTCTCATAATACCTCTAGGGTCGACGACCCTTGGGGCTAGGAGAGGGACGTCAGCATCGCGAGTGCCGCATCGCCTGGGCTGAGCGGAGGACCTGCGGACATCTGGGTCTGCGCCGCGACCCAGGTCGCCTTCCGGCCCATCCGAATTGAGCGGCCTTGAGCCTGGCTGTGGGGGCGCGGGAAGGCCCGGAGGGGGAGTGATCTGGCGACCGCGAGCGAAGGTGCCTGATCCGTCGCTGATCCCGTCGGGACCCTCCCAATCGCGGGGCGGTTCGCTATCGGAGGCGCCCCCGATGGGCTCGCGGTCCCGCGGCAGCCATTCCCGGTCAACCTCATCCTAAGGCTGCCGTCCGTTACTGGCATCGATCCCGATCGGGTGGAAGGGGGGCGCGGGGGAGATCTCACTGCGCTCGCCCTGGCACGCGGGGGCAAGGGGGGGCGGGATACAAGCGGAGGGGGCATGTGAGAGCAAGCTGGGTGGGCTGGGCGGGAGGTTTCCTTCGCTGGCCCTGCTCTCTGGTGGGCTCCTAAGTATGTCCTCTCTGCCGCCCTGGGCGCCTTGCCCATCCGCCACGGGCGCATTCGGGGATTGGTCCCGCGGGGGTTCATCTGGCAATCCAAAATTACCAGCGACTTCCCTTAGTCTCTCGGCACAGTGGGGGGCGCAGCCGAAAGCAGCAGGAACTGGCGATTCTTGGTCCGCGTTGGCGGCGCAGCCGAAAGCCGCTAAACATGGATCCTGGCCCCGAGGGAGGAGAAGAAGCTGGGGGGCGCAGCCGATAGCCGCATTAACAGGTACATTGGAGGAGGAGGGGGGTTGGATGGTCCTCTGGGGCAGCACTGTCTGCCCTGTGTCCGCCATTTCCTCATCACTCAGCGGTCTCTGGGGTGAGACGTCCGCCGCCGTCAGGGAAGGCATGCTCGACTGCCCCCTTGGCGGGGGGCCAGTGCCGCCCACTTCAATAGCTTCGCGTCGATTCTCTCCAGTTGCATCGCCAGCGTCCGTCTCTTGATTGCCTACGTGAGCCTCATTATCTGCCTCAGGGGGCTGGGTGGAATTTGCTGCTGGGGCCTCGCAATGACGGACTGACCCCCTGCGGGGGGAGGAGGGTGGCGTGGGCGGGACTGGGATCAAGACGGGTCCCATGGCGGCGTCGAGACGGTCCTCGTTCCCTCCTATGTCGCCGCCGTCCTCCGCAGGGCAGGGGGCCCTCGTGGACGCGGCTCGCGTCGGCCCTGTGCCTGTCTCGACTGCAGGAGGGGGCTGCTGTCGGGGGGGTCCGCGTTCGATCTGGGTCTGAGGGGGGTTCGACCGTGGCCAGTGGCTGGGCCCCCGCGCCCTGCACTGAATGGTCCCCATCCCCTTCGGCATTGTCAGGTCGATCCGTCTCCTCGCCCTCCATTCGACAGGCTGGTGATGAAAAAAAAGAGGGGGGGTTGGACTGAGGCCCGCACGGCCGCGCTGCCTGCCTGCCCGCCGCGGCAGAATGGCGGGGCGCGCCGAGGGGAGCGGAACGGCACGGATCCCAAGCCCGCGGCGCAGCGTCTGGGCGCCCCCTTGAGCGGCGGGAGACTGCCCAGGAGAAGGCAGGCCCACCAGACGGCTTGAGCCCGAGGGGCACGGGCTGGCGGGGATATTTTTTTGGTCGGCGGCTCCAAGGCAAAGGTCAAGGAGCGGGATAAACGACTGGGGCGCAGGTCGTAGATAATTGGCCGCAGCGGCGCGTAGGCCGCATAGGCGACGGCACGTGCCAGGGACAAAATGACCCTCATTAGAGGTGACCGGCTTAAGCATCCCAGCGGGTGGGGACGCAGAGGCGCGGAGACCAGGCGGCACGGTGGGAGAAGTCGCCCTTGCGGCGCCAAGCTCCAGCCGAACCACATGTGGCGGCAAGAGAGGGGGGAAGGAGCGAAACGGGGCAGGAGGCAGGAGAGGGGGAAGAAAGCGAACGCGAGCGACGAACTCAGACTCACAGCGGCACCCTGGGTGAACGAGGTGCGGTACTGACGAGGGCTGGTAGCCGGGGCTGCTCTGAGGAAAGCGACCACGAACTGCAGAAGGCTGAACCCCTCAATGCAGGGCCGTTCACTTGCAGAGGTGTGGCTAAACCACGTCAGAACGCCATCCAACAGAGAAAGACCACTGGTGTGCACTCACGAGGCTGAGCCACCTCCAGCCGGTAGCCAGTGCATGCGCATCGCATCCGACTCGCAGTTCGGGGGCACAACGATGCAAAATACTGACGAGGGCTGGTAGCCGGGGCTGTTCAAAAGAGAGCGACCACGAACTGCAGAAGGCTGAACCACTCAACGCAGGGTCGCTCACGTGACGAAGCCAAACACCGAGACACCGAGTGTATGGCTGACAGCTGCACCCAACCACACCTGCCACGCTGCCCGTGCAGTACTCTGGCAACGAGCACTGGCCGCACGAGTCACCGCAGCCGTCGTCTCCGCACACGAACCCCTGCGACACGCAGACTGAGCATGTCGAAGCGGATTGGGCGTCGCAGTCGGTTCCGTCGTCGGCGCTGGCGTCGCAGTCGAAGCCGGATCAGGCGTCGCAGGGCGCAGGCGTCGCAATCGGAGTCGGATTAGGCGTCGCCGTCGGCTCCGTCGTCGGCGCTGGCGTCGCAGTCGGAGCCGGATCAGGCAGTCGGCTCTGTCGTCGACGCTGGCGTCGCAGTCGGAGTCGGCTCAGGCGTCGTCAACGGTTCCGTCGTCGGCGCTGGCGTCGCAGTCGGAGTCGGGTCAGGCGTCGCAGTCGGTTCCGTCATCGGTGCTGGCGGCACATGCTTCCGATCGGCGCAGAAGAACACTTTGCGGCCACACTGCGCAGCGCCGCGGTAGAAGCCGAAGATCACTCCACGCCCCTCGCCGTAAATACCCTCTCCATGCTCGTGGCTGCGCCGAGAAGAGCGAACGAGCATGGACCGCGGAAGGCTGTACCACTCGGTGCCATTTATGCTGTTGAAAGAAGGGGGGCGCAGCCAAAAGCCGCAGAGACAGGTGAATGAGAGGATGGGGGCGCCCCGGGGCGCAGCCAAAAGCCGCCGGACACAAATTCGCCGGCCCAACGGGCCAGAGGCGTGCTAAGATCTCCGGTAACTGGTTAACAATTCTCTAGTTCGCGCGCGCGGGGCGGCCCCTGGGGGTCCCCGGACGAAAAGTACCCCGACCAGGTCCCGGCCGGTCCCCGGCCGGGTCCCGGCCGGGTCCCCCCGAGCGCTCCACGAGCGCACCAACAGGGCTCCGAAAACGTCCCCGAGGACCCAAACAAAACCAAGAGGCCCGCAAGAGGTCCCCAAGATGGTACACGAGGCGTCCGAGATGCCACAAGATCGCTCCAAGACGCCCAAGATGGCCCCCAGACGCTCCAAGAGGTCTCCAAGCGTACTCCCAAGAGGGCCCCAAGAGGCAAAATTCATTGCTTTTCCTTAGGTTTTGGACATATTTTGGCTTTTCCCCCTTTTCCGCTTCCCGAAGCCCCAAGACAGCCCAAGACGACTCCAAAATCGCCCCAAGAGGGCTTAAGAGGCCCCCAAGAGAGCCCCAAGACGGCCCAAGAGGGCTCCAAGACGGCCCAAGAGGTCTCCAAGACGGCCCAAGAGGGCCCCAAGAACGCCCCCAAAGGGGCCCCAGAGAGGGAACACGAAACAACATTTCGAGCCCTCGGCCCTAAGAAGCCCCTACGAGGCCCCAAGAGGCCCCTAAGAGGCCCCAAGAGGCCCCCACGAGGCCCTCAGGAGGCCCCCAAGAGTCCCCCAAGCGGCCCCAGGAGGCCCCCCAAATGCCCCCCCGAGCGCCCCAGGAGTCCCCCAAGCGGCCCCAGGAACCCCCAAAGCGCCGCATTGACACCAGGCCCTCGGGCAAACGGCAGACATGAGACTGCATGGGCCGGCGGAATGAGCGAAGCGAATAATAATGCTACCATGGGCCTCCATGCACGGAACTTCTTGACCACAGCTGCCGTGCCAGGGCGCCCTTGTGGAACAAAGGCGGAATCGACAACGAGGGACCGAAGCACCCTGGGCCGGTCTCAGGGCGAGCCCACCTCTGCGGCCGCGGCAATCTTCGCACGGGGGGGGCGCAGCCAAAAGCCGCAGAGACATTGTGAATGAATGAGGAGGCAGAAGAGGAGGAGGAGGAGGAGGAGGAGGAGGAGGAGGAGGAGGAGGAGGAGGAGGAGGAGGAGGAGGAGGAGGGAGCACCACCACGGCCCGGGGCGCGAGGGGTGCGCCCAGTTGCCAGACACGCAGTGAATGGCGCGATCTTGGCGAACAGGATGGGGGGCGCAGCCAAGAGCCGCAGAGTCATTGTGAATGAATCCGGTGGGGGGCGCAGCGAAGAGCCGCAGAGACATTGCGAATGAAAAGGAAGAGGGGGCGCAGCCAGTGGCCGCTGAACTCTTTAGGCGACCCCGCTGACCGACGGAAGCGGGATGCAAGAGAACCAGAGCCACAGAGGGCGGACCCGGGACCAGCATCGGCACCCCAGGGAGACCGGCGCCAGGATGCAAACAACAGGAGAACCCGCGGGTCACGCCAACCTTCACACTGCAGTCGCACAGTCCACACTGTGTTCGTCGTCGTCGCCCTCTTTAGGCGTCGAGGTCGTTTCCGTCGTCGTTGGAGCCGTGGTCGGCGTCGGCGTCGACGTCGTCGGAATCGTCGTCGTCGTCGTTGTCGGCGTAGTCGTCGAAGTCGTTGGAACTGCGTGGTATGTTCCATGGAGCTGCACGGCACGTCCGACAACAGCTCGTCAGAACCAAGAGGGAGAAAGAACGAGACCCCCAATCGCGCTGATGAGCACGGCGTACGACTCGTAGTCAACAGAGAAGGTGAATCTCAGGGTGGAAATCCAGACTGCCCACGGTATAGCCACAACCGCAGCACGCAGACAGAGGAGAAAAATACTGAGGTCGACGGTATAGCCACACACGCAGCACGTAGACAACAGCCAAGATGAAGAGGTAGAAGTTCTGAACGAAACAGAAGTCGAGACACGACGCAGGGTGCGCAGGGCAGCAACGGGCCTGCTGCCAGAGGCTATCCTTTTCGCACCTGATCCCCACGAGTGCGATGCCGTATACAAAGTGTGAGCCAGCAGAGTGCGCCTGCAGGAGCCCCATCTATGATTGGACATCCAAGTGACATAGTAGCAGCTGCACGCCGAGAACATCAGCGCATGAGGGGGGCTGCAGCTAATCGCCGCGAGACACGCTCTTTGCAGGGCAGCGACGGGCCTGTTGCCAGTGACCGTCCTCCACGCAGCAGGTCCCCGCGCGTGCGATCCACGAGGGGGGTAGCGAGGCTACTGTGGGGAGACGGCCCACCACTGTTTTTCCCAACCATCCTGTGGTGTTGGGTCCTCGTTTTGAAGAGACGGTGGCCCGCGTCTCCTCTCCTCCTCTTCTCCTGTCCTCTTTTCCTTTCCTCCTCCTCTCCTCCTTTTCCTCCTCCTCCTCCTCCCACCATCATCATCGTTATCACCCATTTCGGCACACCCCTCACACGTTTCGTGGCCCCATAGGGAGCTCCACCGAAGGTCCCAGTGGGTGTGCCCGCATGCGTCCCGCACACACATGTCGGCACACCCCTCACACGCTTCGTGGCCCCATAAGGGGGCTCCACCGAAGGTCCCAGTGGGTGTGCCCGCATGCGTCCCGCACACACATGTCGGCACACCCCTCACACGCTTCGTGGCCCCATAGGGAGCTCCACCGAAGGTCCCAGCAGAAGGTGTGCCTGCATGCGTCCCGCACACCCATTTTGGCACACCCTTCACACGCTTCGTGGCCCCATAGGGAGCTCCACCGAAGGTCCCAGTGGGTGTGCCCGCATGCGCCCCGCACACCCATTCCGGCACATCCCTCACACGTTTCGTGGCCCCATAGGGAGCTCCGCCGAAGCTCTCAGCGGGTGTGCCCGCATGCGTCCCGCACACACATTCCGGCCCACCCCTCACACGCTTCGTGGCCCCATAGGGAGCTCCACCGAAGGTCTCAGTGGGTGCGCCCGCATGCGTCCCGCACGTGGCCCCATAGGGAGCTCCACCGAAGGTCCCAGTGGGTGTGCCCACATGCGTTCCGCACACCCATTTCGGTTCACCCCTCACACGTTTCGTGGCCCATAGGGAGCTCCACCGAAGGTCCCAGTGGGTGTGCCCGCATGCGTCCCGCACACACATTTCGGCACACCCCTCACACGCTTCGTGGCCCCTTAAGGGACTCCACCGAAGGTCCCAGTGGGTGTGCCCGCATGCGTCCCGCACACCCATTTTGGCACACCCTTCGCACGCTTCGTTGCCCCATAGGGAGCTCCACCGAAGGTCCCAGTGGGTGTGCCTGCATGCGTCCCGCACACCCATTTCGGCACACCCCTCACACGCTTCGTGGCCCCATAGGGAGCTCCGCCGAAGGTCTCGGCGGGCGCGCCCGCATGCGTCCCGCACACCCATTTCGGCCCACCCCTCACACGTTTCGTGGCCCCATAAGGAGCTCCACCGAAGGTCCCAGCGGGTGTGCCCGCATGCGTCCCGCACACCGATTTCGGTACACCCTTCGCACGTTTCGTGGCCCCATAGGGAGCTCCACCGAAGGTCCCAGTGGGTGTGCCCGCATGCGTCCCGCACACCCATTCCGGCACACCCCTCACACGTTTCGTGGCCCCATAGGGAGCTGGGTGTGCCCGCATGCGTCCCGCACACCCATTCACACCATGTCACACCCCTCACACGCTTCGTGGCCCCATAGGGAGCTCCGCCGAAGGTCTCAGTGGGCGTGCCCGCATGCGTGCCGCACACCCATTTCGGCACATCCCTCACACGTTTCGTGGCCCCATAAAGAGCTCCACCGAAGGTCCCAGCGGGTGTGCCCGCATGTGTTCCGCACACCAATTTCGGTTCACCCCTCACACGCTTCGTGGCCCGATAGGGAGCTCCACCGAAGGTCCCAGTGGGTGTGCCGCATGCGTCCCGCCCACACATTTCGGCACACCCCTCACACGCTTCGCGGCCCCTTAAGGGACTCCACCGAAGGTCCCAGTGGGTGTGCCCGCATGCGTTCCGCACACCCATTTCGGCACACCCCTCACACGCTTTGTGCCCGCATGCGTCCCGCACACCCGTTTCGGCCCACCCCTCGCACGCTTCGTGGCCCCATAGGGAGCTCCACCGAAGGTCCTTGTGGGTGTGTAATTGCGGCACATCCCTCGCACGCTTCGTGGCCCCATAGGAGCTCTGCCGAAGGTCCCAGTGGCGCAGTCCGCATGCGCCCCCGCCATTCATTTCGGCCCACCCCTCACACGTTTCGTGGCCCCACAGGGGCTCCGCCGAAGGTTCCAGTGGAACAATCCGCATGCGTCCCCGCGAATCATGTCGGCACACCCCTCACACGTTTCGGGACCCCACAGGAGCTCCGCCGAAGGTCCCATTGGCACAGGCCGCATGCGTCCCCGCCGCTCATTTCGGCACACACATTTCACACGCTTCGTGGCCCCATAAGAGCTCCGCCGAAGGTCCCGGCGCCACAATCCGCATGCGTCTCCGCCATTCATGTCGGCCCACCCCTCGCACGTTTCGTGGCCCCATAGGAGCTCCGCCAAAGGTCCCAGTGGCACAGTCCGCATGCGTCCCCGCCCGCCATTCATTTCAGCACACCCCTCACACGTTTCGCGGCCCCATAGGAGCTCCGCCGAAGGTCCCCGTGGCGCAGTCCGCATGCGTTCCCGCCATTCATGTCGGCACACCCCTCACACGTTCCGCGGCCCCACTGGAGCTCCGCCGAAGGTCCCAGTGGCACAGTCCGCATGCGTTCCCGCCACTCATTTCGGCTCACCCCTCACACGTTTCGTGGCCCCACAGGAACTCCACCGACGGTCCCCGTGGCGCAGCACGCATGCGCCCCCGCCATTCATTTCGGCACACCCCTCACACGCTTCGTGGCCCCATAGGAGCTCCGCCGAAGGTCCCAGTGGCAGTCCGCATGCGCCCCCGCCATTCATGTCGGCACACCCCTCACACGTTTCGTGGCCCCATAGGGAACTCCACCGAAGGTCCCCGCGGCGCAGTCCGCATGCGTCTTCCTTGCCCAGTACAACGTTACGTGGCCCCATATGAAGCCCCACCGCAGGTCCCAGCCAGCCAGCTAGCTCATTTTGCCCCGCGCAGCGGGCGACCCGCGCGCGTCGCTGGGACCCCTCCGGGGCGACCTGCGCGCGTCGCGGGGGCTCCGTGCTGCGTTCTGCCCAGCGCCTCGCTCCCCCGTCGTCGCTCTGCCCAGCGGCAAGAGCCTTGCCCGCTATCAGCCAGCCAGCTAGCTCTCTTTGCTCCGCGCAGTGGACGACCCGCGCGCGTCGCTGGGACCCCTCCGGGGCGACCTGCGCGCGTCGCGGGGACTCCGCGTCGCGCTGCGCCCGCAGCCTTGGACTTTTGAGCGCGCGGGCAGAGAGGGGGCAAAGGAATGGGAGGAAGCGGGCGCGATCCTCGCGGGGGGGCGCGCCGGCATTGGCGTCGCGGCGCGCGGGCGATGCCGTCGGGGAGCCCCGGGGAAGCTCCTTGCGGCGGCCACGCCCAGCGTCGCGAGCACTCAGAGGCAGTCGTTGTAAAGCCATTGACAGTCATACACAATTGCACCACGTTTTGTTATATTCGCATTCATGTACGTAGACTCGCTCGCACGCAGATTCATTCACGGTCACATGCACGCGCGCAGATTCACCCGCGCTCAGTCCCCCTACGTACTCAGATCAATCGTTTTCGCTCGCGTTGTGTACCACGCCACTCATGTCGGCACACCTCTAGCACGGTTCGTTGCCTCATAAGGATCGCCACCGAAAAAGTGAATCACTATTGCGGTACTCGCACCTGCATATGGTTGGGTCCCTCGTCAGGATAATTTGCGCTCCTTGGGGGCCTGGTGGTTCGGGTGGCCCTTTGCCGCGTGGTGATCACTGTTCACTCCGCCGCTCCGACCGAGGCGCAGCTGCCACGACCGGGCCCAGTCGACGTCGAGGCCCAGCGCGTCGCTGAGGACCCGTGCGTCGCACTTGTGGCTGCGGAAGGATTCCAGGAAGAGGTGGCAGGTTTGCGGGTCGTGCCGAAGCGGGCGAAGCGCGCCATTGCTGCCGGGCACAGACTGCCGCTTGGCGAAAGCGTGCCAGGTGCCCGTGAACATCGGCCCCAGTGTGACTTGGAGTCGTCGCATCGCCTCGGCGGGTGTCTCCCCCGGGAGGTCCCACTGGATGTTGTTCAGAGAGAACTCCACAAGGGCCGGCGACCCGGCGGCGACCCGGCGACCCGGCGACCCGGCGACCCGGCGACCCGGCGACCCGGCGACCCGGCGACCCGGCGACCCGGCGACCCGGCGTCCCGGCGACCCGGCGACCCGGCCTCCCGGCGACCCATGCAGCGCGACCCGGCGACCCGGCGACCCGACGACCCGGCGACCCGGCGACCCGGCGACCCGGCGTCTTAGCGTCCCGGCGACCCCGCATCCCGGCGACCCGGCGAACCGGCGACCCGGCGACCCGGCATCCCGGCGACCCGGCGACCCGGCGACCCGCGGCGCCCCGGCGACCCGGCGACCCGGCGACGCGGCCACACAGCAACCCGGCGACCCGGCGACCTGGCGACCCGGCAACCTGGCATCCCGGCAACCCGGCAACCCTGCGACCCGGCGACCCGGCGACCCGGCGATCCGGCGACCCGGCGACCCGGCGACCCGGCGACCGGGCGACCCGGCGACCCGGCCGGCAACCTGGCGACCCGGCCTCCCGGCGACCCGCGGCGACCCGGCGACCCGGGTCCTGGCGAGACTCCAAGGTCGATCTATAGTGCGGGGTCGAACTATAATGCGGGGGTCATACTTTTCTGCGGGTCGATCTATAGTTCGGGCGCGCCGAAAATAGTTCGACCCGCCGTTTTGGGGCAAACGGGGCTTCAGCACCCATGCTCGCGCTCACCCCACTGGGAGGGGTCCAACATATATTTGAGCCGACAGCAATGAATGACAACGATACACACAGAAGCGTTCTTTTCAAAGCATGCGCACAATCGGCTGGCCGCAGAACTTAGAGATGCATGCCACCGAAAACGCTCTCATGGACCTCCTTTGGCCCCTCCTTCGGCCAAATGCAGCTACAGATCCACCGAAATCCTCATCCCTATAGTTCCAGTGCTTCGCTGGTTCACCGCCGCCCATGCACAGCTCCAAAAACATGTGCATTTTAGGCTTCACTTTAAAATGGGCAGGAAGCGCGTCTTGCAAAGCGGCCGTCTGCGCGGCAAACTCACTTGAATGCTCTCTAAGAGTGTCCACAGCAAATGGGCGATTGTCAGAGAGTGCCTCGTAACACCGAGATAAGCTTTTCATCCCTGCGTGAATGGACGATTCTACAGCTGCCCGCTCGTCGACGCCAGTCCTCCTATCAAGGAAAGCCTCCGCCATTCCCAATGCCCATGGAACCATGTGCCTGAGCATCCCCGCGCCGCACCTCATCTTAGCCGTCTTTGCCTTTTTTCCTTTCACAACGCCCCGCGTCAGTCTCGATAGGCGGCTGGTCTTCTCACCTGGCGGCTGCCTGTCGTAGAACGCCATCAAATGACCATGCAGTGTGGAGACGCGGCCTTTCTGGGTAGTTCCAGCCACCTTTTTGTGCGTTACAAGATACCATATCAAGCCCCCTATGCAGTCAGCCGCTACCCCAAGATCAACAACGTGTAACCAATCTAGCTTCAGCAACTTTTCGTTCGCATACGGCACTTGGAAGAGAGGGCACACCTGCTCGCCTGAAGCGATAATCTTCGCAAGGACTTCTGGCCATGTGCGTCGGCGCGTTCTCCACGGCGCGTCTCTCCCAGTCTGCGATTTCACCTGCGGGGAGTAGCCAAAAACACTCCTCCTCCTCCTCCTCCTCCTCATCCTCCTCCTCCTCCTCCTCCACCCCTCCTCCTCCTCCTCCTCCACCCCCCCTGGAAGGGGCCGCAAAACGACGACGACGCACCCCCTCCCAGAGGGGATTTCCATCCTCCCCTGATGCGTTGCGCTCCCAGGGCCTCGCCCTTCTCGATGTTGCACAGGAAGCATACTTCGTCATCTTGCCAGCCAGATAGCTTGAGCACCTCCTTCATCATCTTCCAGCCCCCTTTGATCTGGCAAAGCACTCCGCCAATTGGCAGGGTTGCATCGGCCACTTGTCGGCGCTTCCTCCATGCGTCCTGCGCGCCGAAGGGAGAGCCGTCGCGCCGCGCCGTCGGCCAGCGCTTCGCAGCCAAGTGAACAAAGCCCCACTGCACCACTGCAAAAACATCATCACATGTGTTGGGGCCCACGTGCTCTTTGGGGAACGCTGCGATTGGGACCCGCAGGTTTTTCCAGCGCCCCGCAGCCCCTGGCCACATGAGGCTGATGATCTCTGCGCTCATCGATCGGTCCCAGAAGCAAGGGACCCCGTCCTGCCACACGCCCAGGGCCACCAGGTCGTTGCGACCACTCTCCGCCCTTGCTCTTTGCACGTGGCGCAGAGACACGCCGTCGAGACTCGACGTCTGCAGTAGCACGCTCCGCTCGCCAAAATGATGAAGTTGATGAAGTATTTCGTGAGGAAGCATCATCGCTAAGTCCATCAGTTGTTATGTTTTTGGGGCCCCAGCCCCTCACCTGGCAGCGATAGAGCGGAGGCCATTTCCTGAAGAAATCCCGCCTGAACTTCCTGGCAGCGTTTTTCATGCCCGACGTTGACTCCGTAGTCTGCAGGTCGGAGAGACCTGTCGCAGATGCAGAGACGCAGTCATTGATCAGCTGAGCGCCGCGCTGCCCGCTGACCACGTTGCTGCTTATCAGGTCCTGCACGTTCGCTCTCAGCCGCCTCTCCGGCGGCAAGCCCAACCTGTCATAAGGCAACCGCCGTCTGGAAAGCATCCCGCGGGGCCCGCGGGAGACAGGCGCGAGCGCGGCGGCCTTGAGCCACTGCAGTGGCTACGGACATGCGCGGCTGAGGCAAGGAGCCCTTGCCCTTTCCCGCGCCCCTCCTCCGCGCCCTCCTTCAATCCCTTTCATGCCCCTCCCCTCCTGCTAGTCCCTCCCAATGCAGTTACTGCCGATGATGCCAAGCCCCCCTCCCCCCCGCCCCCCCCCCCCCATTCGCCCCTGCGATGAGGGGGGCTTCTTTACTGGCAAACCCAGAAACATGCGGCCCCTCACGAAGGGGCACCCCTGGCAGAGGAAGCGGCAAGTTCTCGTTTTCCCATGGGCGTCGGAAAGGCAGCGCTGCATGCGTGTCGTCGGGCGAGGCAGAGCATCTCAAACCCTACTGCATATATGCATGTAAATACTGATATGTAGATGTAGGGCCGCAGCTCAATTGAGGAACTTCTTGAAGCGCTTGACCGAGAGCTGAATGCCCTCGAACATGTGCTCGTGTGTGTTGTAGGCGGCCTGGACCTCATTCTTCAGCTTATCGTACATGTCCGTGTCCTTGCCGACAGAATCAGCGCCCTCAATTTTCGCAATCAGAACCTCCATCTCCGTCTCGTGCTGGCCCGCATTGTCCACGCACTTCTTGCACTCATCGGCCCAGTTCTGGAAGCTCTGACGGTCCTTCTGATCCTGATCCCCAGCCTTCGCGAGCAACTGATTCTTCGTGTGCTTCAGGAACTTCAGCTCCTTCTGATACTTGACCAGCATTTGCCTTGGTAGGGATCATAAACAAGCAATGCGCCGACATGCTTTTCAACGCAAACAACGCACGACAGAACGGATACGAACCAGTTTCTATCGCCATCCCCTCCAGGAGGGGCGGCGGGGGCGTGGCGGGGGAGAGGGCCCCCCTCTGGGAGGGGGGCAGAGCACCAGAGATGGAAGGGCAGGGGGCGGCTGCCGAGGACGGCGCGCGATCTCGTCCTTCTTACTCACGATCTCTGGCCAGTGCGGATTCTCGATCTTCACCTCGCCGCCCCCACCCGACCCCGAAGCGCTGGACGACGGGAGCTCGGCCATCCTGATGCCTGCAGCTTCGAGTTGCTTCAGGTTCTTCAGGTTGGACGTCCCCTTGAAGGTGCGCGAGTCCTTCGTCACCAGCTGGTCATCGTCCATGTTTCGCTCGACGAAGTACCACTCCTTCCACAGAGACCTGTCCTTGGCATCTTCCTTGATGGGGAATTCTTCTTTGGTGCCATGCTCTTCGCTGTTCTCCTCCCACCATTCCTGCACGAAGGCAGTGGCTTCCTGGACGCCCGCAAAGTCTTTGATGGTGAGGCTCTTGAGGGCCAGTGCCTGCGATACATTCCGGTACCCTCTCTTGGCAGAGCGCGTGTGCACCTCTTCATTCGTGCATCTCTCTTCGAAGGTGGCCAACCAGTCAAGTGTCTTGTCCTTGTCACTCGCGAAGGTCTGCAAGAAACGCTTCCGATCGGCTGGGTCCTTCATCCCGTTCCAAAGCGCCTGGGCTGCTCTGGCGGATTATGCTGTGCTCGTAAGTTTCCCGCTGCCGTCCTTCTTCTCCGACTGGTACTTGAGCCACGCCCTCATCTTGTCGGCCTCCTGCTTGTCGAGCCCGTGCCCCTTCGGGGCCGCCTTCGACTTCTTCGCCGCTGGTGCGCCCTGGCCCTCGATCTTCTTCTTCGGCGCCATGCTGCACAACGGTGTGAGGAGAGTGCCCAGCAGGAGCAGAGGAGGGACTACTCCTGGGGCGGGCATGGCTGCCGCGGGACTGACCCCTGAAATTTGGGATACAGCAGCAAAATCGAAATGCCCTGCGGCAGCCGAAACGCCTGCGAATGGCAAGTAGATCGTCGGGGGCCTTCCCCGCGCACTTCAGTGGCGCGTGTGGGTGTGGTGTGGTGCTGTGGGTGTGGCGTGTGTGGTGGTACATTTCAGTATCGTCGAGCCTTCCCCTCAGCCAGGGGTTCGTTTCTCTCCCCTCGAAGGGGCTCGGCACCCACGCGGTCGTCTCCTCCCCCTCGAAGAGAAGGGGTGCTACCTCATCAGCGGTGAGGCGGGGAGGGGGAGGGGATGTGTCAGGGCCTCCCCCTCAGTAAGGGGTGCGCGCCCCCTCAAAAAGGGGCGCCCCCCTCTCTGGATTGCTTTGCGCGGCAGGCAAGCACAGGGGCCCGAACGACTCACCCATGATGCAATGCTACTGCTCCCCCCTGCTGCCCCTGCTCACACTGCCCCCCCTCATTAAAGGGGCTCACCCTCAGTGGACGGTGGCCCCCTCCGCAAGGGGCCCGTCAAAGATGTTTCAGGGGCCCCCCTCAATCAGGAACACCGCGCCCCCCAACCCCCCTAGGGGGCCCGTCAGATACGGTTCAGCCCCGCCCCCCCACACACCGTCTGGTTTCTTCTCATACACACACACACACACACACCACACAACACACACACACACACACACCCACACACAACACACACACACACACGACACACCACACAAACACACACACACACACAACACACACACACACACACACCCACCACACACACAGGGCACCGCCCCACCCCACCCCCACCCACCCCCCCCCCCCACCCACCCACCCCCCACCCACACCACCCACCACCCACCGCACCCTACCCACCCACTCCACCACCCCCCACCCCCTCCCACCCACCCACCCCACCCACCCACCACCCTACCCCCCAACCAACCCCACACACACACACACACAACACACACACCCACCACACACACACACACACACACACACACCTACACACAACACCACGACACACACACACACCGTTATACATCGATACATAGTGTCACACACACACACACACGACACACACACCTCCCCACACCCCCCCCCCCACGCCTCCCTTCCCCCCCCCCCCCCCCCTCTCGCCCCCCACCCCCCCCCCCCCCTCACCCCCGCCACGCAGTCAGGGGCGTTTCGCCCCCTCAGCAAGGGGCTCGCCTGGCCCCCGCGCAGCGAGGGGGGGCGCACTGCAAGCGACCTTTACGAGAGAGATTCTCTTAAGAGAGATTCTCTTAAGAGAATTCTCTTAAGAGAATTCCCTTAAGAGACTTCTCTTAAGAGAATTCTCTCAAGAGAATTGTTGGCTTCGCCTGAGACATCCACACAATTCTCTTAAGAGAATTCTCTTAAGAGAATTCTCTTAAGAGAATTCTCTTAAGAGAATTCTCTTAAGAGAATTTCTCCTTAAGACAATCGGTGTCGTGATCGCCCGCCCCCTCTGCCAGGGGCAGCCGCGCGCGCCCCTGCAATGAAGGGGCCGCAGTCAAGCAGAGTTCCCCGTGCCGCCTCTATTATGGCGCGAGAGGCCGCGCTCTTGTATATGGATGTCGGCGCCGTCGCCGACGCGGTCGCCCCGCGGCTCAGGGCGCGCCGCCCTGGGGCGGATGGGGGTGCAGGAGGAAGATTGGCAAGGAGGAAGAGCAGAAGCAAGAGGGAGATGGACAAGGAGGAGGGCGGGCGACAAGCAGGAGCAGGAGGAAGAGTGACCAGGAGGATGGAGAAGCGGTCCTCGCCCCTCGTAGAGGTCGCCTTCGGGCGCTTGCCGTTGCCCTTGTCCTTCTCCGTGTCCTTGTCCTTGTCTTTGTCGCCCCTCCCCCTTTCGAGGGTCTGCCTCCCGCCTGGTCCGCGCGGGGCCCTTTTTTTGCCTTGGGGTCATTATTTTTGTTGTCTGCGTTCTGCGTGGCTTCGTCTGCTTTCTCCCCCGCGTCCGCCCTCGCTGCGTCCGCCGTTGCTGCGCCCGTCTCTGGCTGCTCTGGTGTTGCCGCTTCTGGCGCTGCCGTCTCTGCCGCCTGCCGCTCCTCTGCCTCTCGTTTCTGTTACTGATCCGCTTCCTCCTTGGCCCGCGCTGCGTCCTCCGCATCCTTGGCAGCCTTGGCAGCCGCTTCCGCCCTCCGTGCGGCCGCTTCGGCAGCCAGCAGCCTCGTCCTCGCCTGCGCTTCGGCGGCCTCTGCTGCCCTCTGCAGCTCCAGGCGGGCCTCTGCCTCCCGCCTCAGCGCGGCGTCCCTCTGCTGTTGTTGCGCCCGCCTCAGGCGGATGATATCCTGCTCTGCCCTGCGCTCCTGCTCCTGCCGAAGGCGCTCTTTGTGCCTTTCGACGCGCCTCTGCGCCGCCTCCGTGCGATTCAATGCCCGCAAGAGCCTCCGATGCTGCCTTGCGTGCTCTTCCTCTAGCCCCATCAGCTCATCAGGCTCCTCTGACTCCTCTTCCTCCTCCATGCCCTCTTCCTCCTCGCCCTCATCCTCCTCTTCTTCCTCCCCCTCTCGGGCTCCGTCGTCGGAGGCGTCAACCTGCATTGCTTCGGCAGGTGCTGCCGCTGCTGCTGCTGCTGCGGGCGGGTCTGCTGCCGCGGGTGGCGGTGCTCCTGCGAGCGGTGCTGCTGCGGGGGGTCCAGCCGCTGCTGCTGCTAACAGTGCTGCGGGTGGCGGGCCTATCGGTGGCGTTGGCCCCCCCTGCGGGGGCGGCGGCTGCGCTGCTGTTTCGCTCTGCTGCTCCTGTCGGGGAACGAAGTAAGCTCACCCCCATGAGAGGGGCCTCTCCTTGCGTTTATTCGGCCCCCCCTCGTTTATCCCCTCAAACAGGGGCCCTCCCTTCTTGGCAGCGCGGGGCAGAGGGGGGGGGGGGGCGCGGTCCTGCAGCAGGCCGACCAAGACCGCCTCCCTGGCATCGCACCTCCGCTGCCAGTGCCTGGCAGGCGCAGAAAACTGACCAGGATAAACATTGAGAAAATCAAAACATCAAACCGACATAACTTCACTCCTCAATGTTTGAGGGTTCCCCCCTCCCCACCACTTGCACCCTTGCGATGCCTGGCTCTGGCGACCTCGCTCTTGCCGCCCCTCCACCTCCTCCCGTTGCGGTCGCGGTCGCCGTGCTCGTGGAACCACTGGGTCGCGTGGTGTTCCTGGCACGTCTTGCCAACGCACACCGAGAAGAAGGTGTGTTTGCCGCACTGCCAACACTTCTTGCAGTTCATCTTGCGAAGCCACAAGCGGTGGGACGAGCGGGTGTACCGCTTCCTGTGGTCCTGGAAGTCCAGCATGAATTCCTCCTCCGCCTCGCTGTCGTCGTCGTCGACCTCAAAGACAGGCGCGTGCCCGTCCTGCAGGGTGTCTCTGTAAATCAATCCCTTCAGGAAGGGTCACGGGTCTCTGTGAATGAATCCCCTCAGGAAGGGGAGGTTCTATCGATAAATCCCCTCTGGCAGGGGTCTCTGTAAACGAATCCCCTCAGGAAGGGGCGCCTTAACCACTTGTACCCCCAGCTCCTCGTGAGGCCGCTTGCCGCCGCCGCCGCCTTCTGGAGGCAGCCCGCCGCCGCAGCCGCCCGACATCATCATGCCGGAAGCCTGGGGTCCAGAACGGTTGCGGCCGAAAGTTTATAGTCAGACTCAAAAGGCTAAAATCTGGGGGCCTCGTGGGAGGCCCTTCGGGGGGGTGACTGCAGTGGAATTTCATAGGAATTCGTCCAATGTTAGACCCCCCCCCCCCTTCCCCCCCTCCCCCCCCCCAAAAAAAAAATGGGTCTAAAACTCGGCTGCTGGGTTGATTTTTTATCGCCCAGATGGCCAAACAAGTGGCCGTCACTCTTACTTTTCTCCTCATCCTGCCCCAACTCCCCCCTTGCATTCTGCTCCCGCGCGGCCTGGGGCGCCGAGAGGCACATGATGGGCGCCCGCATGGCCGCGAGCTCGGGGCGGGGGGCTGGCCCCCAAGCGCGCTGGGTGCCAGCTCTGTCGAACGGTTGCGGATTAAGAACATGAAAGCAGATGGGAGAGGGATGGAACGAGGAGGAAACGCAATGCCATACAAATAATGAGTAAGCAGACTGCCGCACCTTTGATCCCCTCCCAGAGGGGCCCCCTCTCGGAGGGGGCCGTTGCCCTGTCTTATCGCGAGTGTGCTGAAGCCCCTCTTAAGGGGTTCCCCTCTTAAGGGGTTCCATCACTCGCCAATCCATCACGCGGTCCCCTCACGGAGGGGCGCCCCTGCGATGAGGGGGTGTCGTCTAGCACTGGAGAGGGCGCTCTGCCAACGGGTATGGCGATGGCAATGGCGATGAAGACGGTAAGGGTGATGATGAGGATGGATGCGACGATGAGGATGGATGCGATTAGTCGCCCAAGCGCTGTGCCACTAAGCGCTCAGCCTCCGCCTCAGCAGCTTCCTTGGTGTCAGCCACGGTGCCGTCGACCAAGGCCTTCTTCAGCTCTGCGCCGATCTCCCTGAGCGTGGCCTCGTCCAAGGTGTCCTTGTATTTTTTCCAGCCGAAACTCACAAACTGGTTCTTCTCACCGTGCGCCCGCTTCAACCCGATAGCGTGGCCCCTCTTGCAGTACATCACGCCGCGCCCGCGGTCGGCGTGGCCAGCGGGGGGCCCGACCGAGGGCTCATCTGCAGCATCCACGGGCTCATCGGGTTCCAGCTGCTCTTCCTCCTCCCCCTCATCGTCCTGGTCCGTCTCCGCGTTCGCGGCGGCTGCACTGGGCTTTCTCATTGCGGGCTTCTTTGCCACTACATGTCCTGCTGGCTTCCCTTTTTTGCGCGCTTTCGCCTTCGCCTGCGCGGCTGCCGCTCTTGCTGCCAGGAGGGCGTTGGGCTGCTCCGTCTTCTCCGTCCTGCCGTCGGGAAACACGGCATCCAAGAAACCATCGCCTCCTTTCGTCAGTGTTCCCCGCTCCTCCCTGTCTGCGAACTTCATCACCATGCACATCGGCTCGGAGTTGAAATCGAAATACGTGGCCAGGGGATCCTGGGGCGGGTCTCTCACTTGCCCCATCCCGAGCTCCCCTCCCGAAGGGGTTCGGTTACGCCGTGAAAAATCAAAACTGCTCCCCTCCCCCTCCCACCCTGCCCGCCCCCTCCGATCCTCCCTCGGGGCCGCGGGCGGGTCAGCGAGCTCGACGTCCTCCTGCGACGAGAACACCCCCATCGGGCCCCACGCGGCAACCTTCTGTTTCTTCCCTGCCAGTTTCGGAGGCGGGCTGATGCCGAAGGCGTTCTTGATGACATTGCGCCTGCTGCCCCATCTGCGCTGGACGACGCGGCGGCCGTGGAAGATTTTGGAGGGTTCATCTCTATGTCGGAGCTGCTGTCGGCGCGTTTGTTGCTCTCTCCTGTGCCTGGGCTTGCCCTGCCAGGCTGCAGCCCCATTGCCACCCCAAGCACTTTTGCGTGCGCCTCCAGCTTCCCCCCCGTCTTGGCGATGTAGAACTTGTTGCAAACATGGCTGAAAGCGTTGGCCACCTCCTGGCAGAAACGCCTACACTCTTCCTGGTGCATGTTCGGCTTCTGCTTCAACACGACATCCTGGAGGTTCTTCCATTTGACGCGCGTGGTGAGCTGCGCAAGCGGCAAGAGAAACGGCATGTTGTTCTTCATGAAGTCATCTATGCCCCCTTGCAATTGGCATTTTTCGATGAGATCAATGTGCTGTTTCACGAGCGGCTTCAACTGTTCCTCAGTCACAGAAGAAGCCCGTATCTTCACCTCCGTCTTGCCCTTGACCATTGCCCACCCCCCGCGCAGTGCGCGCAAGCAAGAGTAGCGCTATGTGCCCTCGAGCCTTCGCAGCTGCGGGACGTTGTAACATGCGCGCAATGTGATGCAGCCGATACCCCTCACTCAGGGGACGCATTGCCCCCTCACTCAGGGGATCCTTAACAATGCGCCAGCGAAGAAAAGTACGACCTGGCCAAAAATCATGGGTTGGCCTATAGTGCGACCCAAGGAAAGTGCCAGGTCGATCTATAGTTCGACCCCGCACTATAGATCGACCTTGGAGTCTCGGCCGGCGACCCGGCGACCCGGCGATACGGCGATCCGGCGATCCGGCGACCCGGCGACCCGGCGACCCGGCGACCCGGCGACCCGGCGACGCGGCGTCCCGGCGCCCTGGCGACCCGGCGACCCGGCGACCCGGCGACGCGGCGACCCGGCGACCCGGCGACCCGGCGACCTGGCGACCCGGCGACCCGACGATCCTGCGATCTGGCGACACGGGCAGGATTGGCATTCGAAGCCGGGCTTGTCTGCAACAGAGTGATCACCCCCCACCGTGTCCTCGTGAGAAATGCCGATCAGGAAACGCAGAATGCCCGCGGTGGTGTCGGGCTTCTGCGCCTGGTCGTACATTTTTTCGACGTGCATCGTGACCGCTCCGCACAAATGCGGGAAAACGATTCTGGGCATTCCCAGGATGGTTCTTGTACATGTCATGATAGTGAATTTGGTTGAGGTCGTCGATGCCGCCGCCTGGGCCGTTGTCGAAGGTCTGGGGTGGCCATGTTTTCCCCTCGTGTAGCACAAGCAATGCGGTCTCCCCCTGCGCCTGCATGGAGTTCCCGAGGCCGATGAACGTCCCTTTGTTGAAGATGGTGTCTTTAGCATGTTTTTTTTTCTCGCCGGCTGTGGATTGTTATCTGGGTCCTCCTTGTGTTTCTGCTCGGCCTCTTCGTATTTTGTCTTGGCTCGCCTTTCCCGTATCATGTCGAAGAAGGCCAACGCTTGCACGTCCAACCACAGTGCAACAGACTTTCCATCCCCAGGTGGGCCATGCTGGATCATGAGCAGATTGCATTGTCGGGATAAGATTCCACCGTACTTTAGCTGAACTGCCCCGAGAGTTGTGGCCACCAGAATCGCGAGGTGGACGTGCACGCACGACGCGCGCAGAGAGGTCGCCTTGCCCAGTGCCGAGGCCACAGCCCACATGAGCGGCGTTGCCCGCCGCGCTGCCTGCTCGGGGAATGGGTTTTGGTTCTCCATGATCCGGTATATAGTCCGAATCTTTCCTTTCGTCAATGCGGGGGCTTGTAACAAGCGGGCCTTCGGAGTCGCTGCAACGTAGACCCCGCTGAAGGCCAAGCCGAACATCACACTGAGCGCGAGCCGGTGCATGGTAGCTGTTGTCGTTCACACTGAAATTTCTTGGGCGCGCGGCGCCGTGCAGCGCCCCCTGGGAGTTCCGCGACAGTTTGATACTGCTGCCGCTGTTGGGATCTTCGGCGATGGCGGCGATGCGCGTGCTTTTGTTTGCACTGCTAGTGGCATCGACGCCGAGGCGGGCAGTGCTAGTTGCTTCTGTTTGCATTGCTAGTGGTGTAAGATCAGCGGAGTAAGCTATGCGGTATAGTCGATATTGCGTAGGCAAGGTGGCTAAGTATTGTGCGCTACGTGCGTGGCGTGAGCTATGCGATGCAAGCCATGCGGTGCAAGCTATGCGGTGCAGGCTGTGCGGTGTCAGCTACGCGTGCGATAACAGCGATGCTCATTCTGATGTTTTTTGTTGCTCTCGACGCACCTGCAACTCTACAGTTCCAGTCCGGAGCGCCACGCGCTCCAAAAGGGTCGGAGGTAAAACCAGCTGGCATGCACAAAGTCCACGCAATGCACTTGGCCACGCCGTGTCAGTGCGGGCCTAGGCGCTTACTTGCTAGCTGTCCCCGCGTCTTGAGGTGCTCCACTCGTCTGGCGCTGCATGGGCCCCGCCTCGCCACGTCTGCGCTCGCATGCCGCTTCTCGCTCGAGCCATTGGTTGCGCGCGTCAAAAAGGGACCGCCAATGCATTCAGAAGTGCCCCCGCGCCATCTCCGGGCCATTCCGTGTCCTGCCGCTGATCCAAGAGTTCAATTGCCCACATGCCTCCGTGTTTTTCTTCTCCAACAGCTTGGCATTATCTGGCCTCAGGGGGTCCACTTCTGGCATGTTGTTCAAACACCAAGCGCGGTTGTCCCGGTGGAACCTGCCCAACACCATCCGCACTTCCTCCGCGAAAGATTTCGCCCATGGTAGATATTATGTTTCTTTCGCCCGGGCATGTGGCAGAAGCTTGCGCGCCCTGTCGCATCCCAGGGCCGCACTGACGAAGCCCAGCTCGCGGCCATCCTGCCCGGTCGACGCCGGCGCCAGCGCGCCCTGCTCAGCCCGTGCCCCGCCCACTCCAGAAAAGAGATGCATCCATGCATGTATGTTTTCACTCCTCCATCTCTCTTCCCTTTCCCCCCCCTCGCCCATCTCCCCCCCGCCCCCCCCCCCTCCTTTCCTTGCTCTCCCTCTCCTCCATTTCCGCCTCTCCATCCCCCTAGTGCGCCCTTTCGCGATCCCTCGACCCTTCGATCCCTCCCTCCGCGCTGGCCGAATTGGGGGGGGGCCCGTGACGTGAGCAGAACCTCGGGCGTCGCCATCCGCCCTTGCGAAGCCGCAGCGCGAACGCATACAGCAGCTCGATGGATTCGCCCCGGAAGAGCTCCACCCAGTCCACCAGCATGCCGCGCGATGTCACTGCTGTCACGACGCCTCCAGCGCAGCGTCTGACTTCGTTGCTTCCGTGGAGTTCGTCGACGCCGCGCGCCTGGATGGCTTCCTCCTGCTTGCTGTCCAGAGCAAGCCATCCCTTGCAGCGGCTCCTCAATGAGTGGGCGCTGCTTGCGCTGCTGCCCACGTCGGCCGCCGCCGGCCGCTTCTTCGACCTGGCTGGAGCTGGCTGCTTCGGCGCCGTGGCCACAGCCCCGCCAGCACTCCCTCTTCCTGATCGGCGCGAAACGCCCGCGGCCTCGCCCCTGCGGCCTCTGCCCGCCTGGGCCGCCTTCCGGGCTGGCGCCCGAGAAGCAGGGCCGCGCCGAATTTTCTTTGCCCCATCCTGAGCGCTTGCGCCATTGCTCGCAGCGACCAATCTGGGCGGCCCACAAGCCGGCGTCTGTTTCCTCAGCCAGCGCGCAAGTTGCCGGCTTTCTTTGATCCACGCCGGGCGCGACTTCATGTCGCCGCGACCGCCCCAGCTCCGAAGCAACGACTTCTCGAACTTCGCCAGCAAGTCCTTGTCCACCTCGGCTCCGGGCAAGTGCGCGTCGAAGGGGCGCCCCGGCAAATCGGGGTCGCAGCAGCTCATCGCGCACCGCAGCGCGGAGACGCCGTCAGCGGCCGGTCCGGGAGGAGCGACGCCCAAGATCTCCTCTTGGGGTATCAAGTGCGCTTGTTCTATCTTTGACGGGCGGCAGAACTTGCAAAATCATTGTCTCGTGGGGGCATTCCGCTGGCAGCCAACGTACAACTCCAAGTCCAGGCCCTCCATGGGTCCATAGCCTTCCAAGCCGCCGCAGATGAATCGGCGGGCGCCGCGCTTGCCATCTAGCAGCGCCACGAGCTTGTCAACGCATTTCGGACACGTCCGCACGTGCTCCGCGATGCGCGCCAGGTGCGCCCTTCGCACGCATGCCACAATATTCGCAAGGGCGCGCTCTATGCCGCTCTCCGAGAAAGACCACTCACAACTCCCAACGTTGGCTCCTGCCAAACGAATTGCGTTGTGCATGTACCAGGCGTCCTCCAGACGCACACGCGCGTGGTCTGTCTGTGTCATGAAGTCGCCCAGGATGAGGTGTTGCTGCTCACGCCCTGGGTGCTGCTTGGCCCGCGCGTGGATGGCAGATGCGAACGTGCCGCCGCTGTGTTGCAAGTCAGCAGTTCCGAACTGCAACAGCTGCAGGTCCACCGCGGGCCGCGTTTTCTCCCGGGCCACCGCAAAGTATGGCAAGGCCGCCTGCGTGGACATGGCGGCGATGCCAGACATCTTGCCGAAGTTTGCGCGACCGTGGATGCCGGCATTATTTTTGCACATCCAATTGCCGACGACGTAGCACTTGCAGGATGGACAGTGCCCCCCACGGAATCTACAATATTTGACCCCTGCGCCGAGAATGTAGATTCGGAAACGAAAATCCTGCGAAGCAGAAGCCGCGTCCCGTTCTTCCGATTTGTTCCCCATGCGGCCTCTGCTTTTGTCTGGCTGGATCACCAAATCTTTTTTCTTTTTTTTATTTGCATTTCGAGCGTTGGCCGTGTGTGGACGAGAGAAGTACAGTCTCCGACTCGGGGCGCAATTCCTGCATCTCCTTCAACGCTGGATGATTCAAGTCGCGCTCTCTGGTATTCCCAACTCCCACGTACGATTGGAGCTTCCACAATCAATTCTTGATTGCGTTATCTGCAGCCTCTACCTTCAGTTCTTTGCGTAGCAAAGCTCACACAAAAGTTCTGCTTGCCCGGACAAAACACCTGGGCGACACAACCCGAAGGGAGGTGCCCAAGGTGCCTGCATGAATTCACATGCAGTCGGACCTCGCAACACGAACGGCGGCACGGACCCGCCCCAGGCGTTATCCGCGCCGCCGTTGCGAGGTGCCTCGAGATGCCACCCCGAGACACGGCCACCGGCACCACCCCCACTTGGCCGCCGGCCTCAAGCAGCGGAGGCCCCGCTGCCCAAGGACTAAAGTTCCCGCGCCCCCCACGTCGGAGGACCCCTTCGAGTAACCCCATCGGGCTTCTCAGGGGTGGTACGGCGGGCCCGCGCCTACTGTGGCTGGCCAACCACAGGGCAAGAGTCTCTCCCACAGCCCCGTCGAGCTGCGGCGACGATCGGGCTGCCAACCCGCCTGTTTTCCTGGGACGCCACGAGGGCACCCAAAGCTCACACAAAAGGCGGATCCAATTCGTTTGGCACGCATGATTGCACGCGTGCCACGACCCCAAAGGCACCTGCAGGTAACGGATGCATTAGTGTACTGAATGAAAAATCGGCCCCCGCCTCGCCAACCATCTGCGCCAGTCCCAGCTCCGCACTGCACAGGGAGCGACAGCGCGGCGCGCTCGCGCGGGCTCAACCTTGATTCGTAAATGGGCCCCCAAGGGACGGGTGATCCTCATGATGGTGGCGCGGGCAACGATGTTGGTCCTGGTGACAACGACGACGACACACACGACAATGGAAATGATGATGGTTACGACGATGATGACGATGCTGGTCACGATGATGCTGAACCTTATTATCATCATCATGATGGTAATGATGATGGTGCCGACGATGGCTTTGGCTCTGGTTCTGGATTTGGGTTCTGACCTTTTTGTGCTTGTGCGAGCGATATGGGTGCAACTCTGGCTGCTGGTCGGGCTTTGCTTTCGCTTCTGGCTCCGGTTCTACCTGTGGTTCTGTTTCCAGAATTCGGTGCGGACCCCTCGCTGGCACTGCTTCTGTCTCTTGTTCTGCTCATGGTGTTGGTCCTGGCTCGGGTTCGCGATTGGGTCGTGGTATTGGTTCTGGTTCGGTTTTTTCTTTGGTTCTGGCTCTGCTTCGGGCTCTGGTCCTGGCTCTGAATCTCACTCTGGCTATGGCTGTCGTCATCATTATCTGGTTATACTTCTGGTTATGGCTCTGGTTCTGGCTCTGGTTCTGGCTCTGGCTCTGGCTCTGGCTCTGGTTCGCTCTGGTTCTGGCTCTTGTTCTGGTTCTGGCTCTGGCTCTGGCTCTGGTTCTGGTTGTGGCTCTGGTTTTGGTTCTGGCTGTGGCTCTGGCCAAATCACCTCAACTCAAGGCGGCTCGGACCCCTGAGTTCCGAGGATGTCTCGTGCAAAACAGGCTGGAACACTTCGAGAACCGCATCTTGGATCCAGGAATTGGCAGGATCTCTCTGGCGAAAGCGGCCAGATCATCTCAAGTCAAGGCGCCTCGGGGCCCTGAGTTTCGAGGATGTTGCGTGCGAAGCGGGATGGAACACTTCGAGAACCGTATATTGGATGCCTTCGCGACTGCCTCTCCAGCTGCCTTCTTGGCTGCCTTGTTGGCTCCTGGCTGTCTCTCCGGCGGCCTCTCCGGCTGCCTACTGGGCTGCCTTTTTGGCTGCCTTCTTGGCTGCCTTTTTGGCTGCCTTCTCGGCTGCCTTTTTGGCTGCCTTCTCGGCTGCCTTCTCGGCTGCCTTCTTGGATGCCTTCTTGGCTGTTTTCCTGGCTGCCTTCTCGGCTGCCTACTTGGCTGAGTTATGGCTGCCTCTTGGCTGCCTTCTCGGCTGCCGTCCTGGCTGCCTTTTTGGCTGTCTTCTCGGGTGCCTCTCTGGGTGTTTTCCGGGCTGCCTGCGTGGCTTCTCACTTGGCTGCCTTCTCGGGTGCCCCTTTAGCTGCCTACTCGGCCACTCGGCCAGCGGCCCCTGCCCCCCTCCCCTGATGGTGGCGGCAGCGCAGCGAGGCGACGATGACGATATTTTGCTTCGGCGCGGTCGGCGGAGCCGCGGCAGCCGGCGGGCAAGCCTGTCAGGCGGCCCGCGCAGGGAGGTCGCGGGTGGACTCGCCGGTCTCCTTGTCGAAGAAGTAGACCCTCCCCGTCGTTCGGGACACGCGCGCACGCCACCTCCCTGGGAGCGGGGGAGCGGGCCGACCCCCGGGGCCCCAGCAGGCAGCGTCGTAAGCCGCGCGGAGAGAAGCGTCCTGGAGCACCCGCCTAGCCTCAGTGGCCCTCGCGAACAAAGTAGACATGGCCTTCGCCACGGTCTCCGGCCCCCCTTTCACTTTGTCAGGGTGGCACTTCTTTGCGAGGCCCTGGAACGCGACCTTGATGTCCTTCTCCGAACACCAGGGTTGCAGCCCGAGCGCCCCGTAGTGCCCGAGGTTGTCCGCGCCTTTGGGCTCGCCAGTCCGCTTCGTGGGGTCCCTAGCGCGCTTGCCCTCGTTCTCGCTCTCTTGCTCGCGTCGCTTCTGTTGGCCCCAATCAGCGCCGGCCTCCGGCTTCCCCCACGAGGCCTTGGACCAACCGCCTCTCGCCCAGTCGCTGCGCCAGCCGTCTCCTCCAGCCAGCCAGCGGCCCCGCGAGTGCCTGCACCACCCGCGCCCTCCCCACTGGTCGTTCTCCCAAGCCTCCTCTCCTTTTCCGTTCCTCGGCCTTGTAGGTGTCTTCTGCTTTCCTCTCCTCCTCAGCCTTCGCCCTCTTGGCCTCCTCGGCGCTTCTGGCCTCCTGAGCTTTCCTGCCCTCGTAGCCTTGGCCTTCCGGTCCTCCTCGGTTTTTCTGGTCTCCTCTGCCTTCCTGCCCTCGGCCTCTGCCTTCTTCGCCACCTCGCCTTTTCTGGTCTCCTGAGCATTCCTTTCTTGGGTAGCTTTCGCCTTCCGGTCCTCCTGGGTTTTTCTTATCTCCTTTGCCTTCCTGCCCTCCTTAGCCTCTGCCTTCTTGGCCGCCTCGGCTCTACTGGTCTCCTCTGGTTTCCTCCCCTCCGCGGCTTTTGTCTTTCTGGTCTCCTCGGCTGCGCTCGTTTCCTCTGCTTTCCTTTTGGGCCGTTTCGTTTGCAACCGAGGGTTCACGGGAAAT
>CAUYUJ010008613.1:151854-214354 GCA_963575745.1 Prorocentrum cordatum | reverse complement strand
CCCCCTCCCGGATCTAAATGGCGTCAGCCATGTCGTCAGCTCCCCCCCCCCCGACTCCCTCCTCCCGGGCCTGAATATCTGCCCCCCCTCCCCCCTCCTGGGCCTGAATGGCGTCGGCTATGGCGTCAGCCCCCTCCCCCCCCCGACAGTGCGAAGCTTGAGCGAGCTCCCCCCCCACTTCCCTCCTCCCAGGCCTGAATGGCGTCAGCCCCACCCCCCCCCCCTCCGTGGATGAGGGGGCTTGCCGCGTCCACCCCTGATTCGTTTTGGGCCCAAAGGGGTTACAGATCTCGGGGATGGGCCGCCTTGGGGTCACGCCTCACGAATGTGTGCCGCCGGAGAAAACGACCCATTTCAGCCAAAAGGGGTCGTTTTTCGCAGGGTCCCGCGGCATTGCATTTTCGTGTCGACTTGTATGTCCTCACATAGATTTTTCGCCAGTGCTTAGGGGAACGCTTCGACCTGCATCGTGCCAAGGGCTCGGTGCTGCCCAGGAGGTGGTGGCAACGCCACCTCCTGGACCACCTCAGGCATACAGTTTTGGTGCCTCGGGGTTGCTTGAGGCGGAGGTGGCGGCAACGCCACCCCCGCTTGCGGACACGAGCTGTCCGTAAACTTCGGCTCAAGGACCGTTTGCACTGAGTGCAAAAATGGTCCGCACCCGAACCGACGATAGCGAGCGAGAGCGCCTCTTCACTCGCCTCGCTATCTCAGTGAACACATTATTGAGATTACGATTCCGCCTCCCCGTACCACCACATCTGGGGCAACCATTGCCCATCAGGCCTCCAGAGGCCCTCAGGCTCCTCAGGAGACTGGCGAGGAGGCAGGACATCCTGGACGACACATGTTCGGAGGAGAATCCAGCAGTGGTGGAATCGGAGACGGAGATGTCGGACGGTTAGCTTTGCAACGGGTTATGAGCCCAAACGCTACCACAGCCGACTTCCACAACCAGCAGGTCGCGATGCACTTCCGCCAGTGCCGTGCCTGCTTCGACGTTCTCGTCGGACCTTCGGTCGCCTGCGGCCACTGCGGCGCCGAGGTCCACGCGCACTGCATGCAGGTCGTGAGCATGACGCCCGTCTGCTACACCTGCCTGGGCGTTAGGGACATGTTCCTCGCCCAGCGGCGCGCGACGTGGACGGGCCACATGGCCTCGCAGATGGGCCGCGCAGTCGCGAGCGGCAGCCTGCTCGCCGGCCAGGTGGTCGGCGCCACTGCCATCGGCGTCGCCACTGGCGCCACGCGGCTGATCAGCGGAGCCGTGGCTGGAGCGCGCCAGACCTTGAGCGGCGCGTCCATGATCGGCGGGCCCGCTCGCTTGGACACGCCCCAGGCGCTGCCGCAGCTTGCCGCCGGCCCGCCCAGCATCAGCCAGGCCGCCGGCGATGGCGACAGGGTCGCGGCTCTCGAGGCGGAGATCGTGCGGCTCAGGGCCGAGCTCGAGTCGCGCGCCGGCGGGTACGCCACGCCAGGCGGAGGCAGCGGCGCTGGGCTGCTCGCGCCGGCGACGCCTCAGCCACAGGGGCCTGCAGGCGACGATGCCGAGGAGGAGGACGAGGAGGAGGAAGCAGGGTTCCAGGCCGCTGCTGAGACTCCAGCTGCCGCCGGCACGGACGCCGTAGCCGCCGCAGCCTTGGCGCCGAATGCCGGCGCTATGCAGGATTTCGCGGGCGCCGATGGCGGCGGCCCGCATTCGATGGCGGGCGGCGCGGCCACTGGGTCCGCGGCCGCAGCCACCCTGATGCAGCAAGGATTGTTTGGCATCGCCACGGCGGGTGCCAGCAGCCTGCAACCGCCGATGCCGAGCACGTTCGGCGCGGCACCGCTGGCGAGCGGCGCGGCCACGGCTGCGGGCGCATCCAGCACCGGGTTTGGCGCCGCTTTCGCGGGCGACCAGCCACCTCCAGGACTGGGCGCGGGCTGGCCATGGGCTGGCAGTGGCGCTGCCGGCGCTGGAGGATCAGGGAGCGGCGGGGTGCCACCGCCTCCGTCGCCATGGCATTTGCCACAGGCGGCCGCCGCCGTAGCAGCCGCCCAGCAGATGGGCGCACTCGGCGGCAGGGCGAGCGGGCCGCCGCCGCCGCCGCCGCCGCCATCCGGAGGCGCCGGTGCGAGCTCAGCGCCCGGCGACGGCGCTGCGGGAGCGGACGCGGGCCTCGCGTCGGTTCTGAGCAGAGTGAAGGGCGAGGACGTGCCGAAGCTTGTTTGGAGCAAGGGTACGTCCAAGGCCAGCGTCTACGAGGAGTGGATGCAGAAGAGCACGCTGAAGATCACGGGTCTGCACTCGACTATCGAGTTGTGGTGGGGGTCGCTTCGGGCGAGCGTGGAGGCGGCGTACGAGGAGTACATCTCCCTGGACCCGCTCCGTCGCCCATTGATCCGTCCTCAGAGCAGCTGGGCGGAGGCGCCTGGCATGCGCGCGGTGGAGATGAAGTTCCGCCCGCTGCTGTTGGAGGCCATGCCGGAGACGATCCAGTCCCAGGCACTGGCGACGCGCCAGCTGGCGCGCAGCGAGATCGTCTTCGCTGCCGCCGTCGAGGCGGGGCCGGGGACGCTGAGGGACCGCGAAGCGACCCTCAAGGCCGTCGAACGCCGTGGCCTGCCAGGCGCTCCCCCCGTCGCCGAGTGCTACGCGGCGCTCCAGAGGTGGAAGTTCGAGTTGACTCGGCTTCAGAGGTTGGGCGCCACGGCCCCCGACCCCACCATGCAGCTCTCCACGCTCAGGAGGCTGGTTGGGAAGATGTGCGAGCACGATCGCAGCTTCGAGCACTGGCTCTTCAGCTACGAGATGTCGCGCGGCATTTCCGGTGCCAGCTCGTGCAGCCAGGCTGCAGTCGACGAGTACTGGCGCTACCTGGCGGCCGAGGCGCGAGAGCTGAGCGGGGAGGATTCGGCTGCTAAGGCGCCGAACGTGGCAGCCAAAGTGGCGGCCCTCGAACAGCAGATCCGTCAGCAGACGCAGCACCAGCAGCAGACCAACGCCAGGTCCGACCCCAAAGCCAAGGCCAAGGCCAAGGTGAAGGCCAAGGCGAAGCCGGAGGCTAAGGGGAAGGGCAAGAGCGGCGAGCCTGGGCAGAGGCCCTGCCGATTCTTCGAGTCCGATGGCGGCTGCCGCAATGGCGCCCAGTGTACCAGCCTCCACCGGAGGCCAGAGAAGTCAGAGGGAAAGTGCTTCAACTGCGGTGCCATCGATCACAAGATCGACAGCTGCCCGCGGCCGCGCGCTGACCCCGCCGCCCGCGTCGCCAACGCAGGCGCGGCGGGAGATGCAGCCGCGGCCGCCGCCGGAGCTTCTGGACCTCCTGCCGCCGGCGGTGGACAGCCATCTGGGCCGCCTCCCGCGCTGCCCAAGACCGCCGAGGCTTTTGCGGCGGCTCTTCAGCAGGCCGAGGCTCGAGGCCGTTCCGAGGGAGGTCAGTTGATGCTCAACTCGCTTGCTGCCCAGGGCAGCGGCGCGGGCGCGAGCGCCAGGCTCGCAGGCGGCGCCGATGGCGAGGCCTTCTGGACTTCGCCAGCGGGGCCCCCGCCACCGCATGCGAAGATGGCGTTGCCGGCGGGCGACTTCGCAGCGCTGGAGCGAGCAGCGGCTGCTGCAGCGGCGCCGGCAAGCGCATCGACGCTGAAACGCGACCAACTCGGTCGCCCGCTGCTTCTGGCGGACACGGGAGCCAGCCACGAGTTGGTGTCCTACGGCCACGTGGCGGGTGAACCAGCGTCACCACCAGTCGCAACTACGAGCGTGGAGCTCCAGATTGCGACTGGCGGCCGGGAGGCGCAGCTCGGCGTGGATGAGAAGCTATACGTCTACTCGCCCACGGAGCTGCAGCCACTCTTCCCGCTCGCGGCGGTGAACGAGGAGCTCGGCCTGCAGATGAATTGGAGCCCGTCGATTTGCGAGGTGCGGCTGCCGGATGGCAGGACGATCGACTTCATCAGGGACGGCGGGTCCATCTATTTGGACGAGGACAGCGCCGACGTGCTGAGGCAGCTGAGGACCGCCATGCGCGAGCGTCGGGCTCGCGCTGCGCTGGCCCGGGCAATTGCAGCCGCGGTCAGCCTGCACGATCTGGAGCGTCATCGTGCCGAGGGCCACCCACGGTTCATGGCGGAGCGCGGCGAGTGCCGACGAGCCGCAGGCCGGACGCGCCCGCACCTGAGGCTTGACCAGACGACGCGCCCGGGCGGGCAGCTGAGCGTGGATCTGTCGGGCCCGCACCCGCCAGGGCGGTGGCCGAGCAGCTGGCAGGAGGATCAGCCGCGCCGCGCCGTGTACTGCATGGTGGCGGCTTTCGCTGTGTTCACCCGCAGCGACGCGGCAACCGCGGAGGAGAACGAGACCTTCGCGCGCGCCGCCGCGGAGCTCCAGGATCCAAGCGCTTCAGAGCTCGCCGACCTGGAAGCATCGCTACACCCGGAGGCTGCGGCTTCCGACGCGGCCAGCACGGTCGCGCAGCGCGCCGCCATGAACGCCCGCCTCCTCATCGCGGTCGCCCGGGCGCGATCGCAGGAGGAGGCAAGGGAGGATGAGCAGTGCAAGGACGTGCAATTGCCAGCGGAGCCGAGGACATGGTACTACGCCCGGCCGCTGGCAACGAAGACAGCGAGCGAGACGTTGGCGGCCATGGAGTCCATCAACGTCGAGGTCTGCGCGGAGCTTGGCTGCAAGGCGGTCTACCGCATCCATGCGGACCGAGCGGGTGAGCTGGCGGGGCCAGTCATCAAGCGCGAGATGGCCGCGCGCCACGACATCGCGACCACCAGCACGGCCGGCGCGGAGCCGAACTCGAACGGCCGAGCTGAGCGAGCCGTTGGCCTGGTCAAGGGCAAGGCTCGCGCGATGTTGCTGGCGCCCGTCTTCACGGCGGCCGACCGCCAGGCCCTATGGCCAGCCGCGGTCTGCCACGCAGCGTGGTGTCAGAGACGCGCCGCGCAGGGACGCTCGTTCGCGGGTATCCCTCCCTTCGGAGCCGCGGTGCACGCGCGCCTGAAGGATCAGCAGGGGTCCTTCGAGCCCCGCGCGGTGCCGAGAGTGTACCTCGGCGCGGTGCCTGACGTTACGCACGGCGCGCTGCTGGGGCACAAGAAGGGCGGCGAGTGGCACTTCGAGGTCAGCTCGTCGTTCGTGGTGGACCGGGCAGCCGCCGACAGCAGCCCGGCAGGGCCGCCGGGCGCCGCCGCCGCGTCTGACCGTGTCGCGCTGCCCGCGCTGCCGCCTGGGCTCCCGCCAGGCCTCGGAGGAGGCGACGCCGTCGTCGCAGGCGACGGCCACGTCGCGCCGGCAGCTGCGGCGCCTCAGGGGGATCAGGAGGAGGAGGAGCAGCAGCAGCAGCAGGATCCTCTCAGATTCGAGGTCCCTCCCGAGGTGCGCTGCCCCGCGTGCCTGGGGTGCAAGCGAGCCCACACCCGAGACAGATACTGTCTCAAGGGGGAGCGGGTGCGGCTCCCTGAGGACGACGTGTTCGAGGGAGGGCCGCACGAGGCAGCTGCATGGTCATGCCCTGCGTGCCGCGGCCGGCATCGGCGGCATACATACGACGAGCGGTGCCGCCTTGGCACAGGAGCCGGCGGGGCAGCAGCAGCGGAGGCTGGACCTACGGCAGCGGCCGCCGCCCTCGTGCTGCCCTCGGACCCTGTGGCGATCGAGTCTGCTGCAGACCACGTCGAGGGTCGCTCCGACGACGTGCACGATGAGCGTGGGGACGACCACGACGACGACGACACCGAGCTCCCGGCCTTCCAGGAGATCGATAAGGAGTCCGGTATGCAGCCGGTGTCGACCGCCGAGATTCGCGCGAGTTTCGGAGCCGAGAGGGAGGGCTGGCGACTTGCCCTCGACAGCGAGTTGTCCAGCCTGCGCTCCAAGGGGGCGTTCGAGGTGTTGACCGAGGCGGAATCGGCCATGGTCCCCAAGGGCAAGATTATCCCCATGAAGGTCGCTGCTGGTACGAAGCCACCCCTGGCCGCAGAGCTGGAGCGCCGTAAGAAGGCGGGGAGGACGTGTACAGCGGAAACATTGACGCTTCGAGCCTCCGCCTGGTGCTCGCGGTCGCAGCGGCCCAGAGGTGGAGCTGCGCCGCGCTGGACGTCGCCACCGCCTTCCTGAACGCGCCTCTGCCGGAGGAGGTGGGGGACATAGTGGTTCGACCTCCTTCAATCTTCAACCATTTTGGTTTGATCCAGCCGGGTGAGCTTTGGCGCGTGCGGCAGGCGATTTACGGCCTCCGCATTGCGCCGAAGGCATGGGGCGACAAGAGAGACCGCCAGATGAGGGCCATGAACATCAAGTACTTGGGCGAAACGTGCACGCTGAGGCAGTCGCACGTCGACCCTTGCCTGTGGTCCGTCGTCGCCGTGTCGGGCAAGGTAGCGGGGTACGTGTGCGTGTACGTCGACGACTTCGCCCTCTTCGGCTTGGACGCGGTGGTGTCCGAGCTCGGGCGCCTGATGTCGGAGACGTGGAAGTGCAGTGTGCAATCGCTGATTTCGTTCAGCGCTCCAGGGACCATCAAGTACCTCTCCCTGTCCATTGAGGCTCGGCCCGACGGGCACTACGTGCACCAGTACGAGCACACCAACGATCTGCTTGAGAAGTGGGGCCTGGACCGCGGCAACTCCGCCGGCACGATCGCCATCGAGCCGCTCCCGGCCGGCGATCCCGAGCTGCAGGGCCAGGAGGAGCCGGAGATCGCGGATATTAGGCTGGCGCAGAAAATGTCAGGTGGGTTGCTTTGGCTCTCGGGCCGGACCCGGCCAGACATTGCGCATGCTGTTTCACGCGTCGCGTCCGCTGCAGCTGCTCATCCCCATTGGGCCCTTCGCCTAGGAAAGCGGATCCTTAGGTATCTCGCTGGCACGCGCCATTACGGTTTGAGTTTTAGGCCTGGGGGGAGGGCGTCTTTGGAGGTGTTCGCCGACGCGTCATTCGAACCAGAATGTGCGCAAACAGGCATTGCCGCTTATTTTCACGATTGCCTCATTGACTGGCGCTCCTCGAAGCAGCCGCAGCCCCCGCGCAGCACCGCCGAAGCGGAAGTGACCGCTCTGGCGATGGGCGGCCTGGTGCTGGAGGGCACCGAAGCCGTCTTGAACTCTATGTTCGCGCAGCCTGAGGTCACCAAGATGTGGGGTGACAACTCGGCTAGCCTGTGCATTTTCCAAGGGCACGGGTCATGGCGGACCCGCTGCCTAGCCAATCGTGCCGCGGCCATTCGTGCCAGGGTCGAGGCAAAGTTACTCGACCTTGGGCACGTGCCCTCAGAGGAGCAGCGCGCCGATGGATTGACGAAGACTTTCAGCGTCCCCGGAATGACCAAAATCCGGGCGCATTTTGGACTCAAGGATTTGCGACAGCCGCACGGGCAGCTCGCCCGAGCGAGCCGCCTGGCCCATTCAGTATCGCCGTTTCTGTCGCTATGATTGCGAATTTGTGATCATTTTCGGCGCCGCCGCGCCAGTAGAGTTTTGAACCTCAAGGTGCCGGGATGCACCGGTGTCGATGGACACGCTGGCGCGCGAGTGCTTGGTCAGGCATGTTTGTTTGTACATATGTTGATTTCAGCGCAGTTGTGGTCGGACTGGCCTCCCCCTCCTCCCGGGTCGCGGACCCGAGGCAGCCTTGCAGGCGATTGCGACTAGCAGCGTCGACGCCTGCAGGATGAGGAGGAGCGTGGATGAGGGGGCTTGCCGCGTCCACCCCTGATTCGTTTTGGGCCCAAAGGGGTTACAGATCTCGGGGATGGGCCGCCTTGGGGTCACGCCTCACGAATGTGTGCCGCCGGAGAAAACGACCCATTTCAGCCAAAAGGGGTCGTTTTTCGCAGGGTCCCGCGGCATTGCATTTTCGTGTCGACTTGTATGTCCTCACATAGATTTTTCGCCAGTGCTTAGGGGAACGCTTCGACCTGCATCGTGCCAAGGGCTCGGTGCTGCCCAGGAGGTGGTGGCAACGCCACCTCCTGGACCACCTCAGGCATACAGTTTTGGTGCCTCGGGGTTGCTTGAGGCGGAGGTGGCGGCAACGCCACCCCCGCTTGCGGACACGAGCTGTCCGTAAACTTCGGCTCAAGGACCGTTTGCACTGAGTGTAAAAATGGTCCGCACCCGAACCGACGATAGCGAGCGAGAGCGCCTCTTCACTCGCCTCGCTATCTCAGTGAACACATTATTGAGATTACGATTCCGCCTCCCCGTACCACCACATCTGGGGCAACCATTGCCCATCAGGCCTCCAGAGGCCCTCAGGCTCCTCAGGAGACTGGCGAGGAGGCAGGACATCCTGGACGACACATGTTCGGAGGAGAATCCAGCAGTGGTGGAATCGGAGACGGAGATGTCGGACGGTTAGCTTTGCAACGCCCTCCCCCCCCCCCCCCGACATCCTCCCTCCCAGGCCTGAATGGCGTCAGCCCCCTCCCCCCCTCCTCCCTCCAGGAGCGTCAGCCCCCCTCCCCCCCCCCCGACAGAGCGAAGCCCCCCCCCCTCCTCCTTCCCGAGCCTGAATGGCGTCAGCCACCCCACTCCTCTCCTCCCTCCCTTGCCTGAATGGCGAGCCCCCCTCCCCCCCCTCCCCGACAAAGCATAGCCCTCCCTCCCCTCCTCTCTCCCGGGCCTGAATGGCGTCAGCTCCCCCCCCCATCCTCCCTCCCAGGCTTCAATGGCGTCGGCCCCCTCCCCACCTCCCTCCCAGGCCTGACTGGCGTCAGCACTCCCGCCGCGCACCCCTCCTCCCTCCCGGGCTTGAATGCCGTCAGCCTCCCCCCCCCCCCGACACAAAGCGAAGCCCCCCCCCCTCCTCCCTCCCGCCTGAATGGCGTCAGCCCCTCCCCCCCTCCCCTCCTCTCCTCCTCCCGGGCCTTAACGGGGTCAGCCCCCCCCCGCCCCCCCTCCTTCCTCCCCGTGCTTGAATGGCGTCAGCCACCCCACCCCACCCCCCGACAGAGCGAGCCCCCCCCCCCCCCTCCTCCCTCCCGAGCCTGAAATAGCGTCAGCCCCCCCCCTCCTCTCCTCCCTCCCGTGCCTGAATGGCGAGCCCCCCTCCCCCCCTCCCCGACAAAGCATAGCCCTCCCTCCCCCCTCTCTCCCGGGCCTGAATGGCGTCAGCTCCCCCCCCCATCCTCCCAACCCGCCCCAAAATGGCGTCGCCCCCTCCCCACCTCCCTCCCAGGGGCCTGAAATGGCCGTCATGACACTCCCCCGCCCCCCCCCTCCTCGGCCCTGAATGGCGTCCCAGCCTCCCCCCCCCGACCAGAAGCAAGCCCCCCCCCTCCCTCCTCCCTCCTCGCTGAATGGCGTCAGCCCCCTCCCCCCCCTCCCCTCATCTCCCTCCCTCCCGGGCCTTAAGCGGGGCAGCACCCCCCCCCGCCCCCTCCCTCCTTCCTCCCGGCTTAATTCCTCAGCCACCCCACCCCACCCCCCGACAGAGCGAAGCCCCCCCCCCCTCTGCCGGGATCTGAATGGCGTCAGCTCCCCCCCCCCTCCTCCGTCCTGGGCCTGAATGGCGTCAGCCCCCTCGCCCCCTCCTCCCTCCCAGGCCTGTTCGGAGCCTTATTTGGCTGTCTTGAGGCCACGTTGGGGGATGATTTGGCAGTTTGGGGGGCCTTTTGGGCCGTTTGGGGGCCAGACTGGAGGCCCCCAGGGCCGCCTGGAGCTGAAGGATGTCCGAAAAGATGAAGACACACAAAGTTTGCAAAAAGTGTGTTTAAAAGATATGAGTTCGACATACTCGGGCCCACTGGGGTCCTCTTATGGCCCTCTTGTGCCGTCTTGGGGGCCGCTTAGGCCGTATTGAGGCCATCCCTGGCCGTCTGGGAAACGTCTTAGAGGGATTGTGTGTCATTTTGGTGGCCTTGGTTGCTTGCCTCGGCCGTCTTGCGAGCTCGGCAGCTTGGATCCATCGTTTGTCCCGCCACCCTGTGGTGCTGGATCCTCTTTTGAATCCGCAGAGCCTCGGTTTTCCTCACTCCTCCTCCTCCTCCTCCTCCTCCTCCTCCTCCTCCTCCTCCTCCTCGTCCACCTCGTCTTCCTTCTCCTCCTCCTCCTCCTCCTCCTCCTCCTCCTCCTCCTTCGGGTGTCCATTGCTGCACACTGCTCGCACGCTTCGTGACCTCATAGGGAGTTCCACCGAAGGCCCTTTGGGCAAGGCCTCATGCGGTCCCCCCGCCCATTTCGGCACACCTCTCACACATTTCGTGACCCATAAGAAGCTCCACCGAAGGCGCTTCGAGCAAGGCCTCAGGGGATCCCCCCACCTACGAGTATTTCGGCATGCCCATCACACGTTTCGTGCCTCACAGGTAGTTGCACAATGGGCCCTAGTAGGCAAGGTCACATGCAGTCGCTCCACCTTCAGCCCCAATGAGCAAGGCCACATCAGGTCCCCCTACCCACTTCGGTCGGCCCATCCTCACACGCGTCGTGGATTCATAGGGAGCTCCATAGTCGTCCCCAGGCCCCCCCGCCCACTTCGGCACACACCTCACACGTTTCGTGGCCGCATGGGCAGCCCCACTCTGGGCCCCAGGGGTGGTGACCGTATGCTGTCCCGCCCATTTCGGCTCACCCCTCACACGCTTCGTGGCCCCCCATAGGGAGCTCCACTCGGGCCGCAGGGGCGGTGAGCACATACTTTCCTGCAAGGTCTGGCCCACCCACCCCTCTCACGCGTCATGGCCCCACGGGGAGTTCCACAGAAGGCCGCAGGGGTGGTAACCGCATGATGCCCCGCCCATTGCGCTTCACCCTTCAATTTGTCCATTGGCCCACAGGGAGCTTCATCTGCGATCATGGGCGCAAGCGCATGGCGGCACCGCGCCCATTTTCGGCACACCCCTCACGTGTCGTCGCCCCCGCTACAGGGAGGACCACCTACGATCTCAGTGGGCGCGACCACATGGCGACACCGCGAACTCCGCTACACCTCTCACACGCCTCGTGGCCCCATGGGAAGCTCCACCGAAGGCCCAAGTTGCAAATTCCGCATGATGCCACCGCCTCATGTTGGCACACCCCTCATACGTCCCGTAGCCCCACAGGGAGCCCCACCGAAGACCACGATAGCACAGTTTGCGCGGTACCGCCGCCTCATTTCGGCACATACACACATATATATATATATACGCACACATACGCACACATACGCACACACACACACATATACACACCCATACACGCACGCACGCACGCACGCACGCACGCACGCACGCACACACACACACACACACACAACACAACACAACACAACACAACACAACACAACACAACACAACACAACACAACACAACACAACACAACACACACACACACACACACACACACACCACACGTGCCGCACCCCCCATAGGAAGCTTCGACTAAGGCCTTACTGCCAGGGTCCGTCCGCATGGCACAACCGCCCACCCCTCACACGCTTCGTGGCCCCCATCCGCACTGCCCCAGGTTCCATCCCTCTCCCAGCGCGCTACTTGTGAGGAGTGGGCCATATCTTGCGCTACCCGCAGCTGCGTAGGTTTGGGCTCTTCGCCAGGCAAATGCGCGAGGGGTCCTGGCCCCGTGAGCGTGGACCCATCGTTGTCTACAAGCGTGATCGTTGCTTGTGGAGCGCGGACCCTTCGTTTGTTTAGAGAGTTCGTGGCTCTGCGAGGATGCATTCGACTGGATGTGACCGGGAGGGGGGCTTTTGAATACAGGCGGCCCGGATTAGTAGGTCGACCCTGCCAGATCAAGGTTACCCTTGTGTCTTGTGTCTCGCGACCCATGCTTCGTACATTCCTGTGGCGATGTGGCCCTCGAAAGGGTCTTGTGTCCTCTCGCGTGTCCTCTCCAATCATGCCCGACTGCATGACAGATCCTTACCGAATAGCCCCTGCCATCCCTACCTCGCCTCGACGTGCCAGGGGGCACGAGGGCGGGCAGAGGAGGAGAGGAGAGGGAGGGAGAATTGGAGGCGGGAGGAGGGAGAGTGGCTGAAGGAAGAGGGACAGGGGCGAGGGGCGAGAAGCGCGGTGAGGGGAGCGAGGTGCGGGGAATTGCGCGAGCACGAGGGAGAGGAGCAGGATGAGGAAAATGAGAAGGAGACGGAGGAGCAGCATCGGGAGGCCGCAGTCGAAGGGGGCGAGGGGGAGGAGACCTTTGGGGACTAGCGGAGAGCGTCTTGCCTTGTCCCGTCCCTGCACGTCAGGACATCACAACCGTGGTGAAGCCCGGAGATGAGGTGAAGGTCCGCGTCCTGGCCGTGGACGTGGAGGACGGGCGAGGGAGGAGGGAACGCCGGAGTGATTACGGTCGGAAACTTTGGGATAACGTGTCGTTCCGACGGTTCTGGTCCACCACGCTTCGGCACGACACGCTATCCACTTGCCAGTCTTCAGGCGTCAACGCCCCGAGCCTTCCCGAGCCTCCTGCCCCGCAGAGCGGAGCGACACGCTATCCGCTCGCATAGCATAGCGTGTCGCCGGGACCGCCGCCGCGACACGTACGCAAAAGTCCCCGAAAGAAGCATTCTCGTGGTGGGCACCCGCCTTGGCTCTTCCAGCCTCTCCCCCCGCTGCACTGTCCTCCGCTCCGGCCTCTTCCCTGGCGACCCTGCCTTACAAAACGCGCGGGGATGAGCAGGGTGGGGGTGGGGAAGCTCAAGCTTCGCACGGAGCGTAGGAGGAGGGATTGTGTTGTTCTGTGTGTCCCGTGCTTGCCGCTTCCGCCCCCACGCCGTGCGGGTTGATATCCCCCACCATCTGTTGCTCGCTGCGGGGACGAAGGGAGGAGGGTTTTGGGGGAGTCGGCACCGCAGCCTTGGCTAAAACGCGATACATGCATGCATGCATGCATACATGCAGACGTGCATACATGTGATGCATACATGCATACATACATACATACATGCATACATTCAGACATGCATACATACATACATACATACCTACCTACCTACCTACCTACCTACCTACCTACCTACATACATACATACATACATACATACATACATGCATACATACATACATACATACACATACATACACATACATACATCCATACATCCATACATACATACACATATATATACACACGCACATACACACACGCACATACATACATACATACATACATACATACATACATACATACATACATACATACATACATGCATGCATGCATGCATGCATGCATACATACATACATACATACATGCATGCATAATGTGATACAAGCCATCTGGGGGGCGAGGGCCCAGGCCACGTAACGGGGACCTCGGCAGCACCCGGGGGGGGCCGGGGCCCCCTGGCCTTCTCCAGAGTTTCTGGGTGGATTCTGCGCCTCGGAGATGGGAAACGGCGGCCGTGCACGGCTTCGAGCCGACGCCGAGAGTCCCCCAAGACCACCCAAGAGCCTCAGGACCGCTGAAGAGGCCCCCATCGCCGCCAGCGCCGCCGCCGCCAGCGCCGCCGTCGTGGTCGTCGCCTCTTTCGGCGATCCAGCCTTAAGTCGGGCATGTCCCTCTAAAGAAGGAATACTAGAAAATAGTCGAAATGATACCGGAGAAAAAACCCAATCAGGGCTATAGGGCTATTGAGCTATAGGGCTATAGAGCTATAGGGCTATAGAGTTGTAGGGCTATATGGCTATTGGGCTATTGGGCTGTAGGGCTATAGGGCTTTAGGGCTTAGGGCTATAGGGCTATAGGGCACCCCCGGGCACCCCCGGGCACGCCCCGGCACCCGGACACCCGGGCACCCCCAAGCACCCCTTGGGCACCCGGGCCCTGGGCACCCCCGGGCACCCGGGCGTGCAGCGAAAATCGGCGACAAACCTAACCTAACCATGTGAATCCGCTAGGACCCCTACAGAGGCAAGCTCTGATTGGGGAACATAGTCTGGTCACGATTCTCGACAATTTCGATTTTTTTGAACATGTTTTGATTATTTTCACTTCTTTTCCAAAATGCGCCAGTAGGAGAACATGCCCGCCCTAAGTCCGACCCGTCAGGCAGGCAAGCTTAGCCTGACGATGAAGGAGGTCGGCGCGCCGGCCAACAAGCGCGAGGAGATGCTCCTGCAGTTCAAAGACGCGCGCGGCTCGGGGCGGCCGTGCCCCCCCCCCCCCCCTCTGGACAGGAGGAGGAGGAGGAGGAGGAGGAGGCGGAGGAGGAAGGAGGAGGAGAGAGGAAGGAGGAGGAGGAAGAGAAAGAGGAGAAGGAGGGGGAGGAAAAGGAGGTAAGCACGGAGGAGGGAGGATGATAGGGGAAGGGGGGTGCGGAGGGCGAGAGGGAAGAGGAAGAGGAGGAGGAGGAGGAGGAGGAGGAGGACGAAGAGGAGGAGGAGGAAGAAGAGGAGGAGGAGGAGGAAGAGGAGGAGAGGAGGAGGAGGAGGAGAGAGGAAAGAAGAAGGAGGAGTAGAACCGACCGAGATACAAAAGAAGAGGAGGAGGAGGAGGAGAAGGAGGAGGAGGAGGGGGGGAGGAGGCACCGAAGGTGAGGAGGAGGAGGACAAACAGGAGTAGGGATTGGGAGAGGATAGGGAGGATGGAGGGTCCAGGAGGGATAGAGGAAGAGGAAGGGGGCAGGAAGGAGGGGGAGGAGAAGGAGGAGGAGGAGGAGGAAGCGGAGGGACGGGGGAGTGGGAGTGACAGGAATTGCAGCCATCGTGTGGCGCCGAGGCGCTTATCGCTGACCAATCGGCCCGTTCCCATCGAGACGCGTTTAGTCAGCATTCGAGTAACTGATCGTGAGCAAACCTGTCAAGATACGACGAGTCCTGGAAACGGGCAACTGGCATGGCCAACCCGATCCCCTGAGCTGGGACTGGCCGAAGAAACCACATGCGCTACAGAAGGGTAGAAGGGTGCCGACTTTGGGGAAGCGTGCGGGAAGGACAATAGGCGGCAGGGAAGGGGTTCGAGGAAAGGCGGGCAGGGTCAGTGGAGAGGCCATCGAAGAAGGCCCCGCCTCTCCAGAGGGCGTGGGGGGAGGGCTTCGAAGGACGCTCCCCTCTGGGAAGTCCCCCTTGCTTTCTCAGATGGCTGCCCCCCTTGCTCTGCCATCTCCTGCTCGCCGCGAGATGGAGGTGTGCTGGCAGGAAGCAGGGAGTAGAGCGGCAGCAGCAGCAGCAGAGGGGGAGCAGAACGGGAAGAGGAGGAGGAGCAGGAGGAGGAGGAGAAGAAACGAGGAGTGGAGGAGGCGGGGGAGAGGGGAGCAGGAGGAGGAGGAGGAGGAGGAGCAGGAGGAGGAGGAGGAGGCAGACGATACAGTAGCAGGGCGGGGCAGCCAGGGGGAGGGGAGCAGGCCAGGAGGTCTTGCGACATCTGCCCCCCCCCCCCCCCCCCCCCCGGCCCGCCTCTGCCTCCGCCTCCGTCTCCGCCCCTGCCCCCCCTCTGCCTCTGTCTCCCCTCCTCCTCCTCCTCCTCCTCTCCTCCTCCTCCTCATCATCATCTTCCTCTCCTCCTCCTCCTCCTCCTCCTCCTCCTCCTCCTCCTCCTCCCCCTCCTCCCCCCCCTTCCCCGCCCTCTCCGCGGAGAAATCCCAGGTCAGCGCCGACACGTGGCTGCCGGGCAAGGCCCGGCTGGGGGCCCGAAAGCGAGAGCAGTGTTGTCGGTGCACGGCGGTCCGCCGGCGTCAGCGCTTCTCGTCTGCACCCCCGTCCTCCCCCTCATCATTTTCTTGGTTCCCCTCCTCATTCCTCATCCCTCATCCGCCTCCTCCGTCTTCCGCTTCTCCATCCCCCACGGCTTCATCTCCCCTCCGCCTCCTCTATCTCCCCCCCCGGCCCCCTACACGCCTGTCGTCACTCGTTCCTCCTCCATTCTCCCTCCTCGTCCTCTTTCTCATCGGTCATGTTGCTGCCTCTCCTCATCATCCCTCCTCTCCGCAGGGCGGCAATGTTTCGAATGTTGTTGTGTAATGTGTGTTGCCTGTGTTTCTCTGTTTCTGTCTCTCTCTCTCTCTCTCTCTCTCTCTATTTCTCTCTCCCTCTCTGTCTCGCTTTCTCCCTCTCTCTCTCTCTCTTTCTCCTCCCCCCGTTCCTCAGTCCTTGACCGCCCCGCCCGCATGGCTTCGAGGGCTGCACGGCGCACGTTCCCGGGAGGCTGTTGCTCATCCTGCCCTTTTCGGCGGCGGTTGCGACGTGGACGACCGATAAAGATGCTGCCCTTCCACCTTTCTCCTCCACTTGCTCCTCCTCCTCCTCCTCCTTTTCCTCCTCCTCCTCCTCGACCTGCCTCCTCCTCCTCCTCCTCCTCCTCCTTCTCCTCCTCCTCCTCCTCCTCCTCCTCCTCCTCCTCCTGCTCCTCCTCCTCCTCCTCCTCCTCCTCCTCCTCCTCCTCCTCCTCCTCCTCCTCCTTATCATCCCCTTCCTCATCCTTCCTTCCTTTTTCCTTCACCCCGCCCGCCCCATACGGCCGGGGTTCGTGCCATGTCGACGCGGTGGCGGCGCCAACGCCGACGCTCAAGGTCAAAGGCCGTTGGCGGCCGGAGCTCGGCCAGTGCTGACCGTCGCCGGCCGTCAGCAAGCCACGCTCGCCAACAGCCTGAAGGATCTGCGCGGTGTCCGCATCGAACGCGCACGGCACGGCACGCGCGCACGGGCACGGCATGCGGGCACGGCGCGGCCCGGCGCGCGGGCAGCGCAGCTACTCCTCTCTCGCAACCCAGCTCGCAGGCACGGAGCCGCACGCGAGCAGTGGACGGCGCGGCGGGGGGGCGGCACGCGCGTCGCACTCTGGAAGGCGGGCACGGCACGGGCACGCGGGCGGCAGGCCTCTGGCATCCCCGAGCGCGGGCGCCGCAGGCGGGCACGGCACGGCAGGGGTACGCGGGCGGCACCTGCGTCGCACTGTGCGTACGCATATAGGGCGCAGCCGCGGCGCGCGGGCACGGCTCGGCACGCGGGCGGTGCCCTTCGTGGTTGCCTCCTGGAAGCCAGGCGCGGCACCCCGCGCGGACACGGCACGGCACGGCACGTGGGCGGCGCAGTCGTGTTCTGCAGGTCGGGAGGGCGGACGCGGCACGCCGCGCGGGCGTGGCACGGCGCGCGGGACGCGGGCGGCGTGCGTTCTCGCACTCCTTGGAGGCCGAGCGCGGCACCTCACGTGGACACGGCGCGGCACGCGGGCGGCACACCTTCCGCCTGGGAGGGCGCAGCCACGCCGCGCAGGCACGGCACGACACGTGGGCAGCGTATTCCTTCGGAGTCCTAGAGCGCAGACACGGCACGAGAGGCGGGGTTTGCACGAGGGCGGCATGCTAAAGCGCAGGCCGGCACGCGTGCACGGCACGGCACGTAAGCGGCATCTCCCCGCATTCTGAGAAACAGACACGGCACTCCTGCACAGCACGACACGGCGTGTTGGCGGCAATTGTTCGGTTGTGTGAACGGAGGAGCATTTTTGTTACAACATCCACGGTGTACAGAACAGTTCGGATCCGTCACGGCATTCGTTTTTTAGGGAAGTCGAGCGCCTATGCGCAAATATCATGGTCTCCTCACCCACATACAAGCGGGGCTTCATGAGACAGAAATTGCAAGCCCCAGACACGCCCATCGTGTTCATTTGCCCAAACACTGTTCGCATTTCGAGGTTCTGACCTCCCCCTGCCTAAGTCAGCTGATTGGTCCGACGAGGGTTCGCTTGGTGGGCGCCTCGTCCGCGAACCGACTCAGACCTGCGCTTTTCCCCCTCGTCGTCGTCGTCGTCCTCGTCGTCCTCGTCGTCGTCGAAATCGTACTCGTCGTCCTCGTCCTCGTCGTCGTCGAAATCGAAATCGTACTCGTCGTCGGCTTCGTCGTCGTCGTGGACCCCGCTCAGCTGTGCTCAGGCAGGGCGACGCAGGCAGGTCCTCGGCACCGCTCGCGCCCGGGACCGCCCGTCCGTGTGGCTTCGCAGAGGGCTCACAGTGGCGTGGCCCACTCTCGCCCGGGCTCACCAAACGACGTTTCCGAGCGCCCAGCCTCTCCTCTCCTACCCTGTCCTCCTCCTTCCCTCCCTTCTCCCCCCTCGTACTCCCCTTGCCCTCTGCCCGCCTCGTCCTCGTGTCGCCCGCGCGCCCCCCGAGAGGTCAAGTCCTTCTCGGACTTTGGCGCCTTTGTCGAGGCGACCGGGAGGGGGAGGGGGTGGGCGCCCGGGCGCTGTGCTCAGAGAGGGCGCGGCCCGCCCTGGATGGCCAGACTCTGTCCTCCGCTGCTCCTCCGCCTCGTCCTCCCTCGTCTCCTCGTCCTCCGCCTGCTCCTGCCGCGAGGCGGGGTGCGGTCGGTGACGGCGGGCGCGAGGTGCAGCCAGGTGAAGGCGAAGCAGAAGTGGCGCACTGGCAGCGCGAAACGGAACGAGAGCGTCGGCACAGCACGGCGTTCGAAAACAAACGGCGTTTGGCGCCGTTGGAAGAGAGGCCGGTGATGTCGGAAGCGCAGGAACAAATCACAACGCAGCCAGGGTAATAATCTGCCGAACATACGAGGCAGAGCGCGACGCGGCCACGCGCGAGGCAAACAATCGCAAACGAAAAACAGAAGCGGAAACGTAGCCGCTGGCATGCTGCGCTCCAGGTTGCGGAACGTTTTTTTAGACACGATGCACTCGAAGCCGGAGTAGGTGGATAATCATCGGAGAAGGAGAAGCGCCTGAGTGGTTTGTGGAGAGTGTGGCACGCGGAGCGTAACCGCGAAGGGAGTAGCCGATGCGGCGAAACGGTTGAAGCTACAGTTGACGGTCGCAGCGTGCGAGAAGGAGTCCCTGCGGCAGGACCACATAAGCGACGGACAGGAGAGTGCGCGGATTGCAGGAAAGCTTTCGGGTTCACGGCACGGAATTGGCAAGCGTACGAGTGTTTCGGCATTTGCAAGAGGAAGTTCCCGAAATTTCAGTTCGTTGTTGGACCGCATTCCGCGCGTTCCCACCAGGTAAGCACCCTGAACTGCAAAACGTGCGCGTGAGACCCGCTGAAGCGTTTTCGGCAGCGCGCGAATGCTCGGGGCGCCAGGGTGGGGACAGGAGGGAGAGGGGGATGTGGGGGGAGGAGGATAAGGAGCAAAAGTTGGAGGAGGAGGAGGAGGAGGAGGAGAGATCAGGATCCGGTCTTGGGGCCTAAATCCAAGCCTCTGGTGACCGTTCGGGACGATTCCTGCACCCCTGGAACATATATTTTCACGCTGGATTTGGAGACCGTGCTTGGGCTCCCGGACCGTGGAATGTTTCATGGCCTTCGGTCCATCCCAGCATGGTTTTGATTCAGAGTCTGAGGGATGCTTCGTGGGATCGTTTTTTCGTTTCTTTTTTTTTTCGGGACAATAGGGCGGGGGCAGTGTCAGAGTCCCGAGGGATGTTTCTTGGGTTTTCCACGGCGGACATTCTCAGTATTCGCCGTGTGCGCATGGGAAAACAGGCGAAAATCAACGCTCAAAGACGGGAGCACCTGTTCAAAACACCCGGAGAATGATTATCGGGTGGCCATCGGCCCATCCCACAACCGTGCCTTGGTTGTGGGTCTGAGGCCACTCGGATGGCTGATGGGGTCTCGTGTAAGGCCTGTCGGGAGAGTTTTGGATGCAGTTTTGGAGCCTTTTGGGTGCCTCCTGGTGGGCTCTTCGGTGCCTTTGGGGACTCTCTTGGGGCTCCCTGGGGGCCCCTTGAGGTTCATTCGGGGGCAAGTGGGGCAATCTGGGGGCGCTCGGGGGCCGAAGCTCGAAATGTCCGTTCGGGTTCCCCCTCTGGGCCCCCCTCGGGGCCGTCTTGGAATTCTCTTGAGCCGAAAGTCCGAGAGGTGAACATGCCATAAATATATATATATATATATATATATATACATACATACATACATACATACATACAGACACACACACACACACATACATACATACATACATACATACATACATACAGACAGACAGACAGACAGACAGACAGACAGACAGACAGACAGACAGACAGACAGACAGACAGACAGACAGACATACAGACATACAGACATACAGACATACAGACATACAGACATACAGACATACATACATACATACATACATACATGTTCCGGGGGGCGGTTGTTGCTTCTTGGGGCCATCTTGGGAGGCCTTTTGGAGGCCTTTTCCGGCCGTCTTGGAGGCATCTTGGGCCGTCTGGGCGCCATCGCGGGCGTCTTGGAACAGTCATTCGGCGGCTTCGGGCCCTCGTGGATCGTGCGGGGGTCCTCTTGGGAGGCCTCAGGGCCTGCCGTGGTGCTCCAAAGGAAGCCCGGGGATGGCCAGACCCCCTCGGTGGGGTGGACCACCCAGGGCCGGGGGTGGTGGTCAAATTCCTGGTTCCTCCTTCCTCCCTCCCTTCTCCCTCCTGCCTCCTCTCCTCCTCCCTCCTCCCTTCTCTCCTCCTCCTCCTCCTCCTCCTCCTCCTGCTCCTCCTCCTCCTCCTCCTCCTCCTCCTCCTCCTCCTCCTCCTCCTCCTCCTCCTCCTCCTCCTCCTCCTCCTCGTCGTCCTCGTCCTGGGGGGGAGATTATCACAGGCTTACGGGCCCACAAGGGGTCGACGGATGTATGTTAGTTTGGGTTGGGTTACACCGCGTTGCGTCACATCGCGGAGGTCGCGTTGCTCACACGCTCAGGGGCCCAGAAGGGGTCGACGGGTGTATGTTTTGACGTACCGCGCGTTGCGTTGCATCGCAGTGCTAGTGTCTGCCATGTTTCGATTGTGGTGTTGACAAACGTACTTCCAGCTCGTCGTCGCCGTGGTCGTCGCGTTCGTCGCCGTCACCGCCGTCATCGCCGTCGTCGTCGTCGGTGTCCCGTTTCATCTTGGTGTTTTTGTTTACCAGATCTAGCATCGTGGAGTCTCTTTCCCATTAGTTGGCAAACGGATAATGTTCATCGTTTGGACGTGGATAATGTTACACATGCTTGTGTTGGTTTCAATGGTGTCCACTTGCGATGCGTTGGCGGCTTTTGCTGTGCATTGCAATCCCTTGGGTTGCGCTGCGTTTCTTTTCAGAGGGTCTTGGAGGAACGGGGGGGGCATCTTCGAAAAACACGGGGAGGGCATCCACACAGAACCCAGCCTCGGGACAAGCCGCAGTCAGAGTTCTCCCACAGCAGGGGCCAGGACCTCCAGAGCGTCGTTGGGGAGACATTTGTTCACCGCGTGTTCGTCGGAATTGTCTTCCTCCTCCTCCTGCTCCTCCTCCGCCTCCTCCTTCTCCTCCTGCTCCTCGTTCTCCAGGTGACGCCGCCTGGTGCCGATGGCACGCCAGTCGACGGCATGGTGCACATCTCCCAGATCGCGGAGCGAGGGGGCAAGGCAGGAGGAGGACGAGGAGGAGAACGAGGAGCGCAAGGCAGGGAGCAAGTCGGCCACGCGCAGAGGGGGCCAGAGGGAGGGGGAAAGTTTAGAAGCACCCCTGCTTGTCAGAGAAGGTGCGGACCAGGTCTATAGATATGTAGGGCCGGCGCCTTCTGAGAAGCAGCTGCATGCCTTCCCCCCTCCCCCTAGACACTTATGCGCGCCGCCAAGCAAGGTAGGAGCAAGGCAGGAGGAGCAGGAGGAGGAGGAGGAGGAGGTCCTCGCCGCACCGCCGTCGGCCCCCTCGTCCTCGTCCTCCTCGCCCTCCTCGCCATCCTCCTCGTCCTCATCCACCTCCTCGTCCTCCTCCTCCTTCTCCGACTTTCGTCAGCCTCGGCCCCCTCCTCCTCCCCCTCCTCCTCCTCCTCCTCCTCCTCCTCCTCCTCCTCCTCAGCCCTCCCTGCCCCCTCGCCTCGCCCCAAGACGTGGGCGGGCGGCAGGGGAGCCTCGAGGGCGAGGTTCTCGTCATGAAGCGGGGGCTCGACATGGAAGGGGTCGGTCGGGGCGCGACCGATGGGGTCGGAGGTCGGCCGAACGGGGAGTACTGCAACAGGGAGGTCGGGATTTTGCTGCATGCCGCTGGTATCGGCCCCGCCGCCAGGCGTTTACCTTTCTAGCATACACGAGCGCCTCCGGAGCTCAGAGGTGAATCAGCGCCACGTGAGCCGATTCGTGAAAACCGCCCCTTTCTACCCTGCCTTTTCGTCCGACTCGATAGGACGCAGGGACCCGTTCGCCTGGCCCGAAAGGAGGAGAAGAAGGGGAACTTGAACGTGTTGTTAGTGTTCTTGGGCCAGTTTGAGTGCCGATTTCGAAAGGAGGAGGAGGAGGAGGCGGACTACAATGCAGACTCAAGAGGCGGTTGGGATCGCTTCGTCTCGACATCCCCTCCCTCCCTCCACCGTTCCGATCGTCGTCCCTCCTGCTGGGTTTACGCAATTAGGAAGCTGCCCGACCAGAGGGGGCGGAGGAAGAGGGGCAGGGAAGCAGCAGAAAGAGGCGAACGCGGAGGCACCGCACCGGAAGAGAGGACGAGAGGGACGGGGAGGGAGGAGGCGGATGAGAAGGACGAGGAGCAGCAGGAGCAGGCCAGAGAGAGGAGAGAAGGAGGGCGAGGGGTACGGCGGGGGGGAGGAGGGAAGGAGAAGGAGAAGGCAGCACGGATGAGAGAGGACGAAGGCAAGGCGGGACGGAGGCAGGAGGGCGGATGCATAAAGGAGGTGGGAGGACGGAAGGGGGAGAAGGGAGGTCGGAGGGAGAAGAGGAAGAGGGGGAGGAGGCAGGAGGAGGGTGAATGTGGAGGTAGAGCATGGAGGAGGGCGAGGAGGTCGAGGAGGAGGAAGATTCACCGAGGGGGGCCAAGCTAGCCAGCGCGGAAGAGCCAGCGGGCCCCGCCCGTTCCCACCCCCACACCCACCCCCCGGCCCCGTCACGTCAGAATCGACGCTCACGAGACCAAATATCCCCACCCTCGCAGAACACGTGATGATCAGGTGGGGATCGGTTGGCCCCCGCGGCCCCCGTGTGGCGAGCGGGAGGCGCTCGCCCCAGGCGCGGTGCCGACGGAGAGCACGCGGCGGGGGGAAAACGTGCGCCGAGCCCTTCCACGCATGCTCGATTGCCGATCTGGAGCATACATCCCGCCCAAGAGCGTAACATTCGGTGAGGTGATCGTCTTCTTGCCCATTGTTTTGCCGATCGGTGCGGGCCCCCAAACCCCCCCCCCCCGTCCCCCCCATCCATGGAGTAGATCTTGGCGGTTTGTGGCGCCTGGTTCGAGCAGGTGGAGTCTCCCCCATAGGACGCACGGTCCCAAACAGTCGCACTAAGCAGAGTTCCGGAGCCAGACCCCCCCTCCCCCTCTTCCGCCCGATGTCGTCGAAACGCCGAATAGAAAAACGTTCACCAGGAAAGCTTGCGAGGCGCTTCGACGCGAGCGGCAGTTCGCTGTCTCGGGCGCGGGCGGGTTGGAAATCGCGGGCGCGCCCAAGCCGGGGTTCTTGAGCGCGGCGCTTGGCCGAGTGCAAGATGTCGGGTTCTCTCGCGCGATATGCGCCGCGTCCCACTCTTGCCACGCAACTTGCAACAGCGACGACACAATGTCAATGATTAAAAAGGAAAGTTGGCTTCATGTTGCTGTTAATGGGCACGGCAGCAGGGCTCCTATGGTACCCCTGGCCTATCAGTCGGCGGAGAGGTAGCGTGTAAGCATATACGAATAAGGAAGAGCACAGGAGGAGGCGCACGGGGAGGAGTAGAATGAAGGCGGGGAATGGAGGAAGGAGGAGGAGGCGGACCAGAGCAAACCCAAGACGCATGAACGATGCTGCAGTACTCCCACCCGTCCAAGTCTCGGCGGCGGGCGAGGGGGGGAAGCGAGAAGGGGCGGGCCTTCTCTCAGAAGGCTCGGAAGTCCCCTGGCCTTCTGAGGAGTGTTCTAAGCCTTCCCCGAAGACACAGAGAGTGTCTCAGAAGGCGCGAGGGCTTCCGGGAAGTCCCGCCGCCTCCCGAAAAGGCCTTCTCCTTCTCATTTCCCCCCTCGCTCGCCGCCGAAAGTCCCCTCCCGACGAGTTCACACAGGCAGTGGCCCTCGCTGCGGGGAGCGCCCCCCCTCTGAAGGAAGCCGCAGTTGAGGCGGGAGCTCCACGTTGAAGGAAGCCGCCCTCCATCCCTCGAGGCACGAAGGGGAGCCGGCACGTGCTTTCAAGATCAACGAGATTCCCTGTCAGTGTTGAGCTGCACTGTCCGTGCCTCGCTCTCCTGGGGCTCTGCTGTGTTCCCGCTCGTTAAAACATGTGTCACATGTGCGGAGCTACACTGTCAATGCCGCGCTCTCTTGTGGCGTTGCTACGTTCCTGCTCGCAGCGCACACCTCCAGAGGCGGCGGAGAGCTTGAGAGATCCATCCACAAAAAGTGTAATATGTGGTATGCGTTTTAACGATCAACGAGGTTCCCCGCGACAGCCCCGCTTTGGAAGGTAACCGCCCTGCACGCGCGTAGCAGGCGCACATGTCTTCAATTGTGGCATTGCAGTTCGAGACAGTAGCAGGCAATAGTTGCTTGTTCAACTAAAAGAGTGGTAGATACTGTTATAACAACAAAGACAACAAAAACAACAACACAAACAAAACAAAATAATAAAGACGTGCCCGCCTCCATCCATGTAGTGGCCGCACCGTTCGGACGTGGCCATCTGATGTGAAGAAGGATCAAGCGAGAGTCCTCCATCCGTGTAGCTTTTGCTTGATGGGGAAGAGAAAAAAAGATATTAAAAAACGTGCCAGTCTCAAGCTTATAAGAAGAAGGTGGGCGGCCCCGCGACGGCATCCTCATTTTGGAAGCAATTGGCCCTCCATCCGCGTAATTGTTGAAAATGTTAGACGGGTGCGCGCGGCGCTAAGCGCTAAGGCGAGAGCCACATTTCGAAAACAAGCGACAAGCGACAGCCACATGTTGAGAAGTTCCGGGATCGCAAATTGAGCGGAAATCTAAAGCGAAACGTTTGGCCAGGCCGAAGGGCACATCAGAGGGGGCGACAAGAGGAAGAGGCATGGACGATTTGTTCATAAGGAAGTAGGATGGAGGAGGAGGAGGAGGAGGAGGAGGAAGAGAAGGAGGACATGGAGATGGAAAAGGAGGAGGAGGAGGAGGAGGAGGGAGAAGAACATTGAAGGAGGAACAGGACAGGGAGGAAGGAGGGAAATCAGAGGAAGGAGGGAGGAGGAGGCGGAGGGAGCAGTCGGGCGGAGGAGGTGGAGGGACGGTCGAACCTGCCTCCTCCTGGCTCCCTCGTGCTCGTCTTTCCCCTCCTCCCTCCGCTCCTCTCGTGGTCCGTCCTCCTCCCCTCGCCTCCTCGCGAGGAGGAGAGGGAGGAGGAGGTGGAGAATAATGGGGAGGGGGAGAAGGGTCAGGGGGAGGGAGGGAGAGGAGAAGGAGGAGGAGGAGGAGGAGAAGGATGAGGAGGAGGAGCAGGAGGGGGAGGAGGGAGAATGATGATGATGGTGATGATGATGATGATGAGGAGGAGGAGGAGGAGGAGGAGGAGGAGGAGGGGGAGGAGAGAGAGAAGGAGGAGGAGGAGGAGGAGGAGGAGGAGGAGCGCCAGCCCCGAGTCCCAGTCCACCCTGCCAGCGCCAGCGCGCCCGAGGAGGACCCGGTCGAGGACCCGCAGGAGGTGCTGGAGCAGGACCAGGAGGTCATGGTGCGGGTGCTGCAGGCGGGCCGGCCCCAGCACCGCCGGGTGGGAGGCGGCCACCAGTTCAGAGGAGCAGGGATCGGCCACGCGCGGGGGGGGGGACTCGGGGCTGGCGCTCCTCCTTCTCCTTCTCTCTCTCCTCCTCCTCCTCCTCCTCCTCCTCCTCCTCCTCCTCCTCCTCCTGGCCGTGCTGCGTACCTGGTGTGACGGCTGGATGACTTCGGCACGGATCATCTCCCCGCTGGGCCAGCGACCTTGCGCTTTTGGATGCATGCAGCGAATCGACTCCCTCCGTCACTATGCGAGATGCCCACCTATGCACCGTGCTCTCAGGCGGGCTCTGGCACGTTCTTTCCCGCTCGATTGGTTCTCTCGCTGCTCACGGCCGCGTACAACATGTACAACGAGGCCCGCACCATCCGTGAGTGGCCGCTCTCCGCCCAGCAGATTCACGCCTGCGCTCTGGCGGGAGTGAGGGCGATGCGTCTTGCGCACCCCTCTCGTGTGTCGGAGGAGGAGCGTGCCTCGCTCGCTCCCCATTGGCTTCCCCGTGTGCCTCGACCTGCAAGCTCCTCCTCAAGTTCGTCGTCGTCGTCGAGCTCTTCCTCCTCATCATCCTGCAGTGCGACAGTTCCCTCGCTGTCGGCGATGTCAGGACCATCAACGCCCTGCTCTTCGGGTTGTGGGGACGACCCGGACGACCTGGTCATGGTTGACCTCCGCCCCGCCGCGAGGGTGTTTGATGTCAGAACGCCAAGTCCTGTCAGGGGGTGCTCCTCGAGCCCATCTGCTCAGGCATCTGGAGTAAATTGCGAGGTGGTGGCTCAGTCTCGTGTCATTCCTGGTGCTTGTGGCGTCAGATCGCAAAGTCCTGGAGGCGGGTGCTCCTCGAGCCCGTCTTTCCAGGCTCTTCGAGTAAATTGCGGGGAGTCGCCTCACCTGGCGGATGGCGTCAGATCGCTAAGTCCTGGGCGTGGGTGCTCCTCGAGCCCACTGCCTCAGGCTCGAGTAAATTGCGAGCCTATGACCCCTTGCCCCGTGGTTTCGGCAGCTGTGAGACGCTCTCTTCGGGGATACCTGCTGTCGACGACTCCTATTGCCCTGTCCTCTCCGCGCCCGCCCTGTTCTTCGATGACCTTGCCTGGGACTTCTTCACGCTCCCCGCGTACCCTGCTGGCCATCCCGTCGACGCCGATTACCTCGTGTGCTTCTCGAATGGCGGCGCCTCCCTCTTGTGTTGCCACGGGTCGTGCATCTTCGGCGACCCCGAGTTCTCTGAGGCTATCTCCTCCCTCCCCGCGTTCCGCGTCGTGGACCCCTTTCCCGCTCTGAGCCCTCGCCTGGAAAAGCCCACTCCATGGCGCCTGCTTTTCTCTCCCCCGTCGATCAGTGCTCCTCTCCTCACGCTCTCAGGCCTGCCCGTCGCAGTATCTGTTCGACCGCCCCCCTCTCTTCCTCTGCTCCCCCCTGGCCTGGTCCCCCCACGCACCTGTTCATTTCTTTGTGTCTCCTCCTCCCTCTCTCGGTCTTTCGCTCCGTCTGAGAGCTGCTGCTGCCGATGCCTGTTCCCCTCCCGCTTCCCCTTCCCGTCGTGCGGCTCCGTCGCCGCCGCGCCCTCGGCCCTCTGGCCGCGGCGCCCGTCCTGCCGCGTCCCGCGTGGGCGCCGTGAACACGGTGTTCGGGTCAGGCGCGCCCCGCGCCCCCGTGCCCGCTGCCTCCGCCCTGCTGCCCGCTGTGGCAGGTGGGCTGGCGCAGGTGGGATGAAGCCTCTTCGGTACGCTCGTCTCCTCCTCCTCCTCCTCCTCCTCCTCCTCCTCCTCGTCCTCCTCCTCCTCCTCCTCCTCCTCCTCCTCCTTCTCCTCCTCCTCCTCCTCCTCCTCTCAGCCATTCATTCATTCATTCATTCATTCATCCATTCATTCATTCATTCATTCATTCATTCATGGGCCTTAGGAGGTCAGCCAAACGAAGCTCGCCTGACCTCACCGCAAAACAGACGAGCGGGGCCTCGGACTCTCCTGGGCCAAGGCCCTGCACCCACGATGCCCAGAGCCCTGGGGCATTGCAGAGGGCTCTTGAAGGCTCGAGGGGTAATCCGCTGGCCGCATCCCCGAAGGGCGCCCCACCCCCGCCCAGCGATCCCCCAGGGGCCCAGCAGAGAAGGGCGACGGGAGGGGTGCGGGCGGGGGGGGCACGGCCAAAGCTGAAATGCACGAAGAGGCACCAGGTCTCCTCCACAACAAAATCAACCCCCCAAAAAAAACCTTCGACCACCCACACAAGGACGACGCGGCCTGCCACCCCAGGTGCAGGCAGCGCCTGGACGGTGGCAGGCCACGCCCCAGATGTGGGGTAAGCACACGGATGCCTGCCCTGAGGGTCAGTCGCATCGGGCCGTGCGCGATAGGCAGAAACAACCCACGATGCCCAGAGCCCTGGGGCATTGCAGAGGGCTCTTGAGGGCTCGAGGGGTAATCCGCTGGCCGTATCCCCGAAGGGCGCTCCACCCCCGCCCAGCGATCCCCCAGGGGCCCAAACAGAGACGGGCGACGGGAGGGGTGCGGGCGGGGGGGGGCACGGCCAAAGCTGAACTGCACGAAGAGGCTCGAGGCCTCCTCCTCCACAAATCCAAGACAATGCCTTCGACCACCCACACAAGGACGACGCGACCTGCCACCCCAGGTGCAGGCAGCGCAGAGACGAGGGCCGTTGGGTACCCCAGAAATCTTGGAACGTATTTTGAGGCGATCGCATCATGAAAGAAACGGGTCCTGAGGGGTGCAGTCAACCGTGGCGCGTTCGAACGACAAAGCACAGTACGCTGCATCTCTCGGCTCCGCCTCCGGTCCCATCGTCGACGGTGCTCGCTCGATGCTGCACCGTGAACAAGCTGGCCCGAAGAGCCCCCAACAGGGGGTGCAACGCGCAGCCCCTTTCCTTTCTGGTGGAGACGTCGGTCCAGGACAAGAGCAGACACAGGTCCTGAGGTGTTCCGCCATTCTTCTTGGCATCGCTCGGGCGTGTGCATGTCTCCTTCGGCGAGGACCATCGAGGAGCATCCTGGATCCTTTGGCGAAACAGCCACGCCCCAAACCGAACAGAAGCACAGGGAATGGGCGTCCGAGCGATGGCCAGGCCTGGGCTCCCGGGGCCCTCCGCGGGCCCCCAGGACTGTCGGAGAAAGCAATGAAAAGCTCGTCGGGGGGGGGGGGCCCAGGTCCGGGGCGCGTGCCCCTCGGGGCACGCCTGCGTGCCATGACGAGGGCGATCGTGGCCCCAAAGGTCGGGTCGGCGACGGAGTGGGATGCAGTCGGGGCGTTGAAGAAGGAACCCTTGTCGTTGGGGAGGGGCTCGATGTTCCTCAGCGGTTCCACACCTTGCCTGAGGTTTCCCTCAAGTTTTCGATGGGGAGGTCGAAGTTTCACTTATGAAAAAGGGGGGATCGTTCCTTATTGAGGGTTCCTTCGGTCAACGCCTCGACTGTAACCTCAGGAGGTAAATGTCGACCCCCAAGAAATGAAAAGGAAGACGAAGAAGGGTTCGCAGGAGAAGCCGAGAACGAGAAGAGCAACAACAAACATCATTGGCTTTCGGCCCATCCCACCGTGCCTGGGTTGTGGGTATGAAGCCTATTGTATGTTCGTTGGGGCCTCGCGGGAAGCCTCTCGGGGCCCTCTTGGAGTCAGTTTTGAGACTGCTTGGGGGCCGCGATTGGGGGCCTCTTTTGGGCCTCTTGGGGGGTCTTGAGGGGCTTCCCGGGCGCCTCTGGGGGCCTCCTGGGGGCCTCTTGGGGCGGACGGTCGGTTCGTGTTCCGTCTCTTGGGCTCCTTTTTGGGGCCGTCTTGGAGCCCTCTTGGGCCGTCTTGGGCGCCTCGTGGGCCGCCTCGGGGCCCTCTTGGGTCGTTTTGGAGCCCTCTTGGAGGCCTCGTGGGCCGTCTTGGGGCGATCTTGGGGGGTCTCTTCGGCCGTCCTGGAGCGTCGGGAAGCCGAAAAGGCGAGAAAGCCAAAAACCTTCAAAAGCGCATCATGGGGCCCTCCTGGGAAGCCTCTTGGGCCGTCTTGGGCGCCTCGTGGGCCGCCTCGGGGCCCTCTTGGGCCGTTTTGGAGCCCTCTTGGAGGCCTCGTGGGCCGTCTTGGGGCGATCTTGGGGGTCTCTTCGGCCGTCCTGGAGCGTCGGGAAGCCGAAAAGGCGAGAAAACCAAAAACCTTCAAAAGCGCATCATGGGGCCCTCCTGGGAGGCCTCTTGGGCCGTCTTGGGCGCCTCGTGGGCCGCCTCGGGGCCCTCTTGGGTCGTTTTGGAGCCCTCTTGGAGGCCTCGTGGGCCGTCTTGGGGCGATCTTGGGGGTCTCTTCGGCCGTCCTGGAGCGTCGGGAAGCCGAACAGGTGAGAAAGCCAAAAACCTTCAAAAGCGCATCCTGGGGCCCTCCTGGGAGGCCTCGTGGGGCGTCTTGAAGGCCTCTTGGGGCGTCTGGGGGCCACTTTGAGCGTTTGGGAGCGATCGTTCGGCGACTCGGAGCCCACTTGGACCGTCGTCGGGGCCTCTTGGCCCGTCTTGGGGCCCTCTTGGGCTCCATAAGGTACGCGAGGAGACGCGGGGCAGCCCAGGGGAACCGCGCCAAGCCCCGCCAAAGTTCGGGATCTGGGGTCCGGGTCCCTCAGAAAGACTCCCCAGGACTGAGGACTGAGGCTCCAGGGATTAGGCAAAGGACTTGGGGGCACGCCCGCTCCGTGCCCAGAGGCACGGTGGCGGACAAGAGGAGCGATAAGGAATGACGCTGTCTGAATGTGATTAGCAGTCAGCCGACTGGATGAAACACCAGGCCCCCGCAGGCCCCGCGAACCTTCAGGGAGCCCTCGGGGTCCCCAGCGGCAGGCCCAGTGGCGTGGGAAGCCTGCCTTCCTCTCCGACTTCTCACTGCGACTGCCCTTGACGATCCATTTGCCCATCCGCAGAGCCTTGGAGGACCTGCACACCGTGCCTCCTGAGACCCGCTGCCTTGCCTTCGCTTCACTCCCCCCCAGCACCCCGTCGAGGCACCCCAGGCAGCAGCCAAGGACGGGATGGCGAACGACTCCATGAAGTTGCAGCGGTGGCCCCGCCATGGGGGGCCTTCGGAGGAGGCCGACGGAGGCGACGCATCGCCCTTGCCATCTCGCGCCATGCAACCTCCCGCTCGTGGCGCTCGTCCCCCGACTTTGCCTCGTCAACAGTGGTAGCTGCTGGCTTTCTCTCCCGGCCAGCGTCGACGCTCTTCGCCATGCTCGTGGCGGAGGTATCCTTGCGCGTGTCCTTGGATTCTGCCTCCACCTCTAACATCGGTGCTGGTCCACGCCGCCCTCCAGACCTTCGGACTCGGCACTTTGCACTGCCTCCGCCTCTGCCTTGCAGGACGGGTGCCGCCTCGGCGCGAAATGTTCGCTGAGTCCCAGCCACTCGAGGCCGATGGCCTCGCGCGCATGCCGCATGGCTCGGCTGGTTCCCCGCGCCTTCGCTCCAGTTTGAGGCTCGCCTGGCTGTAACCGAAGGTGATGCTCTCCACCTCGAAATCCAGGATGGTGCCCTCTAACTTCAGGAAGTGGTTCACCAGGATGTGGTTCTCCACCCCGGCGCCCCAGATGCTGCTCTTCGACTCCAAGACGAGGCTCCCAGTTTGAGGATCTCAAGGCTGCTGCTTAGGGTGCAGCTTTCTTTGCCGGGGCCCAGGATGGTGCTCACCAAGCCGAGGCTGTCCAGGATGAGAGTCTCCGGCTCCAGGCCGTGACCCTCTAGGACGTGGTGCATGATGGGGCTCGCCAAGCTGCCACCCAGGGTGATGCTCCCCACCACGATGCCCCAGGACGCTGCTCTCCGACTCCAGATCGCGGCTCTCTAAGACAGGGCTCGCCACCGTCAAGTCCAGGACTAGGACTGTGCTTTCCAGCTTCGCTTCCTCTGGGCCCCTTGCGGAGCACTGCAGGCTGGGGCTGTCCACGAGCGAACTCTCCAGCTCCAGGACGTGGCTCACCAAGCTGAGGCCCTCCACCTCGGGGCCCAGGGTGCTGCCCGTCATCTCCAGGATGTGGCACTCCAAGCGGTCGCTGGTGAGGCTCTCCAGGTTGAGGTCCAGGCTGCAGCTCTCCAACTCCAGGATCGGCAGATCAATCGACGTGTGGCTGCCACCGCAAGCATTTCCTCCGCGCAGATCTGTATCTACGGCCATCCCCACCACGGCTCGTCAGTGATCCGCTCGGCCTCTGGCGGCTCGGTGTGGTCTGTCGAGATGCAGGACAGGAAGGGCTTGGCGTCTGCGCGGAGGGTGCACTCGTGGGCCTTCTTGGCCTCGGTCAGCTGGGCCACCAACTGCGCATTATTTTGCCTCCCTTGCCTGAGCTCGTCTGTGAGCCTGCGAATGGCACTGCCGGCGCACAGCTTCGCCCAGCTCCTCCGTCCGATCCTGTCGGCGGTCGCGCCGATTTGGTGCGCTCTTCCCGCACCATCCCGCATCGCGCGCGCCAGTGCGGGGACGAGCCGCGCGCTGGGCGCCAGCTTCCTTGAGCCAATACACCTAAGCGAGAATGAATCAAAACATGAGAGCGACGATAACGAAAATAAGAGCATTGCAAGATATATCTTAGAAACTTAGATTATCTCTCTCTCTCTCTCGTTCATTCCGCCTGCACGCGAAACCTGAGGGGCCAAGGTGCATGGCGCGAAGCGCCATTGCAGTCTTGTGTCTTGTCTTGTGTGTGTGCTTGGCGATACGTATACTACATGTATGTTATATATATATATATATATACACATGCAGAGAGGGAGAGGGAAGGAGAGAACCAACGGATAGAGAGAGAGAGAGGGGGACGGACGGAGGAAGGGAGGGATGGAGTGAGGGAACTATGCAGGGCGAGAATACGAGGGGAGAAGGGCGGGGTGCGCCGACCCCCCACTCTGCGCAGCTGACCGACGGCAAGATGAGCCTCAGCATGGTGCCCTCCGAGGCGTCTGGACCGGCATGGGCCTCAGCGGCGTCCAAGGGCGGGGGGGCATGGAGGAGGAGGAGGAGGAGGAGGAGGAGGAGGACAAGGAGGAGGAGGAGGAGTAGGAAGGATGACGGTGACGATGTTGTTGTTGCTGCTGCTGATGATGCCGCATATGGATGATAAAGGTTGATTGTGGTGATGGTGGCGATGATGACAATGAAGGAAAATCGTGATGATCATGATCATGTTCATGATCACAGTGATGATCGATGGTGAGCATGGTGACGATGATGGTGGTGACATTGCTGATGGTGATGATGATGACGAAAATGCTATGATGATGATGATGACGATGAGGATGATGACGGTGATAGTGATGGTGATGGTGATGGTGATGGTGGTTACTGTGATTGTGATGGTTTTGGTAATTGTGATGCGGATGAGGATGATGCCGATGACGATGGCGATGGCGATAACGATGACGCTGACGATAACAATGACGACAATGACGACAATGACGACAATGACGACAATGATGATGATGATGATGATGATGATGATGATGATGGTGGTGATGGTGATGGTGATGGTGATGGTGATGGTGATGGTGATGGTGATGATGGTGGTGATAAAGGTGATGGTGATAAAGAGGATGGTGATCAAGAGGATGGTGATCCTGATGGTGATGACAATGATGATGGTAGTGATTGTGATGAGGATGAGGATGATAATGAGGATGAGGATTCTGATGAGGGTGAGGAGAAGGATGAGGATGAGGAGGATGATAATGATGATGATGATGATGATGATGATGATGATGCTGATGCTGATGACCATGATGATGACGACAACGATGATGATTATGGTGTTGACGATGATGATAATGGCGATGATGATGGTTATGACGATTATGATGATGATGATGATGATGACGATGATGCTGATGATGATGAAGATGATGGTGGTGATGACGATGATGACGGTAAAAATGAGGATGGTGGTGGTGATGACGATGTGATGGTGATGGCGATGGCCATGGCCATGGCCATGGCCATGGCCATGGCGATGGCGATGGCGATGGCGATGGTATGGTGGTGATGGGGATGGTGATGATGATCATGATGACGATGGCGGTGGAGGAGGAGGAGGAGGAGGAGGAGGAGGAGAAGGAGGGAGGAAGAGTTTCGAAGCGTGCGACGTTCGTTTCAGACCTCTCGCCAGCCCTCGTCCGCCGCCGTCGCGGGCACCAGGTTGTTGCGGGGCCACCCGCGCCAGCTGGCCATGCCTCGAGCGCTTGCCTGTCTGCAGGCAGCCGACATCCGAGGGGCCGGGCGCCGACAGCACGGCAGGCAACCGCTCCAGCCTGGAAGTGCGGAGCGGGGTGACCGCCCGGTGCTCCGAGCCGGCCCAGCGCCCGGAGGCCACCACGGAGGAGTTGCCTTCCGACGCAGGGGGGCGCCGGCAGCGCCGCGGCGGCTGGGCGGCCCCTGGCGGCATGGTCGGAGGGGCTCGCTGTATGCGCAATGCGTATGCTGCCAGTCGCTCGGCGAGGGCATCCGGCGCACACTTGTTACCTTCGGTATCGTTCAACCACTCCCCATCCCCATCCCAATCCCCATCCCCTTCGAGACCCCCACCAGATTACCCCCCCAAGTTGGGGATGCCCCCCTCGAAGCCCGAAGGGAACGGCCTATATCCCCTATCTAGGGGGGTAAATCGGCCAGTGGGGCCCAGGCCACGCCGCTGGGTCCCACGTGGTTTCCAGATTGCTTCAGGACGGCCTAAAATGGCTTCAAGGCGGCCTAAGAGGCCCCCAAGACGAAGACGGCTACAAGAGAACCCCATTCGAGGGCCCCGATCAGCAGAAATCGTCCCGTTCCTTTCTTAGGGAAAACGCCTATGATTGGCATCGTCATTTTTGTCGCCACACCAGCGTCCCGTGCGGGTCCAAGAGGCCTCCAAGAGCGCTTCAAGGCCGCCGAAGAGGACCCCCAGGGGGCCCCAAGAAACCCACGATGGCCCCAAGACGGCCCAAGAGGGCCCCAAGAGACCCAAATGAGGCCCCCCAAGCGCCCCCCGAGCGGCCCTCCGATCGCCTTCGGCACCAAGGTGGCCCCAGAGCATCCCAGCGGTCTCCAGGAGGTCCGCAAAGAAGATCCCAAGAAGCCCCCAAGAGGCCCCCCCAGTATACGCCCAAGTGGCCGTCATCAGTCCCCCGAGACGACCCTGTAGACATTGCAAGGTACTTCTTGCACGCCTCAGATCGAAGACGCCTCCATTCCAGAAAATTTACAAACACTAAGTATACGAACGCTCTCCCCATCACTCCTCCTCATCATCTTTCTCCTCCCTCCTCCTGCCTCCTCCACCCTCCCCCACCCCTCGCTCACCTCCCCTGCCTCCACCTCCCTTGTCCCACCCGCCTTCCTCTATTTCTCTCTCTCTCTCTCTCTCTTCTCTCCTCCATGTCCTGCGGCCTTCTCCTCCCTCCACCCTCCTCCGTCTCTCTCCGCCCGTTCTCGCTCCCCCATCCCTCGTTGCTCCTTTCTCCTCCTCCCCACTCCCCACTCCTCCTCATCCCCCGCCTCCCTCCGAGCTCCCCCAGGAGACTCCCGGACCTGTGCAGAAGTTCCAAGAGGGTCCCACGACGGTCCCAGGAGGCCCACCGGTTGCCCCAAGAAGTTTCCAGCAGCACAATGAGGCCCCAAGAAGCCGCGCAGAGTGCCCACACAGGGCTTCCAAGATGGCCGAATCAGCCAAAACCAAACGGAAGCCCAACGTGTTTTGTTGTCTTTTCTGGAACGTCCATGTGGTTCGAACGTGTGGCTCCAAGATGGCTTGGTGGCCGAAATGGTCCCGAAGAGAGTTGGACAGTTGCCCAGGGATGGCCCAGGACTGCCGCGAATCCCAAGAGCCTCACTGCGACGTCAGACGCCACCGCGTGGGCTTCCAAGCCGAGGACCCGATCATCCCGGCGCAGCCTCTCTGACGCGTTGTACGCTTAGCCCCGTGGCAAGTCGAACTCGAGCGCGCGCGAAGCTCGCGCATGGTCCTGGTGTGATGATGCGTTTGTCAGGAGGGAAAGAAACACACAGACACAATTAATCGTCGACTCCCAGGAAAATATGCAAAAATATGGGAAGTGGTGGGGAAGACAAAAACCCAGAAAATATGGGAAAATATGGGGGATATCTTTATTTGTGTGTATTTATTTGTGTGTTCCAGTTCCCCTTCAGTTTGGGTGCGCAGCGCTGAAGTTCACGCATGACGACGCGCACGAGGGTCGCAGCTTTCTCCAGACATCTCTTCGAAGGACAGGGAGGGGGGGAAGAGGGTCGAGGACGGGAGGGACGAATAACCTAAGGACGGAGGTCGGGGGGCGTGAGGAGGAGGCGGAGGGAATCGGAGGAGGCGCGAAAAGTATGCGTCGGGAAATCACATGACAACTCCGCTTCCTCAAAGGGCGCGTGCTGGCAGAATTGGCCTCTGTCGCGTTAATCGCGTTGACCGCTACTTCCTCGGTGGAAGGTGGAACGCTCGAAGGAACAACATGTCCGTTACCGGCAGTACCCAAGGGTGTCACAACAGCAGCCACGTTGGATGCGGGTGGGCCAAGTATGGAGGAAGGGGATGGTTGAGAACGGGGGGATAGAAGGAGAACGAAGGAGACGAAGGATGGCAAGCTGGACGTATCTGATTACCCCGTTCAGGAGTTTGTTATCGAAGGCCGTCATAGCGTTTGAGTTTACATCGTTTTCGAAGGTTGTCCCAGGTTTCTGATTCCCTTCTCTTCAGCAGCGGCAAGAGCCTCATCCTCGTGGTAGCTGGAAGGTGAGCCTGGGAATATCTTATGTTATCTGGGCCGTGGCTCTGAAAGTACCGCTCTGTTCATGCGAGGTGCCTGCACCAGCACCAGCCTGAACGCGGGGGCGCACCTGATTGCCGCAAGCAGTCTAGGGTAGTGTCGGTCGCGGCCTACCTGAGGGAGCGCTTGCTCGCAATAGTCGTATCCGAACCTCAGCACCAGCCTCCTCCATCTCATGTTGTTTTATCATCGTGAGGGCGTCTAGAGAGCCAGCCGTCCGATGTCGGGCAGGTGCAAATTTGATATCAACGATTTGCATTGGACAGAAAGACGATGTGTTGCTGTGCATTGTTTTAGGGGGTAGTTTGTCTCGCTCAGTTCCAGCATCAGAGTTGCCCATATGCTGGATACTTCCGCCTTGTACCCCATCCGCGAGCACCATGGGGAGCATCTCGTGTACTCAATTGTTTCTCTCGCCCACGTCTCCTTCCGATCTCCCCTCGCCTGGCAACGCAGCCTTCGACAACGCGGCCTCCTGTTTAATGTGAGGGTCGCACGTTCTGTCGTGCTGCAGTTTTCGGAATGCGCGAGCATTCTCAATTGGGCACTTTTCTGTTCGGCCTGACATATTATGTCGCCCGCCCATACCTCGCTTAACTGTCTTCGACGCTGCTGGACCCATAGCCCGTTCTCGATACGGTACAGCGTGGTGGAAGATGAGCGAGAAGGTGTGTGTTCGAGGGTTGCGAAAGTGCTTCTTGGCTCAGTCTGTTCTTCCATGTGGTCGTCCTAAGACGTTGACTTGGTATTGATTGCCATAGCGCCTCATGCCCATGCACACGAATAGCCCTTAAACCCAATGCTCTTAACCCCTCGCTGCCCCAAACCCAATGCGTTGACCCCGATCGGCCCTAGACCCTGAAGGCATCTACCGCAATGACCATGAAAAGCAGTACGCCACCACACCATAATGAATTCAAACCATGATTGCAACATGGCTCACACTAAGCCCCACTGGCCTCAAACTCACCGGTTGTCGCCCATAACGACACAAAGCCCACATTACCCGGAAGCTTAAGTGTAGGGGGAAGTCAGGGACCTAAGGGTTATAATCCGTGATGTTCGATCCGAATGTTTCTTAACCCGAAATAGAAGTAATTAAATGGTATCAAATCCAAGGACCAAAACCCCTTATAGCATCCTGAACACGCATAGCCCTAGGCCTTATGATTATTGCATCTTCAACGACCTTGAATCTGAAATGCCTCAAGCCTAGTGTTCCTGAACCCGAATGGCTGTAAATCAAGGGCAGAAAAAAACGCCACTACCCTGGTTTACGAGGCGCTGTCCGCTGAAACTCCTGTGGGCTGACAGGGTAAACCCTGCGTGATGTGCCGCGTCCTGGCGGCTCCAGGCTTTGGGGGTTCCCAGGAGGTTTACAGACCACGCACTTGTAACCCAGGGTAGGGTCGTTCTTCCTTCCCTCAAGTAAACCATAATGGTCCTAAGCCCGATTCATTCGGTTGGGGTCTTTTTGGCTCAGGTTCTTCAGGGCGTACGACCGCGAAGGTGTTACCGCATTATGGTCTTATGCTACTTGGATCCAGGGTCGTCGTTTGCGTTAGGTGTCATGCCAGCTAACGCTCATTTCGGGCATAAGGCCATCCTACGGAGCGTGTCATTGCGATTGAGGGTAAATCTGGGTCGGGGCCTTTCTAGGCTAGGGTCATTCAGGCTTGGTTGCATCGAGGTTGGATCCCCGTGGTGTTATGGCCATTGGTCGTGTAGGGTCGAGTCGCAGGGAATGTCAGCACGGGTAGTGGATGCTTTTCCCCTCTGCGTGTTCTTACGTGGCAGAACTTGTTCGAAGCGGCGCCATAGGCATTACTCGCGAGAATGTAGGTGGGCCTCAGTGTTGTATTGCCCATGCTGTCTGATGTCGTCCCATCACTGCCTTTGTCCGTATGGCTTCACTGTCGGAGGCCCGTTGTTGGGCGTGTTGCAAACGGGCACGTCAGACGGACACACACACACACATGCATGGACGCGTCTTACCGGGATCGAGAATATGGTGCTATGTCGGGTACGGTTGGGGCGTGTTTGAACGGCCTTGGCAAGTGGTGCGTGCAATAGTCGAGAAGCAAGTGTGGGATGTGGCTGTTCACGCAGTTCTTCTTCCCCCTCCTCCCAGACTCGCACTCGTTGCCCTTCGCACGATGCCGAGGGGCCGCGCCGGCTCAACCGAGCTCGCGGCGTCAGGCCTCGCAGCTTGGCACGGCCGCCAAAAAATGTCCCTCCTCCCCCCGAAGAACTTGGCATCGCTCGGACGTGTGCATTTTTCCGTCGGCGAGGACCATCGAGGAGCATCCTTGATCATGTGTCGAAAACCCACGCACGAAACCTAAAAAAAAAAAACAGGGAATGGACGTCCGAGCGATGCCCAGAGGACGCTTCGTGTGTCGGCGTGTCATTGGCGCTCCTCTGTCAAAACCGCGCGGGTATGGGAGTGGTCTTCGGGCGGGGTGGCCGCCGCTGCAGCTTCCGACGTCGCGTTACCGTTGCCGTTGCAGTTGTCGTGATGGTGAGGACGATGATGATCGCGATGGTGGTGATGGCCTACTGAAGCGTAGGGTACATGCTCGCGGGCCTGAGATTCCAGAAGCTACAGACAGCAGGCCACTGAGCGTTAAGCCTCACCTTGACTCCTAACAGGGTAAATCAGGGGCCTTCGTGCCTCAGGGCTCCTCGTGCCTCAGGGTACAGTTCGAAGCAACCTCTGAACGTTCATCCCAGTGATGGGGAGAGCGACGGACATGGCGATGGTGATGGCGATGATGACGACGGCAAATCAGAGGCCTCAGTGTGTCAGGGCTTCTGCTCAGTGACGGGATAGCGACGGTCATGGCGATGGTGATGGTGATGATGATGACGGGAAGGTGGTGACGACGATGTGATGATGTTGATGATGGCGCGATCAGGCAGCATTGTGCCGAGCATCAGTCGCGCGCCTCCGACAGGGCCCAGGCATTTCCAAAGGGAAGCGAAATTGGCCAGCAGACGGCAAGCACTGTCAAGCGATGGGGCCAGCAAGGAACACCGGGTTGCCATGGGGCACTGGGCCGCGCACCCCGAGAGATCGCCAAGAGACGCGGATTCCCACCCCCCACCCCCATGGCGCGCCAGCGTGGCAGACTCCAGGCCACGACGCTGTCCTGGCGCTCGGACAGCCCACCCTGCCACTCCTCGGGGAGGAGCCCAGGGGCAGCGCTACTCCACGCACTCATTCGAGGCGCCAACTGTGCAAACGCCCCAGCTCCCCGCACGGTCCCCAGTGGCCCAGGGTATCACCTCACGCCGTTCTCGTCTTCGGCGATCCGCGCCGCCACCTCGCGCGGCGATCCGCCGAAGCCCTCCGCGGCAGCCCGGCATCCGTCGGCGACGCGCCCGCCGCGCTCCACCACCACATTGGAAGCCGCCCAATGCATGTCGTTGCTCTCTCCTGGCCTCTTGTGCCGCAGCTTCGGGGAGCGCGCCTACGTCCGACCCAAACCCCGCGCGCCACGCTCGCCTTGCGATGTGGCCAGAGGTGCCCCCGGCCCAAGGTGTCCCCATGGTTTCCAAGCAGGCCCCCACGGCCTCCAGAGCACCCCTCGCGAGGCCCAGAGGACCCCAGGGGCTCCAAAAGGAAGCGAATGAGCTGGGGAGGCGCCTTGGGCCTGGGAGGCCTCCCTCGCTCGACAGCCCGCGCCGCCGTGCCAGCGCCGGCAGGCGTTGCGAAAAAGAGCTGCGGAAGATGATTCGGTACTTCCCGCGTTCCTCTGCCCCCTTTTTTGCCCGACCCGAGTCAAAGCATGGCCTCTTCCCCGCGTTCGTCAGACGCCGTGCAAGCCTCCGCCACCACTGCCTCCACGGACGATGGTCAGCACTTCGGCGAGGGCCCACGGACAGACCTGGCGAGAGCAAGCCCACGCACTCGCAAGTGAAAAACGGCCACGACCATGATGATGACGATGACCGCACTTCCTTGGAAGCTTGAGCAATCATCATGTGCCGCCTACTGCCAGGGATTCATCGCACGATGCTGGTCATGACGATGAGACAGCGAACGACGATGATGAGGAGGATACTGGATGATGCGTATAATGAGGATGATGATGTTGGTGATAATGATGATGTTGAGTACGATGATGTTGGTAATGATGGTGGTGCTGATGTTGGTGGTGCTCATGATCGTGATGTGAGTGATGATGGTGGTACTAAGACTAATCATGCGAATAGTGATAATGATGGTGGTGAACATAGTGGTGATGGTGATGATGGTGATGGTGATGATGATGATGATGCTGTTGATGATGATGAGGATGTTGATGCTGTTGATGATGATGCTGATGATGCTGATGCTGATAATGACGATGATGGTGGTGGTGGTGATGTGGTGATGGTGATAGTAATGGTAATGATGATGATGATGATGATGATGCTGATGATGGTGGTGGTGATGGTGATGGTGATGGTGCTGGCGGTGGCGATCGTGATGGTGTTGGTGATGGTGATGGTGATGGTGACGGTGGTGATGGTGATGATGATGTTGTCGATGATGATGATGATGATGATGATGATGATGATGATGATGATGATGATGATGATGATGATGATGATGGTGGTGGTGGTGGTGGTGGTGGTGCTAGTGATAATGATGATGATAGTGGTGGTGATGGTGATGGCATCGATAATGGTAACGATGGTTGGGAATGATGGTGATGGTGATGGTGAGAATGATAATAGAGATGACGATGACGATGACGAGGGCGATGATGATGATGATGATGATGTTGTGGTTGGCAGACCCAGTTTCTTCAGACTTGCTTTCAACGTGGGTCGCGTTGAGGTACGAGCTTAACCGTTGACGAGGAGGAAGAGACGGAGACGGAGGAGGAGGAGGAGGAGGAGGAGGAGGACGACGACGACGACAAAGAAGGGAGGAGGACGACGGGAGGGATTTGGCCTTTGGATCGCCCCCTTGCGGCATCGACGGCATCGAGTGACGGAGGAGGATGAGGAGGAGTGCATCGGGAAGGGGCGGGGCAGAGGTGACGATGTCTGAAGACAGCGCGTGCTGGCATCTACCATTCTTCTCTCTCCACGCCCCCTTCCTCGCCTCTGTTGCTCCCCCGCTCTTCTCGCCTCATGTCTTCCCTCCCCCCCATCCCCCCCGCCCGCTCCCCATCACTCCCTTGCTCCGCCCCTCCGCCCCTTCCCTCGTCCCCCCCTCTCTCTCTCTCCCTGCGTGCCCTGCGTGACCCGTCGGCCCTCCGCAGCGGCCGCCGCGAGCCCTGCGTGCAGGGCTTGGTGGCCTGGCGTGGGCCTCGGCAGGGCACGATCGGGCTGGGCCAAGCCCTGAACCCTAAGTCGGGCGTGTCCCTCTACAGGAGGAGCATTCAAAAATAATCAAAAGAATAGTCAGGGGACGATTGTTTGAGCATTGTCTGGTTACGTTTGAGCATTTTGTGAGTGTATACCTTATTTTTCGCCCAAAATCCCCCTGTAGGGAGACATGCCCGACCTGACCTTAGCCCTCTCTGCTGATTTCCCTTGTGCGCCACCGGGGCCCTCCGTCTGGCCGCCAGACGGAGGGCCCAGGTGGCGCGTCCACCAAATGTCGCTTGCCCCGCTACAGACTGTCCCCCATGGCACGCTGCCGCCTCGCACTGCTTTGCCCATCTCGCCTCACCTCCTCCTCCAATGTGCGCAGCCCTCCTTGTCCGAGTGTGCGTAAGACGATGGAGTCACTTGTTGAGTGCCAGTTCTGCTATGACGCGCGTCGTCGGCGGGTAGAGAAGAACATAGCGCACTGGGAAGGGATGGGCTGGAGGGTTCGGATGTCAGACATGGGCGAGCCCACCTGTTGACACATTTCTCAATATGAATACTGTTGTCTCCTCTCTCTCTCTCTCTCCCGAAGATGGCCAGGGAGTGACCCGCCCCTCTCCGCGTATTGTTTTTCAGCCAGAGAGGTTCAACTTGTTGTCTTTCCTGTTTCTTGTTTTCAGTCGGAATGCCTTCGGTGTCCCAAACGGGTGTTCCCAATGCAACGCTGGCCTCATTTAAGGATCGGCGCGCTGCTCCCCCCTCGTTCAGACGGGCCACTCTACAGGATGCGAGTGCTTCCTCATCGTTGTCGTCCCGCTCCTTTCCCCTCCACCGCCTTGCCCTGGGCATCCTGCCCCTCCCGCTTCTCCCACCTCTGTTGCTGCTACTGCTCCTCCCAGTCGTCGTCCTTCCTCATCCCCTTCCTCCAGTATACCCAGCTCCCCGCTTCTGCTTGCGCATGAGACACTGGGGTCGTTTGGGGGTTCCAAATCCGCTATGACCCGTCGGCGGACACAGAAAATGATCAGCACACTTTGGGAAGGGGTGGGTGCGAAGGGTCGGATGTCAGATATGGCGCCCCGGTCCAGGCCTCGAACCCAGGGCCGACTTCCCTCACCGAAGGGCCCCATCTTTAGGGGACCACATGCGAACCCTACCCCTACCCCCCTCAGAAATCGTTGGGGGTAAGGGTAGGCCTCTGTCGTCGTAATGGTAGTCGTCGCCGTCCGTGTCCGCCTCCGCCTCCGCCTACTCCTGCTCCGCCTCGTCCTCCTTTTCCTCCGCCTCCTCCTTTCTACCGCGGCCTCAACCCCTCACAACGATCATGATCATAGGAAGGTAAAGGGAAAACGAGCGAAGCAAAGCTCAGCTGGAGGGCTTTCCGCGCCTTACCGCGCCTGACTCGCCCACTCCGCCGCCCCCGCAACTGGGGGCCAGGCCTTGCCGATGTGGTGGCCCTTCGGCCACTGAATCTCCTCCTCCTCCTCCTCCTCCTCCTCCTCCTCCTCCTCCTCCTCCTCCTCCTACTCCTACTCCTACTCCTACTCCTACTCCGCCTCCTCCTCCTCCTCCTCCGCCTCCTCCTTCTCCGCCTCCGCCTCCGCCTCCTCCTCCTCCTCCTCCTCCCCAGGGGTTCTCCAGAAGTCTCTGGGGCAACTCAGAGGTCCCCTGAGGTCCCTGGAGGCCTCTTAGGACGTCTTGCGGGCCACGCCGGGCTGAATCATCCAGACTGCGATCGGCATGATCTTCGAAGCTCGACGCCGCCTTGCCGTCGCCGTCGCCGTCGTCGATCCTCGCCGTCGTCGTCGTTGTCGTGGCCGCCGTCGTCGTCGCCGCCGTCCTCGTTCGTCTTCGTCGCCGCCCTCGTCGTCCTCGTCGTCGTGGCTGTCGTGGCGCGCAGGCCATGGGCGTTCCCCCTGCCGGCCCGGAGGCGCCAGTGGGCGGGGGCCACGCCTCGTGGCAGGCTCGCGCTGCGCCGTCGCCGCCGTCGTCGGCATCGCCGTCGTCCCTCTCCGTCGTCTCTCCCAGGCTCCTCCTCCTGACCCTTCAGTGTTCCTCCTCCTCCCCCTCCCGCTCATTCTGTCCGGGATCCTGTCACCATCCTCCTCCTCCTCCTCCTCCTCCTCCTCCTCCTCCTCCTCCTTATCGCCATCATCATCAACACCATGAGCATCGTCCTCCCACCCCTCTCATCTTCACCAGCATCATCATCAGCATCCTCAGCATCAGCATCATCTTCATCATCACCATCATCTTCATCATCATCAGCATCATCATCATCCTCATCATCCTCATCATCATCATCATCATCATCATCATCATCATCATCATCATCATCATCATCATCATCATCATCCTCGTCACCATCATCATCATCGTCATCAGCATCACGGCCATCCTAGCTCAAGCCATTTTGGCTCAAGCCGCGCGGGGCTAGGGGTGCTTGGGGGTTCTAAACAGACTCTGACACTGCACACTTGGGTGCGCTACAGGCCTACTCTGTCGCACCGCACACGTTCATGGTCAAGAGGCCGGTCCCGGCCGAGGACATGGACGAGGCTCTTCTCGACCGCGTGCTGGCTTCAGCCAGGGCGCCGAGCAGGCCAGGGCGACGCTCGCGGAGCGGCGGCGGCAGCACGGCCGGCACAGACTGGCCAGGGGGGGGTCCGGCGCAGGAGCGGAGGCCCGAGTTGAGGCGCTGCGCAAGGGCGGGGTCATCCATGGGGGGGGGAGGGGGGCGCGAGGGTGGTCCGAAGAGGTACCCAAGCGGTACCTAAACGAGCCCCCTGGGGCTCCAGAGGGGCCCGGAAGGGGCACGGAGGGGACCGTTTCTGACACCCCCAGTCATGACCCCCCCATTAAGCCACGCCCAGCAAGCTCGCGACGTGGAGTGGAGCCAAAGTTGTCGGCTAGACGTAAGAGTGACCTTTCGCCAGAGCGACCTTTGGTGCGGACCCACAGGGGCCCCCCGATCGCCGAACGCGCCGCGATGTCAGCGCTTGCGCGCCTGGGTTCGGCCCCCCGCGCGCCTCCTAGTGCCGCGCACCAGAGGTCACTCTTACCCAGGATCACTCTTGCGTGTGGCCAAAGCTGGCCATCAGCAGTTGGCTGGGGGTCCTGGCATGCATGTGAGGCGTTCCAGAAAGGGCCTTGCCTCCGAGGATAGACAAGAGATGTCATCGCTTCCTCGGCTGTGGGCGGCGGAGAAGGTCGGCGGAGGTAAAACGAGGCCGCTGCCGCCGGCGGAAGGCTGGCGGAAGGCGGCGGAAGTAAAAGATGCGCCCCCAAGAGATGAACATGTTTTTGGGTCCAGGGTTTCCGGAATCCGCCATATCGCGTCAGCTTGGCAGTGGAGTGGCCCTTCTTCTCCAAGAGGCGGAGAACCTGGGGACCGCCTCCCCGCTGGCAGCGCAGAGGCTTCACCGCGAGTGGCAGCGCAAAATTGCCATTGCCATCGCGTCGGACTTGGAGCACCAGGTCCGGGGACAATTCATTTCGCGTGAAAGAACCAGCGGGCTTCACATGGGGCAGTTCGCCGTTCTCAGTGGGTGCTTGCCGGACAGCTGGCAGGACATCGACAGCTACAAGATGGGCGCAAGCAATACACATCATCTCTATCTTCGCCCTCATCGGGAAGGGGCCAAGTATGCAGTCTTAAAAGGGGACTTGCAAGTGGGACTTCCCGATAACATCAACGGCGTTACTGGGAGGGGAACTTTGGGGGCGTGGGGAGAGACTGACAAGCTAGAGCGCCAGACTATCCTACTTAACCTCATCGCGTTGCTTCGTGGGAGATGTGCGTCGACATACTTACCAGAGGGGGGCCCTTGGACGATTATGCCGCGCCCCATTCACTTGTAAACATCACCCGGAGAACTCTGGATTCTGTGGTCACACCCAAGTGCATGGACATCAGGGCATGCATGTTGAACGACAACCGCATCACCATCAATCATAAGTCCTTCCACCGTTTCCCTGTCATGACACAGCCAGTGGGAGCCGAAAACAATATCACCACTTTTCCCCGCCAGCGCGGGCCCACAGGGCGGGAGCCTGCAGCGGAGAAGGATGAGCGTCGATCCGCTGGCCGCTGTGATGAGAGTCTGCCGGCCGTACCGCCAGAGCCTCAGGGCAGTGGACGATCCGCCCTGGACACGGTCGGCGCCGCCATGGCAGAGGCCGCCAAATCCACGGCGGGAGCTGCGCGATCTACGCGCCGGACACACTTGGGAAAGAAGCCCAAGCACATCAAGCGTCTAGAAGCAGAGTGGCGGCGAGCTCAGGGGGAGGGCAGGAAAGATGTCCAAAAATGATGTGCGTCGAGCTCACTGGGGGGAGGTCCGCAAACGAGCCCGGGAGCAACATCCAGCTACGAGATGGAGAGGTGCGGGAGGTAGTTGCCGCATAGGCCTGGGATGGTTCTGAATTTCTGCTGTCACAGGTTCACGGATCCGACAGAGACAGAGCAGCGACAACTACAGCGAGCTGCACAGCGCATGGAGTTGGCCCGGGCGGATGCCCAGGCGGCCAAGAGCATGCATGCCTCCAGACCTCACCATCTCGGCGGTGCTGCGGGCGAGGGCGCCGTTGAAGCAGGGCTCGGCCAGTGGCGGCGACAACGCGGCGGCCGGGGCGTGGCTTCGCCCGCCCGCCCCGCGGCGGCGCACGTCGCCCGGGGACATCTGCGTGAATCGTCACGCGAGCATGGACGGCGGGGCAGCACACAGCTGGAGGACGCGCCTGCTGACGTTTCCCCCCCCCCCCCCCTGAGGAGGGCGGTGCCAAGAGTCTCCGCGACTTCCGGGGCAGTGCTCTGCTCTGCGTCATGTGCAAGTGGTACGATAATTGCCTGTGCCTTCTGCTGGAAGCGTGTCCCGAACTTTTCTCCTTCCGCTCGGTGATCAGTGTGGGGCTCGTGCAGAAAATGTCCACAACCCAGCCCACCACGCCTCTTTCAGTGGCGCTGGCCAAATCATATGAGCGGCCCCAGGCTTGCCCTGCCTATATTCTCTGTGGCGACATCTTGCAGGCTTCCGATTGTCTCTGGCCTGATGGATTGGATGCGGCTTTATCTTTTCGCTAGGTTCCGCAGCAGCTGGCGGCCGCACTTTTCCGAGAAGACATGGAGCGGCCATCGATGACCGGCTCGCGCATTGCGCGCGCGAGCGTTTTTGGTAGCGCGGGAGCCCCACGGAAGTGGAGTATTCGCATAGGTGCCGGTGTGGCGGCATGCCTTGCAGTCTGGCAGGAGCACCTGTGGGAGGTCCTTGTTGGGGGCCGCAGGGTCACGCACGCGATCTGGGCAGACAACTTGCACCTCTTGGCAGCCACGGCAGACTCCCCTCCTGAAGATGCTCGACAATCTTAGGCAAGTCCTTCGCACCATGTGCTTGTATCGGAAACAGAAATTGTCATGTGTTCTGAACAGTTCCAGGGCGACCAGATGTGGTACCATTGTCTTCACCGCAGCCAGACGCTCCTAAGAGGGCGCCGCCGGTCATCTTCGACGCGCACCGCGCAGCTTCCACCGCGCAGCATGGCGTCGAGATCAGCGGGGACGGCAGTGCCAGCCGAGCAGCGCAGCACAGGGCATGGGCCACCCACGCTACTGTTCGGCAGGGAGCGCTGGGCTCGGGGGAAAGAAGTGCTGAAGATGACTCACGGCATAGAGGGCCACTTCCTTCGATCCGTCGCGGCGATCCCTTGGAAACCGACCGAGGACCTGCAGACTTGCATGAGCCGTTCGGCACGTCAGGCCCGCGAGCTTTACGCGCGGCTCGATCACAGCACCATCCTTGAGATGCTTCTTCAGTAACACCACCGCCTAGCAGGCTCGAGTTCCAGACAGACTGGGGCCAGTGACCTTCTGGATGGCACTGCGCCTAAGCCATAATTATCTTATCTTTTAAGCCACATGCCAAAATACATTTAAGCGGAGCGTTCCGCGAACAAACGACAACGGATTACAGACACGGCCCTTGCCTTCGGCGCCAGCTGGGCTGCAGCTGCGCCGCAAGAAACTCACGTTCACCGGACAGGGCGGCGCCGTCGGAACACATGAGAAGACACTTATTTGCGCATGTATGGTTTGGGTTGGAAAGAGCGCACCAAAGATTCGAAGGCATGGCAAAATTCTGAGCAAACGTTCGTCTTCGACTATCTGGAGGAGATGGATTTAGGAGGGCGTGCACTCTCGAGGAAGAAGCAACATGCCCGTCGACTTGCCGACCGAGCCAGAGAAGAGCACCTCACCAAACGTATCCGCACCTACGTGGAGCCGAAGCTGACCCGGCGAACGACATGCGCGGGCCGACCACCACCCCGAATCATCTTCGACCTCAAAGGTGACAGCCAAGTAGTGGCCAATTGGCTCGACGGTGTCGCTTCTTGCACGAACCACCATCATCGCCAGGTTGTTGCTACGGGCATGGACACCCTGTTCCAAGCCTTCCCAGCCCACGCCGCATATGGCCAGCACAGGAGGGGCCAAACTGGTTCCGGCACGTCTTCCGGGAGGCCAACTGTTTGGCCGACCTTGCAGCCGAACGTGCGTTCGAATCTGGCCAGGACTATTCCTTCACCACGCCGCTGAAGACTGCGCCAGCTGACCGGTACCATCCCCGCCTCCGGGGCTCTTTTGACGCAGCGCGACGCGGCGCTCGAGCGGCCGCTGCTCGCGTCACCGAGATGTTGACGTCCGCGGGCTGGCAGATCTGGAAGCAGACCCGCCGGTACATCCGAAGGTGACGGCCACGCACGCCGAGTTGGAGGCGGCGCTTCTTCTGATCCACACCATGTGCAGTCTCTCGCGCAACAGCCAGGAGTTTCTCGATTTCGCACTTGACCCTTGATGATACGACTTCGGTGAAACCCGTATCCTGACGAAAGTTCCCGCGTCTCTTTTTCCGTTTCTTGTCGCACGCATACGGGATTTATTTTCTGTATGTCCATGGCTCTTTTTGACACGACACAGTGTTCTGTCGGCTGAGAACAGTTGACCATGCCGCCCACGGCAAAAAGAGTCATACATCAAATCGTATGTTTATTCTTCCTCCTCTTCCTCCTCCTGATCATCGTCATCATCGTCGTCATCTCCTCCCACTCATCCCTGTCGTCCTGTTAGTTTTCCTTCTCGTCCTCCTCATCCTCGTTGTGTCGTCCCTCCTCCTGCTTCGCCAACGCTTCCTTCGCTTTCTCCTCCTCATCATCATCCTCATCATCACCAGCATGATCATCGTTATCAGCATAACCCCTCTTCCTCATCATTCATATTCTCCCCATCCTCATCATTATCGTCCTCATAGTTCCCTGTTCCTCCTCCTCCTCCTCCCCTCCGCCCTCCTCTCTCCTTGTCCTCCTCCTCCTCCTCCTCTTCCTCCTCCTCCTCTTTGTTGGTTCCTCCTCTGCATATGTTTCTTCTTTCTGTGAAACCTCCGCATCCGTCTGTGTACCTCATCCGGTTCCTCTTTTTCTCCTGTTCCTGCTCTTCCTCATGCTCACCCTGCCTCCATCCATCCATCCTCGTCCGTCCTCACCCCCACCCATCCACCTTATCCTCCTCATCCTCCTCTTCCTCTTCCTCTTTTGCCTTCCTTCGTTCCTTCCTCCTCTCCTCATCCTCCTTCTCCTCCTTCTCCTCCTTCTTGGGGTCCTCCTCCTCCTCCTCATCCTTCTCCTCGTCTTCATCCTCATCCTCATCATCGTCCTCATCCTTCTCCTCCCGCCTCCTCCTGTTTATCCTTTCCTCTTGCCCCCATTCTCTCACACGCGCACACACACACGCACCCCTCCCCCATTCCCCAGGTGGAGCGGCGGAGGTACCGCAGGCACCAGCCGGATGGCAGCGTGGTCGAGACGGTGGCATACGGATGCCCTCAGTGCCAGCAGGAGTTCGGGCTCATGCCCGCGCTGATCTCGCACGCCTGGCAGGCTTGCGGCCCCGCTCTCAAGCCACCCAGGCACCTCGCGCGGGCAGAGCGCGCCACGTGCACAGCAGCGCGTACAGGGGATACGTGTGTCGGTCGAACGTTCGTGGGCTCTCTCTGGCGGCTCGCAGAAGGAGGGCCCGACGGGGAGAGGCAGAGGGCCTCTCCGAAGCCCCACGTAGGAGTCTCCGGCCCCCGCCCGTGCCCTGTCAGAAGGGCGCGCCAAACTTTGTGTAGTTGCTCCCCAGACAGTGAGCTACTTATTTTGAAGGCCTGACAGCCGGTGCCGCCGACCCTGAAAGACATCGACGACGATTAGGAGGAGGAGGAGGAGGAGGAGGAGGAGCAGCAGGAGCAGCAGGAGCAGGAGCAGGAGGTGGAGAGAAGGAGGAGGAAGGTAAGGAGGAGGAGGAGGAGGAGGAGAAGCCTAGACAGTGAACTGCTTATTGCGCTTCTAAGTAATCGGCTGCCGCTTCCAGCTGCTCGCCTGGTGGCCGCGTGGCCGCCCGAGGGCGCCTCGTGCGCTGGCTGCGCCTGCCAGACTGCACCACGTCTTCCGCGACGTAGCGTGCACCACATGCAGTGGGGGCGCGCAGCAAGAAACCATCTCCTTGTTGTCAGGGTGCCCTGGGTTTCTTCGCTCCGCGCGCTGCGCGGTGGCTTCCCGCGGCCGTCAACGGAGCTGCTGCCTTCAGGGTGCCACATGTTCTCCCTTAGTTGCACCTCGCGCGGGCTTTCAGGGTTGGGTTTCTTGCGAGGGTTTCTTGCGACCGCGCCCGCACTGTATGTTGCACCACAAGGCTTGCGCCAGGAGGAAGCAGGATGGGTAGCAGATGCGTCTTGGATCTGGGCCGGAGGGGCACGCGGACACAATTCTCGAGGCCCTGCCTCCCGGGGCCCCAGGGAAAAGACATCCGTGCGCTAAGCCTGGGTACGCATGCAGTCCCACAATCTCACTGGTCCCTCTCCACTAGGTGTATTAGCAGCTGGAAGCTCCTGTGCAGGGCAAGGGGAGAAAAACAGCTGTGAGATGCAGACTGCTCGAGACTGCGTCGCCAGGTCTTGGCCCTGCTGCTTGGAGCGAGGGGAGGGGAGAGAGAGAGAGAGAGGAGAAAGAGAAAGAGAGAGGAGAGAGAGAGAGAGAGAAGAGAGAGAGAGAGAGAGCGTGTGAGGGGAGGACATAGAGAGAGAGAGAGAGAGAGAACAAAAAAAGGAGTCACTGACAGGGCTCGGGTGGAGAGACGGCGGCCCCGGCCCCCCCCCCCCGTTCAACCCATCCAGTCGACCACGGGTCGCTTCCGTCGTCGTCGTGGTGCAGGGCCTCCTTGGGCAAACACGCACGCTGGCGCTGGCACGCGCTCCGAGAGTCAGGAGGAGGAGAGGAGGAGGAGGAGGAGGAGGAGGAGGAGAGGGAGGAGGAGGAGCCGAGCCAGACCGGCAGCAGAAGCCCGGCAGGCCCACGGCACGCAGCTGGGAGCCGCCGCCGCGGCGCCGCGCGGCGGGCCTCTGGCGCCGCCCGCGGGCGAGGCGCCGCCGCCGGGCGGCGCCGCGGCCGGGCCCGCCGCCAGGCAGGGGGGGTCGGGCGACGAACCTGGAGTCGGGCCTCCTCCTCCTCCTCCTCCTCCTCCTCCTCCTCCTCCTCCTCCTCCTCCTCCGCCTCCTCCCTCCTCCTCCTCCTCCTCCTCCTCCTCCTCCCCTCCTCCTCCTCCTCCGCCTCCTCCTCCTCCTCCTCCTCCTCCTCCTCCTCCTCCTCCTCCTCCTCCTCCTCCTCCTCCCCCTCGGCCTGTGTCCATTTGAGACAGAAGACCGCCTACCCAACAGCGGCCGCTGTTGGTTTGGGGCAACATTTGTTGTTGGGCATTGTACCCATTTTTTCCGTACCCATTTCGGGCGTCCAGATGTTTGCCTCTAAGTCGGGTGTGTTCCTCTAGAGTTACGTCGGGCCTGCCCCTCTACAGGAGGAATATTCAAGAAGAGTCAAAAAATGGTCTGGGGACTATTTTCGATTATTTTTAAGCATTTCGGGAATATTGTTTGACTCTTTTATATTTGTCCTCCAAAATCCCCCTGCAGGGGGACATCCCCGACCTAACTCTAGAGCAGAGCAGAGCAGAGCGGCCCGTGGGGAGGCGGGAAGTCCGCTTGCCCCAGCAAGGCGCCGGGCCGACATTACGGGCGAGGTGTGAACATATCGTAACGTGTGAAAATGGGAAACAACAGTGCGAGACGAAACAATTACCGCGGCGCGGCGTGACAGACGTCGACCGTCAGCCTGTGCCTCGACAGGAGGAATGTCCAAAAACAGTCAAAGAAGTAGTCCGGGGACGATTGTTCTGCCAAGCCTGGATCATTGCTGGATATGTTGTGGCTATGTGTGATCTGTCGTCCAAAATCCGCCTGTAGGGGGACATGCCCGACCTGACGAAAGTCGGCGGCGACGAGAAGGGCGGGCAGCCAAGGGGCGGGCATTGCACGTGCAGTGGAGGCCCATGCCGAGGAACGCCCTGCTTGCCTCCAGGGTGCCCTGGGTTTCTTGGGTCTCGCTGGTTTTGCCATGGAATGTGCGGCGCTCCCACGCCAGAAATCATTGGGCGTCCTGGGGTCTCGGGCTTGGGTTCCTTGTGGAAGGTTTCTCGTGGGCGGGCCTCCACTGTAAGGGCGAATAGCCCAGGGGCGAGCAGTACACGCATTCGCCCGGGAGCCTCGACGAAGGCATGGACCATCGGCGCCCTTGGATACACATGTATGGCCTCGGCTATTTGCCCCCTCGTCACCCCCGAGAGAAAGGAGGAGGAGGAGAAAAAGGAGGAGGAAAAGGAGGAGGAGGAGGGGGAGTACTTTTTGTAGGCGGTCGGTGGTTGTCCATGCCCTTGTTCGCGCCCCGACCCCACGAGGAGCCGGAACGGGGATGTAGATACAGTGCAGGCCCATGCCAAGGAACACCCTGATTCCCAACCATCCTGTGGTGTTGGGTCCTCGTTTTGATGAGACGGTCCCCGCGTTCCTCCTCTCCTCCTCCTCCCCCTCCTCCCCCTCCTCCCCTCCCTGCTCCTTCTTCCATGCGATTCACCCACCCAGCACAGCGCTTCGTAGCCCCATAGGGAGCTCCACCGAAGCCCCCAGTGGGACCGCCCGCATGCGTCCGCCACCACCCAGCACAGCCCTTGCTCCCTGCGTTTCACCCACCCAGTACAGCGCTTCGTGGCCCCATAGGGAGCTCCACCGAAGGTCCCAGTGGCACCGCCCGCATGCGTCCGCCACAACCCAGCGCAGCCCTTGCTCCCTGCGTTTCACCCACCCAGTACAGCGCTTCGTGGCCCCATAGGGGGCTCCACCGAAGGTCCCAGTGGCACCGCCCGCATGCGTCCGCCACCACCCAACACGGCCCTTGCTCCCTGCATTTCGCCCACCCAGTACAGCGTTTCGTGGCCCCATAGGGGGCTCCACCGAAGGTCCCAGTGGCACCGCCCGCATGCGTCCGCCACCACCCAACACGGCCCTTGCTCCCTGCATTTCGCCCACCCAGTACACCGTTTCGTGGCCCCATAGGGAGCTCCACCGAAGGTCCCAGTGGCACCGCCCGCATGCGTCCGCCACCACCCAACACAGCCCTTGCTCCCTGCGCTTCGCCCACCCAGTACACCGTTTCGTGGCCCCATAGGGGGCTCCACCGAAGGTCCCAGTGGCACCGCCCGCATGCGTCCGCCACCACCCAACACGGCCCTTGCTCCCTGCGTTTCACCCACACAGTACATCGTTTCGTGGCCCCATAGGGGGCTCCACCGAAGGTCCCACTGGCACCGCCCGCATGCGTGCGCCACCAACCAGCACAGCCCTTGCTCCCTGCGTTTCACCCACCCAGTACAGCGTTTCGTGGCCCCATAGGGGGATCCACCGAAAGTCCCAGTGGCACCGCCCGCATGCGCCCGCCACCTCCCAACACGGCCCTTGCTCCCTGCGTTTCGCCCACCCAGTACAGCGTTTCATGGCCCCATAGGGAGCTCCACCGAAGGTCCCAGTGGCACCGCCCGCATGCGTCCGCCACCACCCAACACGACCCTTGCTCCTTGCGTTTCGCCCACCCAGTACAGCGTTTCGTGGCACCACCACCGAAGAAGATATTCACAACTGCGGTACTCACAACTGCATATGGTTGGGTCTTTCGCCAGGCTAATTGTTTGTAAGTCGGGCGTGTCCCTCTACAGGAGGAATATTCAGAAATAAAAGAAACATGAAATGGGGACGATTTTGTGAATATTCCTGAATTCTTGAATATTTGTTCTTACTATTTTAAATTTGTCCTCCCAAATCCCCCTGTAGGGGGACATTTCGACCTAAGCTTGCCTCCAGGGTGCCCTGGGTTTATTGGGTTCCGATTTTGCGATGGAGAGAGTGACGTCCCCACCCCAAGAATCACTGGACGTCCTGGGGTCTCAGGGTTGGGTTCCTTGTGGAAGGCTTCCTGTGGCCGGGCCCCAAGTGTAGATTCCCTGTCTCCGAGGTCACGTGTTTCTATCCATGCCCTGCTTTCTCCTGGCGCCCAGAGCGCGGGGCAGCAGCAGGGGTATGGATCGAGCGTCGATCGCCGACTTGGGCTGACTGTCCAACTCAGAAAGGCGTGTGCGAAATGGACCCCAATGCGATGCGACAAAGTAGGACGGACGCTTCCGCCTCAGAAGAACAGGGCGGACAGTTCCGCAGAAGCAGGGCGGAAACGGCGACGGCACAGGATGGCGGAGGTCGACATCAGCGGAGCTTGAAAAGTAGGGCTCCTTACTCACGACATCGCCTGAGAAGTACTGCGGATCCGGAGTCGGGGGGAGAGGGGAGGAGGAGGAGGAGGAGGAGGAGGAGAGGAGGAGGAGGAGGGAGGAGGAGGAGGAGAGGAGGAGGAGGAGGAGGGAGGAAGGAGGAGAGGACGAGGACGAGGACGAGACGAGGACGAGGACGAGACGGACGAGGACGAGACGAGGACGAGGACAGGAGGAGACGGAGGAGAGGAGGAGGAGGAGGAGGAGGAGGAGGAGGGAGGAGGAGGAGAGGGAGGAGGAGGGGGGGAGATTGGGAGAGGGGGGCGCCTGGAATGCAGAGCCGGAGGAGAGCCGGGCAAGACGATGGCGGCCCTCCCCGGCGTTTCTCGTCCTCCGTGGGCCTCCATGGAGGCCTTCGTCCTCGCGCGGAGGGGGGGCAGGGGGCGAGGGGGGAGGCTTCTCAGAAGCACCCCTGCTTCTCAGAAGGCGCGGACCTTGTCGAAAGATGACAGGCCGGCGCCTTCCAAGAAGCAGCCTCCTTCCAGGAGGCCTCCCCCCCTCTCCCCTGCCCCCTGGTGCGCGCCGCCAGGGCTTCTCGTCGCCACGGATGGATCCGCCGGTGGTTCAAAGATGGGGTCCTGAGGGACGGGGTCCTGAGGACGAGGTGCCTCAGACAACGTAGATCCACCCCTGGATCCCTCCCTATCCCTAGGACCCCATCCTTCAGGACCCCCGCTTTGAGCTACCGACCCGGGAGGAGTCCGGGGACCGGTTCGGAGTGGATGTGGGCCAGGCTGCAGAGCCGCCATGGTCTCCATGAGTAGTTTGCCTTCTGGCCAGGACACCCCCGGCGGAGGTTTTGTGCTTCATATTCCCTGGCGCCTACAACGGCCGCTGCCCGGGCCAACCCCCTCCCCTCCCCTGTGTAAGGCAAACGATCGTATGTAGGGTCAAGTTGGGCCCGTCCCTCTACAGCTCTACAGCAGGAGGAATGTTCCAAAATAGTGGGAAAAAAGTCTGGGGACGATTTTTGAGTACGTTTGATAATAAGTTGAAAATCTGTTTGACTATGTTCAACGCTTCCTCTAAAACCCCCCTGTAGGACACGCCCGACCTAACATTAGTAATTTGTCTTCCGGCCAGGACACCCCGGGCGGAGATTGTGTGTTTTGTTCCACAGCGAATATAACGGCCGCTGCCCGGGCCAACCCCCTCCCCCTGTTCGGGTGTTGCTAGAAGTGCCCCTGGCCTAAGGTGCACCCAGGATTCCCAAGGAGGCTCCCACGGCCTCCAGAGCACCCCTCACGAGGCCCAGAGGGCCCCAGGCGCTCCAACATCGAGCGAAAAGCTGCAGGCACCTTTGACCAGGGACACCTCTAGCAAGCCCCCGACCCGTGTAAGGCTAACGATCGTATGTAGGGGGGTGGCTTAGACCCCCCGCCACATGCTGGTGCTCGCGCGCACACCACGGCGATCGCAGCGCACCCCCGCCCCGACGTGCCCCCAATCCCGCCCACCAGAGAGTGAGTTACCTGCCCCGCTTTCGCTTCCAGGCAAGACCAAGTCACCGCGCGCCACCTCCTCGTCCTCGTCAAGCGGACTAACCGGTGCGGACCGTAGCCTGGTATCGTTTGGTATATGTTGGAAGCGAGCGAAGTCCAAAGCGAGGTATAGGTTGGTTTGCCTCCTAGCCCCAGCGTTACCGGAGGTAAATTGGGTGAAAAAGGAGAGAGAGAGAGAGATAGAAAACACAAAAAAACGCGACGCAGAGGCAGCTACGCGTCGCGCTCCGCGGCCCCTTGCCAGAGAGAGCTGCCCCTTCGTCGCGAGGGCGGCGGGAGGACCCTCGAAGACAACCTCGCCTCGCGGGGCGCGGCGCGCCCAGTTCTGGGGGAGGTCGATACACAAAGAGGAGGCGGAGGAGGAGGAGGAGGAGGAGGGGAGGAGGGGAGGAGGAGGAGGAGGAGGAGGAGGAGGAGGAGGACGAGGACGAGAACGAGAACGAGGACAAGGATTAAGTGGAGGAAGAGGAGGAGGAGGAGGAGGAGGAGAGGAGAGGAGGAGAGGAGGAGGAGGAGGACGAGGAGGAGGAGGAGGATTAGGAGGAGGAGGTGGCCAGCCTTGGTGAGAGCTGGATGCACGCGTGGCCACCCAGCGCTCGGACCTCGCGCGGCCAGGCACGCCGATCCTCCACGTGTGCATCCAGCGAGTGGCCTCCGCCTGCTCCGCACGAGAGCCTCGCCAGCCCCGCGCGCGCTCCGCCTTCCCAGCACGAGAGATGCCGCAGGCAGCTGGTTTCGGCCCCGGTGCCAGGCGCTTCCCGGGATACGTTGGCGTTTCCGGCGCCAGGAGGCACCAGGAATCAGCCGCATACAGCCGATTCGCCCACCCCCTCTTTGGCCATCCCGCCACCTTTGCGTCCGCCCCGACAGGCAGAAGGTGAGACGGCTGACCGGCGGCGCGCAAAGCTGGTGGAGGATCGACGATCGAGTGCAGAGTTACGTCGGGCTTGTCCCTCTACAGGCGGGATATTCAAAAAGAGTCCAAAAATAGTCTGAGGACGATTTTCGGGTATTGTTTGGCTATTTTCGATGTTTCGCCCAAAATCCGCCTGCAGGAGGACACGCGCGACCTAAACGCCGAGGCTTTCGGGCATTACCGGGGCCTCCGGGGGCGCCCTCGCGGCCACGGCTGGACTCTCCTCGGAGGCCTGGCCAGAACGCGCCCCTGGACGGCCTCGGGGGCCGCTGTGCGGCCTCTGGCCCCAGGTTTCCCTCCAACCTCTTCCACAGCAGAGTGGAGTCGGGCACGTCCCCCATCCAGGAGGAGCTCTGCACGAAGGGTCCAGCACTCGTCTGTGGACGATGCTCCTGCTATGTTCGGATCTGTTCTGGAGATTTGTGTTTCGTCCTGCGCCCAGGGCCCGCCTGCGGGACCTCTCGCGTCCAGAGCCCCCGCCCGTAGGAGGACATGCCCGGCCGAGCAGAGAGGAGAGCCGGGCGGCGCTCCGGAGGCCTTCGGCCACCCCGTCGCCTCCTCCCTCCTCCTCCTCCTCCTCCTCCTCCTCCTCCTCCTCCTCCTCCTCCTCCTCCTCCCCCTCCTCCTCCTCCTCCTCCTCCTCCCTTCTCCTCCTCCTCGTCCTCCTCCTCCTCCTCCTCCTCCTCCTCCTCCTCCTCCTGCTCCTCCTGCTCCTCCTCCTCCTCCTCCTTCGGCCACCCCCTCGCCTCCTCGCCCGTGCCTCCAGCGGGCGCGTCCCGGGTGAAGGTCCGGGCGACGGAGGAGAGAACGGGGTCGTCTTCACCGACCTTTCGGAGGTCGATGGGCCTCCTGCCCTGACACGTGGCTTAGCGCATTGGCCGCTGTCGGTTCGCGGGAGGGCGTCGCGGCCGTCAGTTTTTGCGGGCGGGTCCAGGTCCGTCGGTTTCGGTCCTAGGCCGTTTTCACTGCAGGGAGGTTTGCTTGAGGGAGGTTTCTCCACTGCCGGACGAAGATCTAAGCGACGAAGGAGAAAACGGGGTGGGGTCGTCTTCTTCGACACTGGCGCATGAGCTTAAGTTGGGCCTGTCCCTCTACAGGGGGGAATATCCAAAAATTGTCCAAAAAAAGAGTCTGGGGACTATTTGTTCACCGTTGTTGACCATGTTGGGTGCATGTTTGGGGTACTTCCTATTTGTTGTCCAAAATCCGCCTGTAGGTGGTGGACACGCCCGACCTAAGCGCAAGCTGCCCGCGTAAGGTCGCGCGCCCAAGCGCCCTCGTTTCGCATGCGGCGTGCCGCGCAGGCCGCGGCGGAAGGTCGCCACGCGTCATCTCGCGCAAGACCCCTGTCTGGTCTCGGGGGTGGACAGACCTCCTACCCTGACGCGTCGATTAAGGAATGGGCCGTTTTCGGTTCGCGAGAGGGCGTCGCGGCCGCCATTTTTGAGGGTCCAGGTCCGTCGGTTTCGGTCCCAGGCCGTTTTCACTAAGGGGAGGTCTACTAAAGTCAGGAGAGGAAAAAACACACAGACACAATTAATCGTCGATTTCCCAGAAAATATGGGAAAATATGGGAAGTGGGGGGAAGACAAAAACCCAGAAAATATTAGAAAATATGGGGAATCTTTTTATTTGTGTGTATTTATTTGTGTGTCCTGGGGCCCCTTTATAAAGGGAGGTTTGTCCACCGCCGATGGTCGTCGCTCCTTCCCGGTCCTGGGGGGCACGGGGTCGCGAGGTCGGGGCCCCGCGTGCTGCACAGAGCACGTCGCCGTCGCCATCGCCATCGTCCTCGTCCTCGTCGTCATCACCGTCGGCGTCGTCATCGGGGCGCCGTCGTCGTCATCGTCATCGTCGTCATCACCGTCATCGTCATCGTCATCGTCGTCGTCACCGTCATCGGCGTCGTCATCGGGGCGCCGTCGTCGGCGGCGCCGTGCTCTCGCGGGCTGCTGGGGGGCGTGCCCGGGGCGCCCCCGCCGCCGCGGCCAGGCGCGGCCCGAGAGGGCGCGGCCCAGAGAGGGGCCCCTGGGGAGGGGTCCGCGGACGGGTCGTGGGCGGAGTCGGGCCGGGCGGCGCCCCGCGAACGCACGCCGCCTCCGACAGTCAGGGCTCGACTTCCCGTGGGAGTGACAAGGGCTCCCACGAGGACGCGAAGTCAGTCGCGCTTCGCGCTTCGCGGGCCTCATTCCTCCTCCCCCTGCTCCTCGTCCTCCTCTTCTCCCCTTTGGGGGGCGGCGCGAGAGCGCGAAGTTGTTCGCGCTTCGCGCAGCGCGAAGCGCAAAGTTAGGAGCCCTTGGAGCCGCCTTTCGCCGGAGTGACCTTTGGTGCGGGCCCCCTTGGGGCCCCCCGATCGCCGAAGGCGATGCGATGGTTGCGTCCTGCGCGCGTGGGCGTAGTCCCCCCCCCCCGCGGCTCCCCGGGAGGTGCGCGCCAAGGGTCGCTCGTGCCTGGGACCACTTCTTGCGTGTAGCCGAAGGACGCTAAGATAAGGAGCAGGTCCTCCTCCTCCTCGTCCTCGTCCTCGTTCTCCTCCTCCTCCTCCTCCTCCTCCTTCTCCTTGTCCTTCTCCTCGTCCTCCTCCTCCGCCTCCTCCTCCTCCTCCTCCACCTCCCCCCCTCCTCCTCCTCCTCCTCCTCCTCGTCCTCCTCCTCCTCCTCGTCCCCCTCCTTCTCCTTGTCCTCTTCCTCTTCCTCCGTGGTCGTTCCTCTCGCGCCCCATCGTGCACTCGTGCCTTTTTGGGGGCCCAAGCGAGCTTCGTTCTTTGCTTGGCCTTCGCATTCCCTGTGGTAGACCGCTGGCTGCAGAACCCATCCTGGCTTCAGCCGTAAGGGGACGAAAAATGAATTGAACATAAAGACTCGGAGGTCCGCGCGGATTTCTTGGATCCGCGCTGGACCCCCCTCCCTGACGCGCGGAGCGCGCCAGGGGCGGCGCCGGAGGCGCCGCCAGGGGGTCCAGCGCGGATCCGAGAAATCCGCGCGGACCTCCGAGTTGTTATGTTTATGTCATTGCTCGTCCCCCGATGCAGGCACTGTTTGAAGGGGTCAGGCCCCTCTAGGAGGCCCCCTTCCATTTTCAGAGGCTCGCCGGCCACCCTATGCGCGCCGCCGAGGTTGATCCTGGAGGACGGCACCGCTCTGATAGTATGCTTTGTCCTCAGCCTCGCGGGCCTCCCTTCCCAATCATCCTCATCCTCGATCACCACTCATCGTCGTCATCCCCTCCTCCCTCCTCCACCTTCACTGGCCCTCCTCGTCCACACTGCCCCTCCTCCATCCTCATCACCTCATCCTCGTCATTCCTCCTCATCCCTCCTTCCCCACCGAGAAGAAGGATCGCCTGCTTGGCAAGCCTCGGTCACCTGCGGAGGCGCGAAGGTGCTCGCGAGTCGCGGTCAGGGCCTGAGCGGTTCCCCGTCACGGGCGATTCCCTTCTTGGCTAATTCCAGAGTTGTTTCTTCTGCTTGGCTGTGTTGTTTCTTCGTGTGTAATTTGGCGCCTGGGTGTTTGGTGTGGCTGTCTCGTTGTTGTTATGTTCGGTGTTGTTGTCTGCTAGTCCGTCGTAGCGATGCCGAGCGTAAGGGTGTTTTATTGCTTGTATTTGAAAGGCACCAGCAAAAGTTCTGCACCTCCTGGACAACAGCGACAGCGACAGCGACAACAACAACAACAACAACAACAACAATCATTTAAGACTGGGGACACTCCGTTCTCACCAGTGCCAGGGTTTTCATAGGAGGCGGGCAATACCCCCACTTTGTGGGGGGGCCGGTTCAAGCTCTACCAAATTTCCAAACGACTCTTCGCCACCACCCACACCCAGCTTCCCGCCCTATGACGTTCGGACACTTCACTTCGTGGCATGCGGACGACCGTGGCTACTATTCAGGGCCCCGCGGCCGACGACGACGGCGTGCGCGCGCGAAGAAAAAACGAATGTGTCCCGCATGGTATTATTTGACAGGGATGATGGCCCTGGCAGGTGCGCAACCGTTGTTGCAGAAGTTCGAAAAAGTTGCTCGCAAAAGCCCGTTTGACAGAAATGTTTAAAAAGTGTTGGGTTTCCTACGAATCCGCAAGAGCGCGCGGGATGAGATTTTGACAATTTTTTGTTGAAAAACCATTGGTTTTTTGATGTTTTTATGTTAAAATCGCTGCGAACACTAAGGTTTTGGAAGGATTTCGTCTTGCGCGCGCGAATGTCCACTTTACCTTATTTTTTGCAAGGGATTCTTGAAATTTGATTATATTAGAACAAGAAATGTCATTTTCTATTGTTTTTTGCAAGGGAAAGCGGATTACAACAAAACAACCGGATCCTGTACACACCCTCTTTTCTGAGGCTTCCTCACGAAAATGATGAAAATGTAGCTGCGGCCTAGGCGGCGCAGGGGGGGCGCGCACCAGGGGGCCCAACAATAATTATTCTTTAGAATAAATAATGTTCAACAACAACAACAACAACAGTCAGTTTAAGACTGATCGTTCGCTCTTATCTGCTCGCGTGCCGTTCAGCACGTATATCTCATACCCTCGGTACCGGTACCCGCCCTCTTCGTGTTCGAGCGTACCCTGCTTGCCGCGTGTGGTTGGCGCAGCCCCTAAAACACGGGAAGGAGGGAAGGAGTGAAGAGCCAAGAGGGAGGGAGAGGGATGGAGCATTGAGCAGGAGCAGGAGCGCAAGCGGCAGAGCTAGACGGGCGTGTCCGGCGGGCGGGCCCTCACGGGCAGGTCGGGCGGGCGAGCCCAGACGGCCAGGCGGGTCGCCAAAGCGTCAACCCACCACGAAGGAAGTTTCGAGCGATAGCGCGATTCCCACGGAAGTCGTTTGGAAATCCAGAGCTAGACCGTGGTTCATGGGTCTTGGGGAGATGGCGCAGCAATGAGTCATAAGGAGGTACCACGCGAGATGACCACTCCTCATAAAATCTGAGGAGGTTCCGCGCGTGAGCGCTGATGTGACACACGTTGTAAGGATGTATTAGACGGGAGCCGCTGCTGTTGTAATTCAGAGGAAACGAGCCCACTGGTGATCCCAGGTATTCCCTGGTAAAGAACAAGGAGCGAGCCTCAGGAGTGGCACTTTGAAGAATAATGAAAGATACAATGTGCGCCGAAGGACGAATCAACAGTATTTCGCTGAAATGGGATTTCGACATCAACTACAACAATAACAACACCAATCAGTTTAACACTGTTCGTTCTGACGCGCTCGCTTGCCACTCAACACGTATATCCCAGGCCCCCGATACCCGCCTTCTTCGTGTTCGATCGCACCCCCTTAGGGGTATATCTTTTCGATTTGCAACATGTATTCCGCGCAGCCCTAAAGGCAGAGAAAGAGATAACGGATGGAATGAGTGGGCAAGGGGCAGGCGGCGTGTTGAAGCGTGCATCCTGCTTGAATCGGGAAGACGTCTTGAGCGATAGCGCAATTCCCGAATGCATCGAATGGAAAATCCACAGCGGGAGCGTGGTTCCTGAATGTCGAGGGCGCGGCGTCTGAATAATTTCTGATGAAGTACCGTGCGACAGCGATGTCTTTAAATTGAAAAGGACGTCCCGCGCGAGAGCGCGATTTGGGAATACATTGTGAGGAGGTCTCAAACGGGAGCCGCAGTTGTTGCACACCAGGGGCCAGGGGCCCCGTTTGGTGACCAGGCACGTTCCCTTGTAAAAGAATAAACCTGGGTGCGGGCCCCGCGAGA
>CAUYUJ010008613.1:136854-146854 GCA_963575745.1 Prorocentrum cordatum | reverse complement strand
CTTCCTAGGTAAACCGTCAGAAACGGACAAGACGAGACGTGATTCTTGAGTGTCGAGGGCGCGGCGTCTGAATAAATTGCGAGGAAGTCCCATGCGAGAGCCCGATTCCTGCAAAAAATATGAGGAAGTCCCGCGCGAGAGCGCGAGTTTGGAATACATCGTGTGGAAGCTGATGCCCTCTTGGGCCGTTCGGGGGAATTCTTGGAGGCCTCTTGAGCCGTCTTGGGGCGATCTTAGGCGCCTCTCGGGCCGTCTTGGAGCGTTGGGAAGCCGAAAAAGCGAGAACGCCAAAATATGCGAAATGTGCGAAGGGGAAATCCATGATGTGTGCCTCTTAGGGGCGTCTTGGAGGCCTCTGGGGCCGTCTAGGGCCCATCTTGGGCGTCTTGGAGCGATCTTTCGGCGACTCGGGGCTCTCTCTGACCTTTTTGGGGACCTCTTGGGGACCTCATGGCCCACCTGATGGCCATCCAGGGCCAGAAAAAGTCATGCGACAAGCCGCCCTGGACCATGGGAGATTTGGGAGCTTGGGGCTTGAGCCCATTGAGACATTTTAAACCGGACGGCTTACAACATGGGATCTGAGGACACGCTTAATCCGTGCCCGAAGGCACGATGATTGATGTTTTGGGATGTACATGTTTTATGTGGTTAAAGGCTTCCTGCGGCCGCAGAATATTATTCGGCAGCTGCGCCTTCTTTCTGGGGCGCCCGCATTGTCCCCAATTGGTTTCTCTGTCTTGATTTTTGACGCAACAGAAATCCGGCGCTCTGAAAAAAGCAAATACAGTAGGAATGGCGTTTCTGAAAAGGACCTACTTATATCCAGGGAGTCGATTCGGCTCCCAAGACCCATGAGCGAATCCTTAGAAGCTTAGGATCGGGAGACGGGAGCTCTGGAGCCCCACGTAATGGAGAAGACAGGACGTGAGAGGTTTGGACGGCAGCGTCCATCGACCACGCGATCGGTGATTTCTGACCACAGCGATCGGCTGTTCGCTCGCTCGTTCTCGCCGTGATCGGCCCGCGCTGGCCGCCAGAAGCGCGGCGATCGGCAGCCCGGCGAGTGGGTTTTGGGTCTCGTCGCGCGACACCGGTGGGCGCGAGCCGCCCGGCGATCGGCGCAGCGGCGGCCTCTGAGACCCGATCTTGCGCGAAACACTGCACTGCGAAAAATCCCGACCGGAGCCCGAGACCCCATCTTCCGGGGGTGGACAGAACCCCCAACAGTGACACGTCGATTAGTGAATTGTCCGTTTTCGGTTCTCGAGAGGGCGCCGCGGCCGTTATTTTCCAGGCTTGCGCCCGCCAGGTTTGGGCCTCAGGTCGTTTTCACTAAACCACGTTTTACTAAAGGGAGGTCTGTCAATCCCCGAATCTTCCTGCGGCATTTGTCGCGCAGCATCGATCTGCGATCGTGTGAGACCGGGCCTGTCCCTCTACACAGGAGGAATATTCAAAACCGAGTTGAAAAAATAGTCTGGGGCGATGTTGCTGCTGTTTTTTAACTATGTGGGCATATTGTTTGAGTATGTCTTTATTTTTCGTCCGAAATCCGCCTGTAGGAGGACATGCCCGACCTAACGATAGCGCTGGGGCCCGCCAGCGGGCGAAAACGCCCAGCTCGAAAGAGTGGAGACGCCAGCATCTCAGAGGCTGGCCTGGCTAGCGAGGCCTGCGACCAGCTCGGCTGACCGGCGACTGGCCCGCGGTGGCCGCTGGTGAGCGAAATCCAGGCCTCCCAAACAGGGTCCGATCGATCCTTATGGACTTACTCCGCATACGGATTTACTCCATCTGGACTCAGCCTCCTACCATGAGAGGCTAAGTCAGACGAAGTCAGCCATGACGGAGACTGAGCATTCCGTATGGAGTTATTCCATTTGGATTTAGCATCCGCCGAGAGTAGATGACGTCGGAGGATTCCGCCGCATCGCTTGTGCATCGGCGATGCGGCTCGATGTAGAGCCCGATGTTCTCAACGCGGGCGTCGCCGATGCATCGAGGACGTCGCTGATGCATCGGCGATACAATGGCGATACATTGGTGATGCGGCCCCATCCACCGACCCCATCTACAGTCAACCCGCATGGTAAGGATGGGCACCCTTTCCAAGGGCACCCTTGCATCCTGGCCTCCTCGGTCCACCCTTGGCCACTTTCGTTGGCCGCGCCCCGCTCGAAGAGCTCCGAAGCGGCCTTCCAAGGCCCTTGCATCCTTGTCGCGCGCCTCCTCACTACACGGGCTGCCCGTACTCGGACCCCACTCGAGGAGGCCTCCACGAAAGGCGATCGGCCCGGCGGCCGACCCAGAGCACACCCTGCAGAGGTCCGGTCTGCCAGCGGCGGCTGGCCGGCGAGGTCGCCTTCCTGGAGCACGCCGCCGCGGAGCACGGGCGCGCCTGGGCAGCGCCCGGCGGCGCCGTGGGGGGCGAGTCGCACCAGCCTCGGGCAGTGCTGCGGGGGGTCCCCACCTGTGGGCACGGCGGTGGAGCACCCCTTACGCCGGGCGTCTCCCTCTGCAGGAGGCATATTCAAGGATAGTCAAAAAATGAGCCTGGGGACGATTTTTTTGTACTTCTGAGCATTTTGGGTGCATGTTTTGAGTATTGTTATGTTTCCGTCCAAGAACCGCCTGTAGGAGGACACGCCCGGCCTAAAACAACCCTGAGTCGGCGGCGAGCGAGGGATGGAAATGAGAAGGAGAAGGCCGTCTCAGAAGGCGGCGGGACTTCTCGGAAGCCCTCGCGCCTTCTCAGGAGTTGTTGTTCGTCGTCGGGGAAGGCTTACAGAAAACTCCTCGCAAGGCCGGGGGACTTCCGCACCTTCTGAGAGGGCCTTCTCCTTCTCTTCTCCTCCTCCTCCTCCTCCTGCTCCTCCTCCTCCTCCTCCTGCTCCTCCCCCTCCTCCTGCTCCTCCTCCTCCTGCTCCTCCTCCTGCTCCTCCTCCTCCTCCTGCTCCTCCTCCTGCTCGCCGCCGACTGAGATGCAGGCACCGCAAATTTTTCCCACCAGGCGTTCTTTCGCCAGGCTCCAGGCCCCTGGGCCATCGCAGCTCGATCGAGCCCGAAAAAGTGCATCCGAAAGCTGGGCGTCGGGGCTCTGGGCCTGGGCTTCCGCGATGCTGCTATTTTCAGGAGGGACAGAAACACACAGACACAATGAATCGTAGACTCCCCAAGAAAATATGGGAGGTGGGGGGGAAGTCAAAAACCCAGAAAATATTGGGAATTGTTTTATTTGTGTGTATTTATTTGTGTGTCCCAGGGCCCCTTCATATTGTTTCGCAGCGCCGGATCTCAGGGGGCCGGCGGTCAACGCTCGGTCCGTCGCCTTGCTGCTGCCCCAGAAGCCAAGGCGGTGGACAACGGGCCACTCCGGGCTCGGGAGGGCCCCTGGCTTTCGGATCCTTCCTCGGGTCCGACAGGCTGGCGTGGCGGAGGGCCCCGCCGCGGCCAGGAAGGCCCCGCTCGCTCCTCGTTCGGCGCTCCCGCCGCTCCGCGGCTGCTGCCAGGATGCTCAGCACGGGCTGGCCGCACCGGCCACTCCTGTCGAAGGCCTTCGCGCCGCGGGTGCCCTCCCAGGGCTGTACCCTGTATATACCCAAACGCTGCTTTGCTGGACTTGGGCTGTGCTTTGTCTTTGGTTTTGGGAGGGAGGTGCAGGAAAACAGGTAGAGCAAGACGAAAACCAAACGAAAAAACAGCGTCTAGGTCCAGCCCTGCCTTCTTCCTCCCGGCTCTGCGGCCGCCCTCCGCCGTCCCCCCCCCCCCGCGTGCCGCCTAGACAACGAGCTCGCCCTCCCCCGGCTGACTCGAGCGCGCGTGCGGATCGGCTCTGCCGCGCTGCGGCGGAAACGTGTGGCGTTCCCGGTGCGAGGGCGGTGTCGGCCACGAGCAGAAGGGGGGCAGGGGGAGGGGGGAAGGCTTCTTAGAAGCATCCTGCTTCTTAGAGGGCGCGGGCCTTGTCTGTAGATGTAAGGCCGGCGCCTTCTAAGAAGCAGCTTCCTTCTATCAAGAGAAGAAGAACCACACGGACCCCACAATGGGCGTTTACCAAACGGCCCTGGGCGTTTACTAAAAAGCCCTGCCCTCTTCGATTCCTTCTGTGGGGATGCCTTTACTGAACGGCTTCGCGTGCCGCGGTGATTCGTATGGGGGTGGGTTTTCTGCCCTCTACTCTAAGGAAGCCGTCCCCCCTCCCCGCTACCCTTAAGTCGGGCCAGTCCCTCTGCACGAGGAGAATTCAAAAATAGTCCAAAAATAGGATGGGGTTCGACTTGTTTGACTATGTTTGACCATGTTTGATGTTTGTTTCTTTTGACCATGTGTCCTGCTTCGTCCAACTCCCCCTGCAGAGGGACACGCCCGACCCAGCCCTGCCCCCGCGTGCGCGCCGCCAACGCTGGCTGCAGGGCCTCGGGGGCGGCCTCGCCGACCCCCCGCAGGCCCGACCCCTGCCGTGGCGGCGCCCCCCGCCTCGCTCCCCGGCGTTGGCCCCGCCCGCCGCCGGGCTTGTCACCCGATGCAGGGCCGCTTCCAGCGCCAGGAGGCGCCAGGAAGACCAGCGTCGGAGAAACTTAAGATTCTCGGAGGTTGATAGACCTCCTACCCTGACACGTCGATTAGCGAATTGGCCGTCGTCGGTTCGAGAGGGGGCGTCGCGGCCGTCATTTTTGCGGGTCCAGGTCCGTCGGGTTCGGTCTTGGGCTGTTTTCACTAAAGGGAGGTTTGCTAAAGGGAGGTTTGTCCACCGCCGAGACTCGCGTAAGCTGGAACTCGGGTTTGCCGACGTTTTTGGACGAGCGCGTCTTGTTTTTTGACAGTCCAGTGTCCGTGGAAGGTTGGCAGCGGGAGCTCGCGTCAAAGTCCAGATTGGGTCTCGTCATTTTCATGATAGCCCCGTCAGGCCAACTCGAGTCCCCCGCACCCGAGTCTTACGTCTCCCCCTCAGCTACATGCGGCTGATTCGGTGCCCCCCTCCCTGGTTGCTATCTCCCCCCTTGTCGTCCGGCTCGGCGCTGGCTGTCAGCTGGGGACTTCGCCAGCTCCTCCCGAGGATCGAGGATTGATTGAGGATGTTGAATGATCTCGATTGTTTTGATGTTCTGGGGTGTGTGGGGGGTCCTCAGGGAACCTCCTCACTCGTCCTCGAGTGGGTGGCGACACCCCTGGTGCTGACCCCCTCTTGGCACTGCCTGGCATCTGGACCTGCTGCACAGCGCGTGCCAGCAGAGCTGGCATCCAAGGAGACTCGGAGCGTGCACAAGCCAGGCAGGCAAGCGCATAGGAAGAAGAGAGATCGTTCCAGGGTTCGCTGGGACGCTCGCAGATCTGGTCGGAAGAAAGGGAGGACTGGAAAGGGGGGGTACGAAGTCTGCTGCGTACAGCCGGTTTCGACCCAGCCGCCGGGGGCTCTCTTCGATCCATTGGCGCTTCTGGCGCCAGGATGCGCTGGGAAAGTCAGATAACTACGTGAGCTGATTCGCTAACTCCTCCTTTGCTAACCCCCTTTTTGTCCACCCCGAGTTCCGGGACGCTCTCAGAGCGCCCGCTCTGGAACGACCTCGGCGCCCGATGCATCCTCAAGACCGTACCCGTTGGCCATGAGAGATTCCCGATGGTTCTCGGCCAGAGTTCTCTGCTGGGCTGCCAGCAGAGCTGGCAACCCAGGAGATTTAGAATAATTATCCTGGCGAGAAACCCGACCATATGCAGTTGTGAGCACCGTCGTTGCAGGTATCGCCTTCGGGGGATCTCCTCATGGAGCCATGAAGCGTGCGAAGGATGTGTCGATGTGGAGCAGGGCCGCCATGTGGCGCTGCCGCTGGGGCTTTGTGCGGCACCCGCCTTGGGACCGCGACATGTGTGAGGGGGGGGGCGCCGCAATGGGGCGGTGCCGCCGTTGGGGCCTTCGGCGGAGCTCCCTATGGGGCCACGAAACGTTGTATTGGGTGGGGGGGCGCATGCCTGGGCCTTCGGTAGAGCTCCCTATGTGGCCACGAAGCGCTGTACTGGGCGGGGGAAACGCACGCGAGTGCAGCCACCGGAACCTTCGGTGGAGCTCTCCATGGGACCACGAAACGCTGCACTGTGTCGGGGAACCGCATGCAGACACCGCCACTGGGGCCTTCGGTGGAGCTCCTTATGGGGCTACTGAACGAGGTACTGGGCGGGGGGTCCGCATGCGAGTGCAGCCACTGGGGCCTTCGGTGGAGCTCCCTATGGGGCCACGAAACGCTGTACTAGACAGGGGGCAATGGGGCCCTCGTTGGAGCGCCCTCCGGGGTCACGAAACGCTGTACTGGGTGGGGTAATCGCATGCGAGAGCAGGCAATGGGGCCTTCGGTTGAGCTCCCTATGGGGCCACGAAGCGTTGTACTGGGGGAGTGGCCCCCATTCGAGTGCAGCCACTGGGGCAGTCACTGGAGCTCCCTGCAGGGCCAGGCCTTTGGTGGAGCTCCCTCTGGGGCCATGAAACGCTGTACTGGGCGGAGGTCCCGCATGCGAGATTAAGGATCCCTTGTTATGGAATCCAGATTACGTGCTGAACAGCAACAAGAATTCTTTTTAGATGGGCTCCTTACCAAGGGCCCTTGGCTAAGAACTCTCCACCAAGGGTCCATACCAAGTATGCCTTACTGAGGATTCCTGAGGCAGGGTCTTCGATTCAAGATTCCTCATTATGAATTGCTTATAAAAGGACTCCCTATTAAGGGCTCCCTACAAAAGTATTACGCAGTGAATCCTCTGATTCATTTTCGAACGGTCCCCGGCTCAGCGTAGTATTGATTTGTGAATCAGATACCTTGTCGACGGATTCGCTACTAGGGCATCCTGCATAAAGGTACCAGGGTAAGGATTCCTCGGTAAGGATCGTTCACTGATGATTCCTTGCCAAGAGTTCAGGACGAAGGATTCCCGACCACAGACTCCTTATTATGATGCAGAGCTCACCAAGGCTTAGAAAGGCGTACCAGGGCGTGGCAAAGCTTACTACGGCGCTTACCCAGGTTTTGCAAAACTTACCATCATTGAGCAATCGGAGCGGCAATAGCTCACAGTGCTCAGCAGAGCTTGCCAGGGAGTAGGAATGCTTGTTGCCAGGGCGTAGCAATGCTTGGCAACGCCCAGCATGGCATAGCAGGGCCGACCAAGGTTTGGCTAGGATGTGAAATCTGTACCAGGGCTCAGCAAGGCCCAGCGGGGCATGGCAACACTTACCAAGCATGGCTAAGATTCGCAAGGCTTACCAAGCTTAGCACCGCCGGCCTACCAGAGTTTAGCAGTGCCCGGCAGGGCGCACCAGGACTTAGCAGGGCTCAGCAGAGCTTGGCAGGGCTTAGCGGTGCTCAACAGGGCCGAGCAGTGTTCCGTAGGCCCAGTAGGGCTCATCAAGGCTAATCAGGGCTCATCAGGGCTTACCAAGGACTGCCAGGTCCTGGCAGCGTTTAGCACGGTTCAGCATAGCTCAGCAGGGCATACGGCTTCGCAAGTCCAAGAGCGTTGCAAATCTCACCCAGACTTGGCAAGGCCCAGCGAGTCTTAGCAGCGCTTAGCAAGGCTTACCAAGTTTAACTGATTTAACACGGCTTGCAAGCTTAGCAGGGCTTAGCAGAACACACCAGGGCTTAGCAGCACTGGCGAGGTCTTAACAGGGTGGACCACGATTTAGACGGACATAGCACAGCGTGCCAGGGTTCAGCAGGGCTCAGGAAGGCCCGCCAGGGCTTGTCAGGGCTGAACAAGATTGAGCAACGCTTGCCAAGTCTTAGCAGGGCTGGGCAGGCCTCAGCAGAGCTCAGCAGGGCCCACAGCTCCGCAGCGCTTGGCAGGGCTTACCAAAGCCTGCCAAGGCTGAGCAAGGCTTGGCAAGGCGTCTGTACTACCACACTCTACCAATGCTTAACAACACGCCGTAAAACCCAGAAGGGCGTTAAATTTCGCAAACCTTAGCGGGGCTTAGCAATGTTTGCCAAGGCCGAGCAAGGCTTAGCAGGGCCTGACCGAGCTTACCAGGCTTCAGCACGGCATGGCAAGGCTTACCATGATTGGGTTGGGCTTAGCAGATTACCAGGGCTGCGCAGAGCATTGCAAGGCTTATCAAGGCGTAGTGGCTTACTAGGGCCGACAAGGGCTTAGCAAGGCGTAGCCGAGATTTCCAAAGCTGAGGAAAGTTTAGCAGGGCTCAGCAGGGCATCGCAAACTTAGCAGGGCTGACCAAGGCTTACCAGAGCGTAGCAAGGCTCAGCGGAGCTTGGCCGAGTTTAGCAAGGCTGGGCATGTCTTAACGAAGCTTGACAGGGCTTGACATGGGGCGACCAACGGTCAGCAAGGCGTAACAATGATTACCCGGGCGCGGCCGTGTTTACCACGGCGGAGCAGGTTCCGCAGAGCGACGCAGGGCATAGCAAGGTTCAATCATGTTTACCAAGGCTAAGCAGTGCTTACCAAGACGTATCATGGCTTGGCAATTGGCAAGACGAAAGCTTAGCAAGGCTTAGCAGATCTCACCAGGGTTGAGCAGTGCTTAGCTAGGCCCAGCAAGGCTTAGTCGAGCTCGGCAAGGCTTACCCAAGGTCAGTGAAACTTCGCAGGACTAACAGCGGTCACAGCGGCCGATGACGGGGGAGGCGAAGGTGCAACTGCAGGAAAGCGGGCGTGGGCAGGGCAGAGGGGGGAGTTGGAAGGGGCCGAGGTGTTGGGCGAGGATACGCCCCCCCCCCCCAAAAAAAAAACGCAACCACGACAATAACATCCACGACCCGCCACCAAAACGAACGACCACCTCCACCAACATTGAACGAATTCTTATAAACGCAGGGGGGCATTCGACCCGTTAACCGAAGGTTACGAGCGTGGGTTTGCTCACCGCCAGTCTGTATGTGGGTCATCGCTGGCGTCCCCCATCGTAGTTGCCGCCTTCGCCGTCGTCGTCGCAGCTGTCGCCCAGTCGAACTCAGCCCCACACCCAGACACCCACAAACAGACACGCCAGCGGAAAATGTTGGAGACCGAGCTGCAAATGGGGATCTGTGCGTCGAGCATTCTGGGTGGCGACTGTTCGAGGGGGCGCGGGAAGCCGTCACGCGTGACACCTCGTATCCCAGGCTCGAGGAAGCTGTGCTGGTTGTGATGCTGATGGTGATGATGATGCTGATGCTGATGCTGCTGCTGCTGCTGCTGCTGATGATGATGCTGATGCTGATGATGATGATGATGATGATGATGATGCTGATGCTGATGATGCTGATGGTGTCCATGGTCATGATGCTGATGCCAGGGTGAGTGCATGACCGGATGACAGGATGACGGTGGTGATGACCAGGTGATATGGTGGTGGTGATGATGTAAAGGAGGGGTAGCAAGAGGAGCAGGAGGAAGAGGAGCAGGAGGAAGGCAATCACATGTAACATTATTTGTTCGTCTTCATTGATTGAGGAGCCCTCATGGAACGCGTTTGAACACTTGTGGGTGCTTTGGCCTCGTGTGAGGACGTGTTGGGGGCCCCTGGGCGCCCTTTTGGGCCCGCTTTGAGGCCTCTTCGGCCGTCTTAGGGTTCTTTGGGGGGCCTCTTGGGCAGTCCTGGGACGTCGGAAGCTCTAAAAGGCGACCCCGAAAACATTGAAGAACTGCAGGACAAACGCTGATGTGTGCCTCTTGGGCCGTTTTGAGGCCACTTTGGGCCATCTTGAGGTCACAGGGAGCCGTCTGGGAGCCACTTGGGGCCGTGTTCGAGGCATCTTCGCTTCGGGAGCGCAACCTCGTGGCAGTCTACGGAGGGTTGTGGCCTCGGGAAGAGGGGGCGACGCGCGCGGTTCGATGCCACGAGAGGGGGCGGGGGGGGTTAGAAGATTGCAGAAATTCCACCAGACAGCATTTGGCAATCAAGAACGCCCCCACGTGCCACGGTGGCGGATTTCTGGGACGTGTCGTCGCCACCGTGGCACCCGATTGGAACACGGAGCGCCCAGGCAGCCCAAGAAGACCCCAGAGGCCCACA
>CAUYUJ010008613.1:89354-131854 GCA_963575745.1 Prorocentrum cordatum | reverse complement strand
ACCCATGGCCTCCTACATCCCCCATGGCACTGTGGCCCTTGGAAGTGTCTTGTGTCCTCTCGCGCGTCCTGTCCGATCGACCCTGCCAAATCAAGGGTGCCCCTTAAGTACCCTTGTGTCCTGTGCCTCGCGACCCATGGCCTCCTACATCCCCCATGGCACTGTGGCCCTTGGAAGTGTCTTGTGTCCTCTCGCGCGTCCTGTCCGATCGACCCTGCCAAATCAAGGGTGCCCTTAAGTACCCTTGTGTCCTGTGCCTCGCGACCCATGGCCTCCTACATCCCCCATGGCACTGTGGCCCTTGGAATGTCTTGTGTCCTCTCGCGCGTCCTGTCCGATCGACCCTGCCCCAATGGCTACTGTACCCTTGTGTCCCTTGGCCAAGTGTCTTGTGTCCTCTCGCGCGTCCTTCAATCGGACCTTGCCAAATCAAGGGTGCCCTTAAGTTGCCCTTGAGTCCTGTCCTCGCGAGACCCATGGCCTCCCTACATCCCCCATGGCACTGTGGCCCTTGGAAGTGTCCTTGTGTCCTCTCGCGCGTCCTGTCCAATCGACCCAGCCAAATCAAGGGTTCCCTAGTGGGTCCTCTCGACACCCAGGCCTCCTACATCCCCCATGGCACTGTGGCCCTTGGTAAGTTCTTGTGTCCTCTCGCGCGTCCTGTCCGATCGACCCTGCCAAATCAAGGGTGCCCTTAAGTACCCTTGTGTCCTGTGCCTCGCGACCCATGGCCTCCTACATCCCCCATGGCACTGTGGCCCTTGGAAGTGTCTTGTGTCCTCTCGCGCGTCCTGTCCAATCGACCCTGCCAAATCAAGGGTGCCCTTAAGTACCCTTGTGTCCTGTGCCTCGCGACCCATGGCCTCCTACATCCCCCATGGCACTGTGGCCCTTGGAACTGTGTCCTCTCGCGCGTCCTGTCCGATCGACCCTGCCAAATCAAGGGTGCCCTTAAGTACCCTTGTGTCCTGTGCCTCGCGACCCATGGCCTCCTACATCCCCCATGGCACTGTGGCCCTTGGAAGTGTCTTGTGTCCTCTCGCGCGGTCCAATCGACCCTGCCAAATCAAGGGTGCCCTTAAGTACCCTTGTGTCCTGTGCCTCGCGACCCATGGCCTCCTACATCCCCCATGGCACTGTGGCCCTTGGAAGTGTCTTGTGTCCTCTCGCGCGTCCTGTCCGATCGACCCTGCCAAATCAAGGGTGCCCAGTACCCTTGTGTCCTGTGCCTAAGTATGGCCTTGTGTCCTGTGCCTCGACCCGACCCATGGCCTCCTACATCCCCCATGGCACTGTGGCCCTTGGAAGTGTCTTGTGTCCTCTCGCGCGTCCTGTCCGATCGACCCTGCCAAATCAAGGGTGCCCTTAAGTACCCTTGTGTCCTGTGCCTCGCGACCCATGGCCTCCTACATCCCCCATGTCACTGTGGCCCTTGGAAGTGTCTTGTGTCCTCTCGCGCGTCCTGTCCGATCGACCCTGCCAAATCAAGGGTGCCCTTAAGTACCCTTGTGTCCTGTGCCTCGCGACCCATGGCCTCCTACATCCCCCATGGCACTGTGGCCCTTGGAAGTGTCTTGTGTCCTCTCGCGCGTCCTGTCCGATCGACCCTGCCAAATCAAGGGTGCGTTGACTTTAGGCTCGGGGAGGCTCGGGTCAGGGAACCATAATCATGACAGAAGGGGACGCCCGCGCGCGCTCGCAGGGACTGCGCGCATCAGAGCGCGCAATTGGATCGTGCGAGCAAAGCGCGTTGGCGACAGCGGTTGCTGTTGGTTTGTTTCTTGCTCGTGCGCTGCTTGATGGCCGGGCAGCGCGGAGAGCTCTTCATCGAAGAGCTCTTAGATTGGAGGGTCGATTCCTCCGAGCGCGAGTCCCTTTCTGCGCTCGTGCAGAGAGAGGGACTGGAGTCGGCTGGCGATTTAGCGCATTTGTTTTGCTCGACGGACGAGGCGGAGCAGTGTGGAGTGCCCACGGCCTGGGCCGTGGCTCGGGACGTGGCGCGGGTGACGCCGTGGCTGGTGCCCGCGCATGGCATTTGCGCGGAGGGGCGATTTGGCGGCGCGGCGGCGGCCGCCGCGCCCGCCGTGAGCGCGGGGGCCGCGGCGGGGAAAGGGCGTGGGCCTACCGCCGCGCGCCGCGGTCGGCCGAGACGCTGTGCCGCAGTGGCGACGGAGGCGGCAGAGCGTGAGGGGCGCGTTCAGCTGGCGGTCAGCGTAGTTCGAGTGTCGCTTGAATGGCGCCCGGAAAGCGGCCTCGGGCAGGGGTTGCAGGAGGCGCAGGCCGAGATGCTCGCCGACGTCTCGTCCGCGGCGGTGTTTAGGCTGAGTAATTTCGAAGCCGGGACGCTGCGCACGGCCTTGCGCGCGTGGGGGCAGTGGGCCGAGTGGGCGGGCCGGCAAGGGCAGCCGGCGACGAGTCTGGCGCGGCAACCCATGGCAGTCGCCGAGTTCGTGCATAAGCTCTCGATCGCACGGACGTCCGGCGTCAGGATCTGGAACGCCTTGAAGTGGATGTGCGTACATTTGAAAGCGCCTTTCTGCCTGGACGATGCGTTTCGCCCTGTGCCACGTGATCCAGGCAGTGGAACCGTAGCACCGCCGGCCCAGGCCACTGTCGTCGAACCCGAGATGATTTACCATGTGATCGATTTCCTGGATGGCGCGAGAACGCCTGGGCAAGTCATGCTCGCGGCTGGGATGCTGGCGGTGGTATTCGCGTGGGTGAGGTACACGCACCTGCTGCGCTCTAGGCCTTTAGAGAAGTCCTGTTTATTTTTGCTGGTTCCGCGCATCGAGGGGGAAGCAGGGAAAGCGACAGGGGCGACCTTCGTTCGATTGGTGCTTGCCGAGGCGGCTAGGTGGCGCGCGGTCCGCCGCTGACGCCTTGTGGGATGGTTGGCACAAGTTGGCGGCGCGGGAAGATCGAGCAGGAAGGGCTGTGCCGACGGGGCTCGTCTTCGATCCAGTTTCCGGCGCGCCGGTGAAGTTGGGTGCCTTTAACCGATCGCTGAAGGAAGTATTCCGAGGCTCGCTAGCGGACGATTCCCAGTTGGATCTTGTGACTTCGTACAGTTTGCGCCGGGCTGGGCCTACATGGGCGAGCGCGATACAATTGGACTGGGAAGCCCGAGTCATCTCGGGCGGTTGGACGGAGGGGGGAGACAACTCCCGTCGGAACCAGATGCCGATCGTGTATAATGCGCGTCGGCGGCAAGCCGAGATGTGCACGCGCCTGCACATGGCCGGAGTGTTGTCGTGCCTGCGGACCGATCTGGAGGCCCCAGTGCAGTGGGAGCAAGTGCGATGCTGGGCGAGTTCAGCGCCAGGAAAAGTAATGTTGGCCGACCTAGAGAAAGAGGCGCAGCAGCGGGTGGCGGTGTCGACCGTTCGTGAGAAGGCCGCGTTCTTGCCCCCGTCGGTCGTCGAGGAGTTGAGGCGGCAGAAGTTTCTCCGGATAATCGTGGCCCCGCGTGGACAGCGGGTGGGGCGCGGTAAAGCGCCGGGCGCGCCTCCACCCAATTGTCGGGGTCCTGCCGACGGGGGCGCCGCGGGTAAGAGCGGTGAGGGGGGGGCGGGCGCCGAAGCGCCGGGCGCGCGTGCGCGCGCTGCGCAAACCCTCGCGTCGGGGGCACCGCGTGCAAAGCGGGGGGGGCGCGGTAAAGCGCCGGGCGGTTTGCGTGGGAACGCGTTGCCTGCGCCTGCGAGTCCACGCAGAGCGCCGAAAGTTGCCGGCAAAAACAAGCGACCAGCAGAGGCGGGAGCGCGCGCCAGTCCGGCGTCGGTTGCCATTGCGGGCCGCGCAGGGCGAACCGCGGGTCGATCGCGCGGCCCAGCGGTATTGTGCCCGGGCGTGGGCGGCATTGGAGGCTGTCTCCATCCCCAGGTCCAGGGGAGATGAAGTGTCGGTGCGGCCGGGAGACGCAACCCGTGCAGGCCCGGCCGCGTTCCAAGCGCGGGGAGTTGACTGCGCCGGTCGCGCGGTGACCGTGCTTCCAGGTGACGAGGCAGCGCAGGGCGCGGAGTTGGGTGAATGTGACGTAAAGGGCTCAGATGGCGCGCCAGCGCACTGCGCGCCGCCAGTCAGGCAGGTTGCGGAGGGATCATCCGCGCGCGCGTCGCGAGCCGTGGGCCCGTCGCCCGAGCCGCGGGGCGCGATCGGGTACGTGCAGTCTGAGCCTGGGAGGGCTACCCGGGTAAGGGAGGTTATGGGGCCTCGATATCACGTCGCGATGCCCGTAATTCGTCGCCTCAAAAAGTCCAGAGCCTGGACGGACAGTGAGTTCGGGCCAGTGACGAACCTATGTCAGAATGGATTGAGTGATCTGCAGTGGTTCCCGGCGCTCCCGGAGGGAGCCCTGGTGTGCGCGGCGTGTGAAAAGTTGCGCGGCCGGGCAGCCCCGGCGTGAGGTGGTGACGTCATCGCGGCGGAGACGCGCGGAGTTGCGCGTGGGCCTGCCAGCGAATGCCAACTTAACGGATGCGTATGCGCGCCCCGAGGTGGGCTCGAACGCGGTCCAGAGAGTAGGTTTAGCGGAGCGACACGTGTGGTTCTCGGTATGTCTTTGTCAGTTGACGGCATTGCGCTGCCGGGGCGCGTCGGCGCTCGCGACGCCGCTGCACAATTCAGAGAGCTGGCCGCGAAGTATCAGTTTGATGAGCGCATCGCCACCCACCTGGTCGAAACCGTGGGTCTAGAGACGTTGGTCGATTTCGCGCATGCCGTCACGAGCGAGAACGAGTGGGCGCCGATCCTCGAGCGCGTGCCGGATCTCGAGAGGAGGCTGGGACAGCTGTCCCGCGTGCGCCAGGCGCGGCCTTCGCCTGCGCGGGGGGGGGCCCTGCCTGGCCCGCGCCGCAGTTCGAGCGCGTAGTGCGGCAGGCGTGGAAAGCCGTGTGCGATGCCGCCCGGGAGTCCGAGACCCGGAAGAGGCGCGGTTTGGACGAGAGCGACGATGTCCCATTGCCGTCGCCGCAGCTCGCTGAATTGAGCGAGCAGTTCTTCGCTCGGTATAAGATGGCGTACCCAGCGGAGTGTGAGCCGTCCGAAGCGCTGGTCAGTAAGATCAGCAGGGAGCTGGGCAGGCGCGTCCCATTGCACGCGGAGGGGGTGACCGCGTCGCGCGCGCGGCCCCCCATGGTCGGCAGGCGCCAGGTGACGATGATGAGTGTATGGAAGGTCCGCACGTTGCTGAATGCCGCGAGGGCTGCCAGGAAGCGGCAGCGCATTGGGGATGTCGAATTCGTGTGCGACGAGAAGGAAGATCCGGATCCCGCGAAGGACTTGAAAACCTATATCGCGTTGCACCAGGTTCTCATGGTGGCATACGCGCGCGCTGGGGTGAAGCCGATTGACCCGGCGCCCGGGACGCCAGAGAAGGCGTCTTCGGATACGACGGATTTCGTGCAGATTCCGTTGGATGTCGCGATGGCCTACCATTTCCGTTTGGTCAAGTACGCCAGTGCGATGCCGTTCTCGATTGCGCTGCCTAACGTCGTGCGTCGGGACGAGGAGGAGCGCGCTTGGTGGACGGACAGGGCCCGCACCAGCGAGCTGAGCGTCGGGAAGATAATCCGCGAGGGCTCGCAGACTCGCGAGGTCATGTGGAGCCCGCCCTCACCGCCAGCTCCCGGGCCGCAGCGGCCGCCGACGAGCGTCGGGCGGAGCCAGCGGACAGGTGGCAAGGGCGCGCAGTTGGGCGATCGGTTGAAAGACGGAACCCAGGTGTGTCGCAAGTTCAACGCCGGGGAGTGCTCCGAGCCGTGCCCTCGCGGGTATAAGCACGTCTGTTCCGTCGTGATCAACAAGACGGGGCGCTTGTGTGGCATGTCGAACCACTGCGCCCTCAAGTGCACCAGGAGCCCGGGTCTCAGTTTTTGGTTTCCCTGTTAGCTTAAAGGGGGCGGCCCGGGTCCGGGGGCGCCCTGGGTCCGGGAAAGGCGACGGTTAGCGCCGAATGTTCGGAACACCCGGCGTTGTAGTTTGCGACGCGAGGAACGCGAGCGGGGGCGCGGCCGACGGCGGCAAGCGCGGCCGCAAGGGCGATTGAAACGCACCCGCTGCCGCGCCGCCCGCCGCGGCAGAAGGGGCAGTCACCAGTGGGGTCGCGTGCCCCAGCGTCGTGGGCGTGCGATGGAGCCAGGCGGACATCGCTGTGAAAATTCGGAAGTCCTTTCCGGAAGAGTGGCTGGTGGGCGTTCCCATCCCGTTCTTGCAAGACTTGTTGAATACTTCGCCATTCGTTGATTTCGCCATCTGGGCGGAGCTGCAGGACGAAGGACTACCTCTGGGATGTTCTCTGGGCAGAAATTCCAAGGGGCGCGCGAGCGCCGTGTTGGGTCGCCAGGCAGGCGTGCTCGACCACAGGCTAGCGCTGGCGCCGGTTATCGAACTCGGCGTGGGGGAGCGGGCACACCTCGCTCAATGCATCGAATTCGCGAGCGCGGGGCGATTGCCATTCGACGATGAGTACATGGCACCCGTTGATTTGAAGTATGCTGCCTTTGCCACGGTTGCGTTCGCGTGGGCCGGTGGTAATCGGCTGAGGCAGTGGCGCGAGTCTTGCGCCGGGGCGTTGAAGGAGCTTAGTCAAAGGCTGGCGCCGGTGTCCCGCGCCCTTCGGCTCTGGCAAAGCCCCTCAGTACATGCCGTGGCGCAGAACACCCACATCGCGCTGATTTGTGTTCTGACTTGGGTGATGGGTTGGCCGGATTGGCAGCTGGCCCAGAGATTTGTGACCGGCTTCAATATCGTGGGGCGATTGGAGGAGACGGGTGTCTGGGAGCGGTGCGAAAGTTCGGAACCTGTTTCTGAAGACCGCTTGTTGGCGGAGTCCACCGCGCTTTTACGTTCCAGGGACAAGCGACGGGTTGATCCTGAGGCTGAGTTTCTTTGGGAATCATGCTTGAAGGAATGCGAGAAGGGCTGGGCTGCTCCTCCGGCGTCGCTGGCCGCGATGGACCGCGAGTACGGCGCCGGGCGCTGGGCGGCCGTGCCGTCGTTCGTGCACGTGCAGCAGAACGGCAAGCGTCGGCGGATAGACGATGCTAAAGCCGGTGGGCAGAACGGCGCGACGGTGTACCCTGAGAAGTGGCACTTGCCATCAGCGTTCACGCCTGCATTGCATGGCAAAGTCTTGAGGCAGCGGTCGGGAGGTACGCCAAACACCGGAGGTGGCCTTTTCCCCCTCCCCGCCGGCCGGTGTGTCGCGGGTTTCCCGCGGGCCGTTCCCCCGGGTCCGTTCGCGTGGGCCTAGTGGGCCCCTCCGGTGTCCAAGGGGCGTGGTCCAGCCCAGTGTTTGGCGCGCGCCCTCAGGCAGGAAGCTGCGGCGGGAGGCTTTGCTGATGAGGGCTTAACCCTTGAGACTGGAGGCGAGGACCTGCCGGACGCATACAGGTCCGTGCCGGTCAATCCCGCGCAGCTGCGATATAACGTCATTGCGGCGCGGGAACCGCGCAGCGGGGAGTGGCGATACTTGACTGCATTCGCCATGCTGTTCGGCTTGTCGTCGAGTGTTATGAATTTCATGCGGTGGTCTGCCTTTCTGGAAGCCGCTGCCAGGCGCGTGGCGGCATTGTTGCACACAATGTATGTCGATGATGGCAGTCTTGGGGACCTCGGATTGGCGAAAGGCTCGGGACAGGCTTTACTCAACGTCTTGTTTTCGGAGTTGGGTACCCCGAATGCCAGCGCGAAGCAGCAGCGCATGGCCGCCACTGGGGCATTCTTGGGAGTCGATCACGACGTGTCTCGGGTTTTTGAAGGCAGAGGGGTGGTCTCCTTTTGGCCGAAGGCCAGCATGATTGACAAAATCAAAGGCCTGCTCGCGGAGCACCGTGCGCGGAACAGCCTGACACCAGCGGAGGCCTCGAAGCTCCGGGGCATTCTGCAGTGGTCGTCCTCCGCGATGTTCAACGGCGTCGGCAGCGCCGCGATGGCGCCGCTGAAGCAGAGGCAGTACACTGACGCGCCTCCGTGGGCGTTATCCCACGCGATTCGGCGGTGCTTCGATTACTTCGAATTTGTAATAGACCTTGCCCCGAAGAGAAGCGTCGACGTGAGCCCGCCCTCGTGTCCGCTGATTGTGATCGCAAGCGACGCGCGGGCTGACGGGGCGACCGCGCCCACAGGCGGCTACCTCCTGGTCGATTGCTTGACAGGGGAGCGTGTGGGAGGATGGTGTGTATTCGACGATGCCATACTCGCGGAGTGGGGTTTCTCGCCGGCGGACCGGGAGAGGGGCGCGAATCCGATCGCCCTCTGTGAGGGGGCCATGGTCCCCATTGTCCTGGCGCAAGAGGCGCGGAGGTGCCGAGGGAGGCGCATCCTGTGGGTGCTTGACAACACGAGCGCTCTCCACAGCTTCGTGAGTGGCAGGTGCGACCATGCTACCCTGGACCGGAGCGTCAAGCTTATGAATTTCTTCAAGGCGCGCGCCGCGAGGGCAAATCGCGGGGGGACGCGCCGTGCAGCGTGTCGCGCCAGTTTCACTGCGACATGTCCACCTGGCTCGAGTGGGTAGACTCGAAAAGCAACTGGTCGGACGGGATCTCACGGCGCGCCGTACGCGCGCGGGGGCGGCCTTCCCCCGAGTCGTCCACTCGCGCGGTGCCAGGCGGCTCGGCGAGGATAGCTTCGCCCGGGAGAATGGTTTTCGTACCGGCGAGGTGAGAGTGGACCCGGCCGCGTGGCGCGGGTGCTTACTAGACGCGTGGCGTTGGGTGCTACGGCGCGCGGAAGGCGCGCTCCGCGAGGGCAATTCGCGGGGGGTGGGCCGCGGCGTGCAGCGTGCCGCGCCAGGCTCAGTGGATTCGCCGTAAAGAAGGAGTCCGCGCAGGAGAGGTGAGCGCGGGCCCAGCCGCGGGGCACGGGCATGCCTCAGACACGGGGCGCCGTGTACATCGACGCGCGATTGCGGAGCGGCGTCGGACCCAGAACAGCGTTGGGGGTGCAGAAACGCGGAGCCAGAGCAGCGTTGGGGAGAGCGGCATTACTGGCGAGCCACGCCAGGGTCTTGCCTTCTTCACGCAGGTGTTCCATTCGGGGGGTTTGGTCACCCCAAGGTCGTTCTGCACCCCCGGAGCACCGTTACACTTTCTGGGGTCGGGGGACGGGGTATGGGTTGGGGGAATGGGTGGGAGGATGGGGCCGTCGCGCGCCGTGTTCGCAGGTGGAGCGCGCGCGCGCGCGGAGGAGCGGGCCGCCCGCGTGCGCTTCGCGCCGCGGCGGGGCGCGTGCGATGCGCGGCGCGCGAAAGTTGCCAGGGGCCGCGCAGGGCGCGGCGCGGGGAATAGGCTGTCGGTGATTATGCGTTGACTTTAGGCTCGGGGAGGCTCGGGTCAGGGAACCATAATCATGACAGAAGGGGACGCCCGCGCGCGCTCGCAGGGACTGCGCGCACCAGAGCGCGCAATTGGATCGTGCGAGCAAAGCGCGTTGGCGACAGCGGTTGCTGTTGGTTTGTTTCCCACCCACCACACCCTGGGCCCCGGCGGGGTTACCGGGGAGAATTTGGGATGGGCGCCGGCGTGGACTTCGCCGTGCAAGAGGCGATGCGCACCGGCTGCGAGGGGTCCTGCCTCGGGTCGGCCGAACGTGTGCGTCGCAGGTGCGAGAACGCCGCGCAGGTCAGCGCGCGCGGGGAGGGGGCCTTCCTTCCCTGGTGGCCGCTGGCAGCGGTCGCATCACCAGGTGTAACGTCTGACAGGTGCGCGACATGTTTTGCGCGCGCGAACACGCCCGCCGTATCCCGACCCCCGGCGGGGTGCTCGGGTCGGCGAGGGCGGCGCCGGACGCCGGCAGTGTTCGCTTTCCCCGTGGGGAGAGCGGCATTACTGGCGAGCCACGCCAGGGTCTTGCCTTCTTCACGCAGGCGTTCCATTCGGGGGGTTTGGTCACCCCAAGGTCGTTCTGCACCCCCGGAGCACCGTTACACTTTCTGGGGTCGGGGGACGGGGTATGGGTTGGGGGAATGGGTGGGAGGATGGGGCCGTCGCGCGCCGTGTTCGCAGGTGGAGCGCGCGCGCGCGCGCGGAGGAGCGGGCCGCCCGCGTGCGCTTCGCGCCGCGGCGGGGCGCGTGCGATGCGCGGCGCGCGAAAGTTGCCAGGGGCCGCGCAGGGCGCGGCGCGGGGAATAGGCTGTCGGTGATTATGCCCTTAAGTACCCTTATGTCCTGTGCCTCGCGACCCATGGCCTCCTACATCCCCCATGGCACTGTGGCCCTTGGAAGTGTCTTGTGTCCTCTCGCGCGTCCTGTCCAATCGACCCCGCCAAATCCAGGGTGCCCTTAAGTACCCTTGTGTCCTGTGCCTCGCGACCCATGGCCTCCTACATCCCCCATGGCACCGTGGCCCTTGGAAGTGTCTTGTGTCCTCCCGCGCGTCCTGTCCGATCAAGGCCGACTGTGCACAGGGGCACCTTCCGATGGACTGCTCTTGGGCCTCAGGGGAGGGTGGCGGTGGGTAAATCACCACTGCAGGGGCCCTGGGACGCGCAAACCAGTAGGCACAAATAGCAGGATTCCCCATAGTTTCCCATGCGTTCTGGGTTTTTGTTTTCCCCCCCACTGCCCATGTTTTCCCCTAGTTTAGGGGGAATCGACGATTCATTGTGTCTGTGTGCTGTTTCCCTCCTGAACCATTGAGAGCCAGCGACTTTCTACAGCGCCACCCTCCCTGAAGGTACAGGCTAAAATCGTCGGCGGGCGTCTGTGTGTATATTTTCGTGGCATGCCTCATCGACGGGCTCTCGGAGGGAGAATTGCGGGCCCCCCGCCAAGCCCAAATCTGCTCCAAATCTGTTCTTGGACCCATCTTGTGATCCATCCTGGCTTAAGTCGGGCCTGTCCCTCTACAGAAGGAATTTTCAAGAATACTGGAAAATAGTCTGGGAACCATTTGTTCTGTATTTTTGTTACTATATCTGTGTATTGTTTGAATATGTTTGATTTGTCATCCAAAATCTGCCTGTAGGGGGACACGCCCGACCTAAATCCTGGCCCGCTTCCCGAGACAGATCCAGCCGCGGTGGCGAGGAGTCTCTGGGCCCCCCAGAGAGTGCAAAAAAAGGAAGAGGCCTTGAGAGCCGACGACGGCAAGATAATGCGACGTAGTGACCAATCACGACCAGACCTCGAGACTCGAAGAAGAACAAAACGCTATAGGCATAAACGTTTGGCGCTCCGCGCAGATTCCTTGGATCCGCGCTGGGCCCCCCGGGCGGCGCCTCTGGCGCCGCCCCTGACGCGCTCCGCGCGCCAGGCAGGGGGGGTCCAGCGCAGATCCAAGAAATCCGCGCGGAGCGCCACAAGTTTGTGTGTGTGGCGTTGTTTCTTCTTCTCATCACCACCAGACCCCGAGACCCCATCTCCCTGCGCCTTTTTCCGAGCTGCGAGGGCTCCGGGGACCAGAACGGAACGAGATCGCCCGCTGTCGAAGGGACGCCGTTGTCCCAATTGCCCCACCTCCGAGCTTCCTGTGTTCAGGAATCAAAAAACTTCGGCGGCGAGCGAGGGGGGAAGTGAGAAGGAGAAGGCCTTCTCACAAGGCTCGGAAGTCTCCTGGCCTTCTGAGAAGTTGTCTAAGCCTTCCCCGAAGAAACAATAAAATGTCTCAGAAGGCGCGAGGGCTTCTGAGAAGTCCCGCCGCCTTCTAAGAAGGCCCTCTCCTTTTGCACTTCTCCCCCTCGCTCGACGCCAAAAAATGGTACCTGCTCCCGCTCGAACTTGGCTTTGCCTCCATGAGAGATCCCGTGGGCGTTGTGCCGGCGCCGCCAGGATGGTTCTATATCAGGAGGGGAAAAAACACAGCCTCAATTAATCATCGATTCCCCACAAAATATAAGAAAATATGGGAAGGAGGAGGGGAAGACGGAAATGCACAAAATACGGAAAATACAGGGAGTCCTGTTATTTGTATTGGGCAGTGGTGGTGTCCCGCGCCGCGGAAGGCGATGAGCCTCCATCGAACGGGGGACTCACTAAAGAGCAGGAAGACGCCCTACGCAAAGGCACACGGGACCGCCCCCTTCCTAAGATCAGAGAAAGAGCCATGCCTCTGCACCTGGCTAAGATGTCCCCCTCGCGCACGGCCGCCGCCTGGAATGCGTACCTGGTCTCACTGGCGCCGTACGCCGCTCACTACGCCCTCCCCGACGTTGTGCAAGAACGCGAATTACGGGCCCAACTAAGGACCGCTCTTGGTCTGGCCGGGTCCTCCTGGGTCCCTGACTTTGTCCTTACGGGAGTGGGCATTCGCTTCCAGGTACAGGGCGCTCCCAGGTGCCCGGTCGCGACTGCCCGCGCGGTCGCTGCCAGAGCACACGCACTCAGCGACTTCTGGGGCCTCCCCCCTGTCAGGAAGCGAGCAAGCATCAGGTGGAACAAATTGCTGAAATGGGGAGCACACGCAGCTCAGGAACCCGAGACGTTCCCCCCCAGACCCAAGATGATCTCCGAACGGAAAGCCGCTCGGGCCCTGCTGCGTGCGAAACGGCAGCCCGACCTCCTCGAAGGCAAACTTTTCGGCGGGATCACCTACACGGCTGCATGGGCCTAGATGCACAGCCAAAACTTCACAAGATGGCTCCAGGACACCAGCCAAGGAAGGAGATGGCAACCTTCCAACGGGGAGGAATGGCAGTTACTGCGCCACTGCACCTCCTTCACTGAAGCGCACCGCGTGATTAGGGTCCTCAGCAACGGTCTACCCGGCTCGGCCAGAAGAAGGGGCGACAGCGAAAGAATACCACACCGGTGCCCATGCGGAGCACCAGCCAGAAACGTGTGGATCACCGCCGGCCCTGACAACGAGGGCGTTGCCTGGTGCGCGAGATGCATCGGCACAGGCCCGCATGCTTCCGCTCTCTGGCAGACCCTACCCCCTGAAATACTCCCCCCCTCCCTAAGGGACCAAGCCGAGGCCTATACAAGCACACGGGGGCACCTACAACTTCCTAACAGAAGCGGACCCTACGGGGGGCGCTGCCCACTCTGTGGGCTCGGAGAAGCGACCACTGAGCACGTCTGGCACTGGTGCCCAGCCGCGGCAGTAGCCTGGTGCACCATACGGGGCCCAGACGACCCACCAACCTTCGCCCAAGCAATCTCCAGCAGAGGCGAACACCAACCCCTGCTTGCCAAAGTGCTGCGCCAAATTTCCTTCAGGTACTGCGTCAACCTCACCGCCTCCCCCCTGGAGGCCGTCGAAGCCGCCAGGCTCATTCTGCACGGCATAGTGACCACCGACACCGACCAGCAAGGTGACAGCGAGGAGGAGGGGCACGGGGAGGACGAGCCCCCCAGGAGCAGCAACCCAGACGAGACAGCCGTCTGGACCGTCCTGCGCGACACCTGCCGCACTTGCAACCCGTGCACCATCCCCGAAGGAGCGATCTGTGGCGCTGCGAGGCCCCACTTGCAGCGACATGCACGCAGGGCAGGAGGTGAGATCCGCAGACTCCCAGTGGTCACCAGACACCACAACCCAGGGGATATAATCGTGGTCCTACAAGCCCCCCAGACGCGGGCTGCATGGATGCCCCCAGGAAACGGTTGGTTCCCCTGCCCAAGGACCGGCGACTCTCCCACCGCCAGATGGTCCTCAGCTTTTTGCCGCGAGTGCGGGCTCCACACCACCACGCTGATCGCCAACGCGTGCCTGGAGCCAGGTGACGAGGTCACTGTCCGCAGCTCGCCCTTCCCCGACTCCAACTCCACCCAATGGCCCTATGAAGTCACCTTCGACGGTGGCGCAAGGTCCATCGAGGGCGGGGAAAGAGTCTCCGGCGCCGGGACCATCCTGTGGCATCACAACCCCAACACGGGCTCCCCTCGGGCCCCGGCCATTGCCATCGTCGCGCTTCCCGACTGCGGCAACGCACAGATGGCAGAGGTGACAGGCTGCCGAGCCGGGTTGGCGCTGCTCCCCCACCTCAAGGGCCCAATCCGGACGGCCCAGATTGTCGGCGACAACCTCGCAGCGGCTCGATACGGCGCTGGCACCGCCAGATACCGAAGGCTCCATCTGGCCCGGCGGCCGAAGGTGCTGGCTGGGTGCTCACGTGGCAAGCGGTCAGACGGAGGCTAAACAAGGCCGCAGACAGCTTGGCCACCATCGGGGTATACTGGGCGGATGCCCTCCGCAAGGAAGGCGCGACGGCCGTCACCACACACGTACACTGGGCGAGTGACGCCCCATCCCAGCCCGAGCATTTCCCCGGCATCGACCTACGGGAAATCAACCTGTGCGACCCCGCGGAAGCGGCAGAGGCCGCTCTCCGGCTGGAGCACCCCCCTTCCCCCTCCATCCGCTCCGCCCCGATCGAATCGCCGATCGACCGATCCCTGCGACCACTGGGGCCCTTGCTGCCGCGGCTCAAGGTCGTCCCCTGCCACCCACATTTTCCAGCCCTGCGGCTATCGGCTGCACTTCCCCCCTCTTTCTACGGGATGACGAAGAAGAAGAGCAATAACGGGCCATTGGCCAGATGGCCTTCCCCCACCGAACCCTGCGCTCAGGGCCCGGGCAAGGTTGATGGCCTATTTCCCTTCCGCGCACGGGGGTGCTCATGGCTCAGATGGGCCCACTTCAATCACGAATGGCGCTGGTGGCGCGAGGTGCGCCAAAGACACTGCGAAGGCAAAGCACACCTCCTGGGAGGAGACCATGCCAAGGAGGCAGCGAAGCAACGGGACACAGGGTGGCCAGACCCCTGGCACACCACCGACCAAGGCAATCTCTGGACCAGGACCATGGGTCAGAGCGTAGACAAGGTGACCAGACGCACCATTGTCAGGCGCCCATGGCCCGGCTGGGGGCCGCCAGGCCCAGTGAAGGCGGGCCCGCAGCCATAACTGCCAGGGTGGACCTTCCCTGAAGACTGGGACTACGTCCCTGTCAATTTCCCCTTCCGCAGCGACTCGTTCGACTTCTCCATTTCCACCGACGCCGTTCACTCGACCGACCTACGACCGCCCGGCCAGTACCGAGGGGTCTGGGGCGCGACACCCTGGAGCACGGTCAGGGCCTGGGGAGGCCCAGCACCGCCGCCACCACCACCCTCAGGCACGCCCCCCGCCCCACTAGGATGGCCATCCACCTCGCCGCTCCCGGCGCCCAGCAGGGCCTCCTCTCAGGACTCAACGGATCGGACGAGACCCTCACACGAGGGCGGCGGCGACTGGCCGGACGACCTCCCCCCCCCTGAGCGGACAGGCGATCATGGAGTCATCAGCGGCTGCAGCAGCAGACGCCATCACCCGGCTCTACGCTGTCCCCGCCAGCAGCCCGGGAGCCCAATTCCGCCTCCACACCCCCCTGGGCGCGGCCCCCGCCGGGGTGGGCCTCCCGAAGCACTGGGGGCAGGATCTACGACAAAGAGGGAACGCCCTGGACAGGCTGGCCTGGACCGAGCGCATGGCAGCCACCGAAACAGTATGGGGCGGCTCCGCCAAGGCCGAAACGGACCTGGTGCGAAGGCAGAGCTGCGCGCTGGCCGCGTCGGCCACCCCCATCAATGAGCAGACCCCCTGCGCACTCCTAGACAAGTACACGCTGCACAACGCATTTCCCGCCCAGGAGGGGAAGCTGCTGCTGCACTTGAAATGGCCAAGAGAGTTCAAGATTCTGTTCAGGGGGCAGGAGGGTGGGCAGGAAGCCCGGACGCTGCTTCTCAGCATCACCAGCCCAATGGCGGATCAGGTCGCTTCGCTCAAACTTCTCTGGCCCCCAGACTTCGGAAGCACCATCCCCCTCCACGACTGCGAAGCCACGGGGCTACGGCAGGGAGCCAAGCTCCCCGCCAACCAAGCCTTGGCCTGGTACGACACCGGAGAATTTGGGGAGTTCCACCCCGACGGTACGCACCCCAAACCAGAGAAGGTGGGAGACGGCTGACACAGGCTGGACAAGGCACCCCCCGAGTTGCAATACTGGCGCATCTCCAGTGCCATCAGCGAAATCTACAAGCTACAGCAGGCCCCTGGCGACCTGGCGGGCACGCCACTCGACGTCATCTCCTTCCTCCTCGCCTTCCGCGCCACCGAGAGGAAGAACAGGACTGTGGCCAACGACGTGGAAAACACCAGGACGTGCGGCAACTCCCTCCTCTCGCGTGCGAGGGCCACCATCAGGGCCCAGGCACCTGGCCCACCCCCGGCAGTGGCGAACAGTAGTGCTGCCGGCCCGCAGCAACAGGACGAGGAGCCATTAGACGCGCCCTTCTCCGACGAAGAAGTGGACAACGCTACTGTTTAGGTATTCCAGCGCGTCAGAGACCCCCCCCCAGCACCCACCCTTGACGATGGCGCCAAGCGCCACCGACTTAACGACGATGCTGCGCGCGCCCTGGCCGCCACCAGACAACGCCACGTGACAGTCGTACATGGTCCCCCCGGGACTGGCAAGACGGTCTTTGCTGTCGCCACCATGGACACGCGGGCCGCTTCGCTTCCCGATGGACAGGCAGCGGCGCTGACCGCCGGGTCAAACACAGCAGCGGACCAGCCCGCCATCGGCTTCGGGAGCGCGCGCGAAGCAGGCAGACTAGGACAAAGCACTAGCTTCCCCAACAGGCGCGTCCGTCTGACCAAGGAGTTCCGGGCGGCGCAGAGACTTGCCCCGCTCACCCCAGGGGGGCATTTCTACAGAACGCACAACCGCCCCCCGCACCAAGGCGGGTCCTCCAAGGAGTTCAATGCTCTCCGTGCACAGCTGCTTAGGGACGCCAAGACGGTCATCGCGACACACGAGTCCGCGGAGGCCCTCAGGCAGGCTGCACCAGTAGCCCTGCTCATCATCGACGAAGCAGGACAGGCCCACGAACTGATGGCCGCCATGTCGCTCGACAGCGTCATTCGTTCCGGCGGGCACCTGGCGCTGGTGGGCGACCCCAAGCAACTTCCCCCCGCCGTCCTGTCCAGAAAGGCGGCCGACCTCGGGCTATGCATCTCCATATTCGACCGGCTGCACAACGCCTTGGGAGATGGTACATCAACAGTTGTGCAGCTAAGCCTCTGTTATCGCACGCACACCCTGCTCCTATCCTGGCCCAATGTTGCCTTCTACAATAACTCAATACGGTCGGGGCTCACTGACCCGTTCACGCAAAGGCCACTAGTCGAAGGACTACCGTGGCGGGAGCTACTGCCCTGGGACAGCGAAAGGCTCGAAGCGCTAACCGAAGCCACGGCCACCCCCAAGGAAGACTTGGAGAAGTTGCTGCGGGACTTCGAACCAGAACCCCAGAGTCCAGAAGAAAGGCACCGGTTCCTCCTGGTGGACAGGTCACTTCCAACCTTCACTCAGGGTATGCGAACCTCCCAGAGGCCGCGCAAACTGTGGACATCGTGCGAGCGCTCCTGCCCGCCATGAGGAACGGCGCGACAGTGCGCGTCGTGGTAGGCTACCAGCTACAATGCGCTGTCCTTGAGAACGGTTTGCCCCAGACAGGGCGAAGCATCAGCGGCACCCTCGGGCAGACCAAGGCCAAGGATAAAGGGAAGGGCAGGGGCGGACCAGCCAAGACGGGAGACCACCCCACGCATCCCCCCGAGCACGACGATGACACTAAGGACCACGAACGGGTGTTCGCACAATGGGGCTCCCCCGTCACCAGGATCGGCCTGCGTTTCCCCGGGCTGCGACAAATTGCAGAGGAGCACTTTGCCAGCGGCAAGCTAGCCATCTCCACCATAGACTCCAGTCAGGGCGGGGAGGCAGATCTAGTTATTTACCTGACCACCCGGTACAACAGCTGGCATGACTGGGGTTTTATGGACAACCCCAATAGAGTGAACGTCGCGATCACGCGCGCCACCACCAACGTGGTCATCCTCGGGGACGGAAGGATGTTCGGCACCGCCACAGGAGCTCGCTTGCGGGAGCTCTCGGAGTACGGGAGGTTCGCCAAACTCTGGGTCCGCTTCGAAGGGGCCAACCTGGGCTCAAGGGTGAACCTGCAGACCGACGAGGAGTTCGACCCCATCAAGGACCTCGCCACATGGATACCTGCCGCCCCCACCCACACCTGAGACGATAGCATAAAAGGTCTAGGCGACGCTATCAAGAGGGCCAAGACCTCAATGGAGAACAGCCTTGCGGAGCGCGTTGCCGCACCGCTCGGCCCCCTGTTCTCCTGGGACAAGCTCGGCGAAGCCCTTACAGACAGCATGCAGAAGCTTGTTGACGACCCCACAATGGGAATCATCCTCTACACGGTGGCCGGGCCCCACCCCCACCAGCGGCCCATGGGCGCCACCCCCAGGCAGCCGGGCAGTCTCGATAGGAAGGCCTGGAGCCACCTGGGGTATTGCCTGGACGTGGAGGTCGGCACTGACGCCAGCAACCTGGTATACAACCTTACGTGGGTAGCCCTGGTCTGGTTCCTTGGACTGGGCACACCTTGGCACAATGCGCAGCTGAGTGCCCCGCTCACCTCACTCCCCCCGCTGCCCCACGTCGTTGGTAACAATCGTCGCACCGAGCCCTCAAGCAGGCGCACCCCCGTCGGCACGCCCCCCCAGTTCCCCGCCGCCTGGAGCCCCGCCACATGCAGCTGCAAGCGCCACAGGGTACATCCTGGGATGGAGCACCTACACTCCTTGCTCCGCCCAGAACAGGTCGACTCAGCTCTCACGCCTGCCCTGCGCGGCAACGACGGGCGCCCACTCAACACTCCCACGCTCAGAGCCCCACTTGTGGTGATGATGCTGCAACTGCGGGAGCCGCGCGCTACACTCTGGCCATTCCCACACCCAGAGGCCACAGGTGACATCATAGAGGCGGCGATGGGTCTCTGCCTCCCGTGGCAGGAGGCCCACAGGGAGTTTCGCAGCCAGTTTGCCGCCACGTGGGGCTTCAAGCTTGCCGACTTCGCCTCCCTCCACGCCAAGATGGAGCAAGTCATTCGCCACATCAGTGCGCTGGCCACCTTCGCTCATCACCATCATATTGCGGCGACGCACAAATGCCCCCAGACCTGGGCAGGAACGCAGGAGCATGACTTCACCCTGGAGGCCCCCATGCGCGTACTGGAAGTGATAGACCAGCCCGCGGATGTCAACCAGCTAAGCAGTGGAGACTGCTCCATCTGCCAGCTGCACAAGGCGCTGACGGGATCAGAGGAGGGGCTGGGCAGTCCACGAACCATGTCTGACCTGCAATACATAGGAGGCGGGGTCGCCATGTCCAACCGCCGCCTCGACGAAGACCTCGCGGCCTCGCCAGCTCCAGGTACAGCGCTATCCCCCCCGATAGTACGGGGCGAGCGATTCTGCAGGCTGCAGAAGGGCGCCAGCTACAACTGCGACGGCTGCACCAGCACGGGACTACAGGCAGCAGCTGGCACCTGGGAGGACGACGACATCCGTGAGCTGCTAGCGCAGAACCGCGCGCAGGCATACATGAAGGGCAAGAATTGCAGATGGCTCTGCGAGCTGTGTTGGGCCAGGTCCCTGGAAAGTAAGGGAGCCCACGTACCTGACACCAACCGGGCTGAAGGCGGCACCAAGGGCCACGCAGCAGCGTCTACAGGAGCGCAGGCGCAGAAGGGAGGAAGACCGGGCGCGCAAGAGAGCTCGGACCCTCCCCTCATTGTCCAGCCTCCCGCCGGGGTTCGGTAGGCCTAATGATGCCTCGGCCCCTTCCTCCCTGAAGGACCTCGTCACGCGCGCGCCGCGCCCCTTCCGGCCAGCCAGCGCCGGCGCCACCGCCCCACCCCGCAGGCTTACCGACGGCAGGTTTGGTGCAGAAGCGCGCCACACCCAAATGTACTCGGCCACGTGCGACACCTGCCCCCCCAGTTCCCCCTTGCTGGAATGGAGGCCGGGCCGCCCAGCCCTCGGATGCTTCACGTGGCGCCCAGAGGCAGACGCCAACTGCAAGGAGCAGACAGGCCCCCCGCCGTGGGACGCAATGCCCCTCCTATGGGCCACACGGAAGTGGAACGCAGGATGGGCCTGCAGGAGGTGCCTTGTTCACATCTGGAACATCGCCCCGGGCGTCCTCGACCACATACTCGACAACTACTCCAACGAGGTTTACCCTGCCATCCCGACCGCGCGGCAGGCCACAACCGACATTCCCGAGGATTGGTACAACTACGACATGTCTACGCACCTCTCCCCAGCCAGCCCGGCCCCTGTCGCGGACGCGGACACGCCGTTCCCGCCGCGCGATGACCGGTCGGCGCAGCCCCCCGCCGTGCACGGTGAACAAAGGGGTTCGGCCGATGGCGCTTCCATCCTCTACTCTTTCCCCGACCTGCTGCCGCCCCCGGCGCCCTTGCTGCCCACGTACTCCACCCTCCGTCTGGCAGGGGGCGAGTCGAGAGCCCCTGTTCGTGCCCTGGTGAAGTACCTGATTGAGTAGAGCCACACAGCCCACACCCTCTGGGCGGCCCACGCGCAGCAACTGGGAGAAGACCTCGTGGGCGATGTAACCGACGAAACGGGATGGCCCTTCGAGCAATTGCTGCCTTTCCTGGTCTCAATCTACGGAGATGAGATCCCAAGCAACGGCCACCCCCCCATGCATCCCATGGGGCGGACAGAGGGCTGCAGCTGCCAGGGTAGTCGCACACCTGGTGGAGAGCAACCCAAAGTACCAGGAGGAATGGGGGCGCTACGCAGGCAGCCTCGATAATCAGAAAGGGCAGTGCCCCGACCGGCAGCCGTCGCATGTCCTCGCGCTGTTCCTCGCAGGGCTGGAGAAGCACCTAACCAGAGGAACGATAGAACTCCTCGCCGCCCAGCCCCGGCAGATGAAGAGTCCCCCGCCGCCAGCTGGCTCAACAGGCCCCAGGGTGCGGAACCTCCCCCGACCGACCGACACGCTGGGGATCACGTCGCCCCCCCGACCCGCGCAAACGTATCACCCCAACAACCTGGCGCACCAAGCCAGCCCGACGGGACCCCTGAAGAGGTGCCGTCCTCCTCAGAGCACGGGAATGGCGACGGCGACGTGGAAGGGATTGAATGGGGTGACGACGCCAACAAGCAATCCGAGCCGGACGTCCAGGCACAAGGCAGCCCGCCAGACACTCCCGACTCCGGGCCGCAGGCCAGCCCTACACACCAGGAGGACGACGCAAGCAGTCCAGCACCCACCGATCGGAAGTCGGCCCAAAGCTTTCCCCCTCTCTGGCCCCAGCCCCCCCGCAGGGCTGACTCGAAAGCATAGCCCCCATGTGCGCAGGCTACTGATCGAGGAGGACCTAGTGACGCTTGGAGGAGGGTCGAAGCCCGCCCCAGAGAGGAGCGGACCTGGAGCTTTCGCGCAGTCAGCGACGGAAGGACACTCAGACAATCGGGAGACAAAGCGGGCCGCCGACCACCCACTGTCGACGAAGACAGCACCAGAGAACGCTCAGCCACACCGCCTCGCAGCTCACCCAGGCCGCGGCGCAACGCCCAGGGCCGGTGGCGCGACGCACGGACAGCAGCGATCCCACCAGCGCGCCCTGATGATTCCATGGGAGGCCCCCCCATGCACTTGAGACCCATCGACGACGCAGACGTCACAAGGGACGAGCCGGCACCAGATAAGATCACGCGAATGCAGAAGACGCTGGAAGGTGCGTTCAATGGGGCATGGAGGGCCTGGGTCAGAAAGGCAGCCCACAGGCAAGGGCGCACCTGGGCCAACATCAAGTCCGACCCCAGGCGAAACACGGTACAGCAGCGCGACGACTTCCTCCAGGCATGGAGCAAAATGGGATACGACGCATACAGGCTGGACAGAGAATACCAGCTCCACGTCGACTGGCCAAGCGCCATGGAGAAGCAGCGCAGACCCACGCAGCGCGACACCAGAGCACCCACGGCCGACGCGCCCATCGGAAGCGGACGCACACCCCTGTGGGCCGACGAGGGCAAGGAGGCTACAAAGACCCCCCCGTGGTCCACTGAAGACAGGGCTGCCGCACGGACAGATGCGTCTGGATCTGCAGCACCCTGGCGTGGATGGCAGTCCTGGGACGAGTGGGACCATCAGCGAGACGCATGGACCGACACGGATTGGAAGGCCAAGGGGAAAGGCCCTCCCCCAGAGGGGAAACCCACTACGCAGACAAGCGTCAGCGGGGATGGGACTTCTGCCCCAAGTGATCGAGGTGTGGCCCCGCCGCCAGTGCCCCCCCCCCCCCCCGGTCGGGGGTGTTGACCCGCCTCGTCGGGGACCATTCGCTGTGCGTGCTACTCGCTTCCCCCCACCTGCCCGTCGCCTCCCTCCCCTGCTTCCCGCGGAGGATGGCCCGCGCAGCCTGTCTGCGGCTCAAACCTTTCTTCCTCCCGAACATGGCGAGTCTCAGAGTCGCACCTCGGCCCGTCATGGAGCGAAACGCATGCTTTCTGGACAATAACGATCTTGGGCAGCTGGGAACAACCTCCCCCTCCCTCTACAAGGTGGTCTCCGTCGCGCTGACCCTGTGGGCCATCTGGGACCCCGCCGCTCCAGGCGGAGCCCGCTGGGTCGGCAGCCCCACGGTCTTCAACCGGCCCTTTGCCTCGCTCAGCGACGCAGGGGGTTGGGACTGATGACTACGAGAGGTGTCAGTCCCCCACGACCCAGCTCCCCCCGTGGTTGCTCCTGACCTTGATGGGGGCCGGTGTCGCCGCAGCGCCAGGCCTCGGCCTTGATACCCCCGTGCTACCTCCTATGGGGCAGAGGTGCACCAATGCCCATGCGCTGCGTTCTAGACAGCCCACGCTGGTCTCGTGGTTCTACCTGGACAGGGGGACGGTGGCTGAAATAACTCACCCCCCGTGTTCCCCCCTGACGCGGATCCCACGGGACAAGGGTCCGCCTTCGCCCCCCCTTCGGGGCACCCACTTTGGATGACTGGGAATGATGGCCAGAGGCCCACCCCACGCGCTCCACCTGACTCTACCTCTCATCTTCTGGTGTGGCTCTTGCTGCGCCCCCGCCCAGTGCGCCCCGCCTGGGTGCACTGCAAGGTGACGGACCATCCCAGTGCGGTGGCCTTGATCACGACCGACGTGCCACGTCACGTGGCCACACCACACGCGCTTCCCCCATGCGGTGCTGCTCTGGGCATGTGACAGCGCAGTCCCCCACCAAGGCCTGGCGCTCTGTTCCCCCCGCGGTCGCAGCGGACCCCCCGCTAGTCACGGTGGAGGGATCACAACCGTCATAGTACTCACTACGTCTACCTTGGCGTCGCCCCTCCCTCCTCCTCCGTCCATTCACTGGATAGTGAGGCTACCGGCTGCGTCTCCCCTCCTCTTCCTCCTCTCGTGCTGATTTGGCGCACCGTGCCGCACGGATTCCCCCCTACCGAGGCTCCACCGGGGCACTCAGGCATCCATGGGCTTTCGGGTGCTCACTGGCTGGACTCCAGGGTGCGTTCGGGCTGCTCTGCCACCATGAGTTGTTTTGGACTGCCAGGGTCTGCAGCAGTACGTCCCCGCCGGCACGTCTCCTCCAGCCCCTGGAGCGGGCGCGGCACGCCCGTTTGGACTGGGAGCGGTTCGCGGCGCCCCAGGTGCCGGGCTTCGGCATGGCGCAGCCTGGCGCGCCACCCCCTTCCGGCACCACCTGGGGCTGGACCTGAGGTGCGCGCTGTCCCGTCAAGTGGTTCATCCTTTGGCAGGTCGCCGTCGCCCCCCCATCAGGTCCGCCCCAGCTACGTCGGTTGACGCTCGCATCTTTGTTCCCCCGCCCCCCGCGACGGATAAGCTGCCCGCGCTGTGCGCCGACGACGCGGTTGTCTCCCTTCCCACGGCGGACGCCGCTTTCCAGCTCTTCTACTGCACAAGTGGTATATCCTTTGGCAGTGCTTCTCGGCCCTCCCGCAGGGTGGTCCGCGGTGCTCGACATTGCCTGCAGCTGTTTCCCCCCGGCTTCGGAGCCAGGCTGTTGCAGGTTGTGGACTCGGAAGTCTGGGACGGAAGACAGGGGCGACTTTTCCTGCATAGGTCGGTCGCTCCTGCCCGAGCACTTCCAGGGGTCCTTGTGAGTGAGGCCTTCCTCGGTTCCCCCCCTCTTCTGCCCTCGCGCGCCCTCGCGCCCGCCGCTCCCCCCGCCCCTGCCTCTTCGTCGCGTTGGACGGCGCGGCCTCACTGGCCCTCTGTGCTGCCTCGGCGCGGCGTGACCCACGCCTTTACGCGCTGGTCAGTACGGATTGAGCTGGCGCCACTGTGCGACTCCTCCTCCGTCTTTTTCCTTCTGATGCCCACGCCCCCGCTTCCGGGTCGCCTGCATCTTAATGGAGGGGCATTTTGTCCCTGGCACGTGCACTTGCTGCGTCGGCCTATGCGCCGCCGTTGCTAATTATCTCGTCCTGTGCCCCAGCCGAGACCGCCCCGCTTCCTGGATCTGTCCTTGTGAGCCGCCAATCAAAAATATGTGCGTCTGTTCATTTGCGCCCCAGGGCCCTTTCAGGATGGTTCCATGCGTCGCGTTTGCGTTTGCGCCGGCGCGCCCAAACCTGGCCGCGGGCGCCAGGTCGGCGCCCCCGCTTCGCGCGCCCAGCGCCCCCAAGAGATGTGCGACGCCGAGCTCGCACGCCGGCCGAAGCCACCTCCTACTCGGAGGTTGGCCTCCTCCTCCTCTTCCTCCTCCTCCTCCTCCCCCTTCCTCCCCCTCCTCCTCCTCCTCCTCCTCCTCCTCCTCCTCCTCCTCCTCCTCCTCCCCCCCCCCCTCCCCCCCCCTCCTCCTCCTCCTCTTCCCCTCCTCCTCCTCCTCCTCCGTAGTAGTAGTAGTAGTAGTAGTCATTTTGGCTCAAGGTGTTTCCGCCCCGTGGCAGAGCACGGAGACCCTTCGTCCAGGGACAGCTCAGGACCCGCTTTCATAACCGCGCCCTCCACCGCCCCAGGCGGTCGAGCTTCATATTCGGCACAGTTGTCGCCAGCTGCTGCCTCCACGCGCGATCGACCGAGGCTGGCGCGGGCCTCGTCTCTCGGACGCAGATAGCATGGGAGGCAAAGGCGCACCAGCCCATGCTGCCCCCGACGCTGCTCGGAGAAGCGGACTGCAAACGCCAGCGGGGCCCACGGCACGACGGCGCTGCACTACTCGGAAACAAGCTCGCCGCGCATGACCTGCCCGCGCACGTCCGCAAGCAGCTGGAAGAGACAATGGCCGCTCAGATCGCCGACGCCAGCTCCACGGTCGAAGCCACTGCCCGAGCCGTCACAGCCAAAGCTAGTCAAGACTTCCTCGCAGCCCCACGAAGATCACGTCCGACCTCAGCCAACGCCACGAAGCCGCCAAGCGCAACATCACCGAGGTCACGCAGCGCACCTCCGTCCTGGAAAAAGAGAACACCGACCTCAAAGCCGCCGTCGCCAGACTCGACGCCATCGCCACAGCAGCAGAAGCCCGAGCACCTGCCCTCAACCACGACGGCCTTGGCACGCGGGACCGCGACCCCGACCCAACGAATTTCTGGCGCAGCAGCCCGCAGGAGTTCAACCAGCCCGACCTCGAGAAGAGCCTCGCCGACTGGTTCACCGCCGCAGGCATCGACAAGAGCCGCGTCATCTCCAACACCATCGGCCCCGCCAAGCGCCACTCATTCCAGGTCAGCGGAGGAACTGTCGCGGCAGAACCGCGCGCTCAACGCCTCCGCGGTGCTCTCCGCAACGGAAAGGAATGGCGCACTTTCAGTACACTTCGGAGCAATGGTCGTCCTGCCCCCCCCCTATGTCTCCGCCGACAAAAGTCCGAAAGCCGTCCGCGCAGAAGTGCAAGCCAAGCGACTCTCAAAGATCATACAGAATGCCGTGCCCGACGTTGACATTCGCACTCATCGGACTCTTGGCTACATTAGCAATCGTGGCGAAGCTTTGGCCCGCCTGCTCGTCGGAGCTCACGCAGACGCTCCCCCTCGCATCCAGCGGTCCATCGCCGCCATCGCCTGCTGCTTCGACGAAGCCAAGCATCGGGCAGACCAGCGCAGAGTTCGCCTCCAACTTCGCCGACGCCCTCACCTCCGCGCAGTGGCTTAAGCCATCGCTGGAGCCCCTGGCTCCTCAAGCCCTCGCAGGAGGGCCTCAACGTGGCATTCTGGAACACTCAAGCTCTACTCGGACAATCAGACCAACGCCGTGAAGACAAACGCCGCATGCTCCTGCCATATCTTCGACAAAGAGCACTAATCGCCGCCCAATAAACGCACGACGCGATCGACGACCTTCCCCTCCTGGCCAACTCGACCCAGCACCCGTGCAAGCCGCCCCGCTCCCCCGTGATGGCCGACAACGCCCCCGTCACCGACGCAGGCGGCGTGGGCTTCCTCGTCCCGCACGACAAAGGCGAACAAATGCTTCCCCCTGGACTACGTCCCTCGCATCAGGTCTGAGGTCGCCATCCATGGCCGGGCCACGGATGCCAGCCTCCAGTTCGAAGCCACCGTCCTCAACATCCACAACTACGGCTTCACCGCAGCAGATCGACACCATCTTCGAGAGCAGTCGCAAGCTCTCCGACAGCATGCTGACGAACAACCACAGCATCGCCTTCTCATGGTCGTGGGCGACTTCAACGTAGCTGAGTTCCCGCCGAAGTCGCTGAACGCCCCCGTCGACTCTGACGCCACCGCCGCACAGCGGCACCAATACCAACTCGTAGGTTGGCGCTCTCTGTTCCGCGACATGATCGAGATCACATCATCCTCTACTACCCACAGAGCTGAAGGGAACATGAGCGAATCCACAATCGACCGATGCTTCGTCAACCTCCCCAGTCATTTCATGCCCCTCATGGAGACCATCTACGCAGCTGACGACTCCCCGCTCGAGAACCCCCGCGGCCCGATAAGCGACCACAAGGTCATGCACGTCCGCGCCCGCCTCCGCAAGCCCAAGATCGCCACGGAGCGAGGCATCCCCGCGCACATATTCGACACCATCCACTACAAACATCATATCACTTAGACTCTCGCCACCATAGGCATGACTAACATGACCCCCATTGCGAGATGGCGCACGCTCAAGGCCGCGATGCAGGTCGCAGCCGCCCGCGCCCGCGACACGCTGACCAAGCTCCCAGCAGATGAGTTGGCATCAGCCCGGACCCGCGCCCAAGGAGACCCGCGCCATGACGCCCCGCAGCATCGCACGAGCTATATGGTACCAGAACGTCCCGCTCGCGAGCTCGCTTATCGAGCACACCGACATCGGACGCCTCCACCTGAAGGTAATCGGGAACACTGTCAGCGTCAACGACATGCCGACGTTCACCAGGGCCGCCGACACCACGCACGCCAGCCTCAGTAACGAACGCAAAGCTATTGCATCGTCCCTCGGCCAGAAGTGGCGCCAGCGCGCCAAGAGAGAAAGCTCTCGAGGCGAACTCTGGAAGCCCTTCGCCAAACGCCTCGTGCTCACGGGCAGTAAGATCATCACCGGCAACTCGACGAACGCCATCACCGATCCCGCCACCATGCACCAAGCCATCATGCGGCACTGGGCCCCCGTGTTCGCCGAGAAGCACGTTGACGAAACATTGCTCACAAATTACCTCGGTTCGGTTTTCCCACGGCGCCCGCGAGCTGATCTTCCCCTCCCCGACGCACGGGATCTCAAGAAGGCCGCCCGCCTCGCAGGAGACTCAGCTCCTGGCCCCGATGGTTTACCCGACCGCGCTTGGCTTCGCACCCCCGACAGCTTCGACATCCTTGCCGACGTCGGCCACGACACCGCCGCCAACAATAACATCCCGCACGACCTCAACTTCTCTCTCATGGCCATGCTGCCGAAAGGTGACGAGCCCACGGGCAACGCAGAGTGCACGCGTTCCCCAGATTGCCCGCGACCGCTCTCAATGAAGAATTCCGACGTGAAGCTGCTAGCGTCTGCCGCCAATCTCCAGCTTCATCCCCTCGCCGCCCAGACGTCGCACGAGCAGCATGGCTCGTCTCAGGCCGCCAGTTCCTGAACAACTTAGCCACCGTGGATGCAGCAGCGCGCAGACACAGCCTCTCCCCCACAGCATCAACGGACATGCCCGTCTTTGTCAGCATGGACATCGCAGCTGCGCTCCGCAGTCTCGGCCACCAGAGGATGTGGAACCTCATCGAGCACTGGGGCATCCACGGCCACATGTTGCGCCTGCTCAAGGCTTGTTTCTTCTGGCCCGTATCGTTTCTCGAACTGGGAGGCGAACGTCGCCCTTCGTTGATCGCAGCTTCGGGCGTCGCCAAAGGCTGCCCGCTGAGCGGCGCCATCTGGGCGCTCGTCTTTGACCCTATCATCATCGCCCTCAGCCACGGGCTCCGCGAGATCCAGCGTGGGCTCGTCAGCGCCTGCGCCGACGACCTCGGCATCATCCTAGCCAGACTGTCCGGCGCCTCCCTGCTCGCCCCGCACATGGTTGCCGCCGAGGTCCTTGCAGGCTTCCAGCCACAAGCAAAGAAATGCGTCGTCGCCCCCACATGGACGCCCCCCACGCAAGACATCATCGCCGAGATGCGCCACATCCTCGCGAACGCCCACGCCCCATGGTCCAACTTCAAGATCGAGCCCCGCTACCTCGGCTTTTTCGTTGGCCCAGGCGCGACGCTCGAGGACCAGTGGCGAGGGCCCTCTGTCAAGTAATGGGGCCGCGTCGGGAAGCTCGCAGTCTCGCGTGCCCCGCTACAACAATGCATCAAACTTTACAACGTCGCCGCTGTTACCTGCCTGGGGTACGTTGGCCAGCTCTTCGAGCCCCCCGAAGGTATATTGCAGAAGGAGCTGCAGGCCATCAACAAGCTGCTGCGCGTCGCCCCGTCCAGCTTCGCGAAGTCCGACGTCCTCGCGATGACGCCCTGGACAAACGTGGAGGCCCCGATCGGCATTGAGAACCTCCTAGCCGCCACCCTCTGGCGCACGGCGACTGCCACGATCACAGGTTGGCAGCCAGCCCACCGACTACTCTGCGACACAGCTTGCGACCAACTCCCCTTCGCCACGGCCATGCAAGGCATCTGGCGCAACGAGTGCTGGAAGATCAAGACCTCCATTATCCAACGCCTCGAGGGCGCCACCAACTCCACTTTCTTCACCGACGTCAGAGGCTCACACCTCGAGCGCCTCACACGCACAGCTGGACCTCGACCTCGTGCACGTGCCGCCCTGATCGCCTGTCACAAGCGCGCTGCCAGAGCAGGACAACAAGCCCTACTTCAACGCCAAGCCCCACAGCCTGCCCCACCTCCCGCGCTGCACCGACATCGCCAGCCCGCCAAGATGACGCCGCAGTCAGCCTACCTTCAGACCCTGAACGAACAGCTGTACGTAGACACCATGCCCGACACGATCAAGCGCCGCCCGATCGCCTGGTTCCCACACCGCGACCCAAATCGACAGCACACACGCGAACCACCAGACGGATCCCGCCGCGAAGCTGAACGAGCACAAGACCGATTGATGAACCGCGCCCGTGCTTGGGCCGCGCACTGGCTTCCCAACATCCTGCTGAACGACCCCAGCATTGACAGCCGCGAAGACCGGATGCAGCGGTGCACCACCTACCTGCACGAGCTCCTCGGCACCGACCTGTTCTTGCCGCTGTACTCCACGAACATCCAGCGCCACCGCATCGCCGTCAACATGTGCACCCAGTCGTGGGACAACAGCGGCATAGGACGACTTCTGCTCGAACGCCGCCTGGCCCAGAATGACCAACCCCGTGAATCTCCACGCAGTCGATCTCCACGCTCATCGTCGCTCTCATATGAAGCCGCCCAACATCGTGCCCGACGCCGATGGATCAACCACATCCTGCCCTTCCTTGAGCCCGACGCCAACCCCGAGGACACCCACCGCGACGATGATGACATGGACGATGAAGACCCACTTGAAGACCTTCACGCACAGCCAGACCTACTGCAAGCCGAACAAGTTCCTGCTGACCTACACGCTCGGCGGTTGCGCCTGCGCACCCACCTCGCGACTCTTCCGCCAGCCAGGCTGTGGGGCGCACTGAAGGCGCTCTCGGGTGCGTGGACGACATCGCACAGGATGCACGCGAGCCCGCTCAAGCGCCCCCGCCACTTCGGGCGCCCCCTCCCCGACGGCAAGGACGCCATCCAGCACTACATCATATGCGAGCGCATGCGGCACCAGCTGGCCAAGCCTCGAGGCCAGGTGAGCGCCCACCTCTTGACGAGGCTTGGACTCCCCAAGCTCACCGACCCCTTCGACGGGGAGAACGGCATCCCGAATAGCGTCGCGAGGCCCCGCGTTGCGACGCGAGCCTACCACCTCACCAAGGACGACGTCGCGCCGATGACGTACCAGAAGCAATCGACCGCCGTTGCCGCCGCGCGCCATGCTCTGAAGTTGCCCGCCGATCTGTCGGGCGGAGCGGGCGCGCCGTAGCTCGGCCTTCCGACGGACTCGCCCCCCTCAGGCGACGTTCGCTCATCCACCTCCCCCCCCCTCCTCCTCCCCCCCTCCTTCTCCCTCTCCTCCTCCTCCCTCCCCCCTCCTCCTCCTCCTCCTCTCCCCCCCCCTCCCTCCTTCCCCTCCTCCTCCTCCTCCTTCCTCCTCCTCCTCCTCCTCCTTCCCTCTTACTCCTCCTACTCCCTCCCCCGCCTCCCTCCTCCCCCACGCCCCTTCCCCCCCCCCCCTCCTCCCCCCCCCCCCCCCCCCCTCCTCCTCCTCAGCCTCCACCCCCGCCCCTCCTCCTCCCCCTCCTCCCCGTCCCTCTCCCCCCCCTCCTCCTCCTTTCTCCTCCTCCTCCTCCTCCCTCCTCCTCCTCCTCCTCCCTCCTCCTCCCTCCTCCTCCTCCCTCCTCCCTCCCTCCACCACCACCTCCCACTCCTCCCCTCCCCCATCCTCCCCCATCCTCCCCCCTCCTCCTCCTCCCCCTCCCTCGTCCTCCTCTCCCTCCTCCTCCTCCTCCTCTCCTCCTCTCCTCCTTCTCCTCCTCCCTCTCTCTCTCTCCTCTCCTCCTCCTCCTCCTCATCCTCCTCCTCCTCTGTCCTCCTCCTCCTCCTCCTCCTCCCCTCCTCCTCCTCTCCTCCTCCTCCACCTCACTCCCCTCGCCTCCTCCTCCCCCCCCCTCCTCCTCCTCCTCCTCCTCCTCTCCTCCTCCTCCTCGCTCCTCCTCCTCCTCCTCCTCCTCCTCCTCCTCCTCCTCGTCATCCCCCCTCCTCCTCCCCACCTCCCCCTCCTCCTCCACCTCGCACTCCTCCTCCCCCTCCTCCTCCTCCCCCTCCTCCTTCTCCTCCTCCTCCTCCTCCTCCTCCTCCGCCTCTCCTTCTCCTCCTCCTCCTCTCCCCTCCTCCTCCTCCTCCTCCTCCTCCTCCTCCTCCTCCTCCTCCTCCTGCTGCCCTGACACGTCAATTAGCGAATTGGCCGTTTTCGGCTCGCGGGAGGGCGTCGCGGCCGTCATTTCTGCGGGGCCAGGTCCGTCGGTTTCGGTCCCATGCCGTTTTCGCGAAAGGGTGGTTTACTAAAGGGAGGTTTGTCCACCGCCGATCTACCTCGGCGTCGCCCCGGGCGCGCGCCTCGTTCGGCTGGCCGCTGAGCGACGTTGCCCCTCCAAGGCTGAAGTTCGCATGCTCCGCTGCACTGCTCGTGCGAGAGGTCGGGCACCCTCCAGCTGCTCGAGGACCCTTGCGCTTATGTTGCTCTCATCGTACTTAAGGACCACATCCCAGAAATAGTTTCGAACGCCCAGAAAAGTATCGAAACAGTAACGAACGAGTATCGCCCCCCAGGGCCCGACACGTGAAAACATTAGAATTTCGGTACTTCCTTGGTTCTCGAAGTTCTGTCTGATGAGCATGGCTAAAGTAGGTTGGAGCATCATAACCCTGCGCGAGGGGTCTGACCAGGGCCGAACAGACGCGGAGGCACGCGGAGACTTCGCGCGCCAATGGAGGAAACACCATGGACGCACCAGACCGCAATGGCCCTTCGAAAGCCAAGCGGAGACCTGCGATGCGGGATTTGTTGTTTCAGGGGGTGTCGGAAAAAAAACAGACACTGCAAGGGGCCAAGGCGCCGAATCACGCGCGCAAGGGGCAAATTTCTGTATCCCCCCTTCGGCAGAACACAAGCGTTGCGTTGGGCCCCCAGTCTCCCGCGGGCAACTCCGCCGCGCGGTTGCCGGGAGGACATGGGCGCCGCTCGTCGCAGTGGAGTTTTCGCACATTGTATGAATCGAGGGGGGGAAACTTGGTTCGACGTAGGTTGCCCAGATCGTGATAATGTCAGCTTGTGGTTAAGAAAGGATGTCCCCCCGGGGCTGATGAATAGGTCCCGCCGGTCGCGAGTCATTTTTTGTTTATAACGCGCGCCAGTGGGTCGTCGCGGGCGCCGCCGAGGGGATTGTATACCCTCTTGCACGTCAGCCTCAAAAGATTGCCTTCGCATAGAAGTTCCCCAAACATAGTTTGCACTGAGGGGTTTGTATTAGTGTCAACCATGTGGGGACCAGTGCCAGTTTTTCGCCGCCCGTCGCTATCCGTCGCCGCCGCTCGTCTCGGGACCAGGGGCGGCCGTCGCCGTCCGTGCCGCCCGTCGCTGCCGTCGCCGCCATCGTCGCCGTCGCCGTCGCCGCCGCTCGGGACGGGTAGCGGCTTCTGCGGGCGGTGCCGCCCGTCGCCGCCGTCGCCGTCACCGCCGCTCGGGTCGAATGGCGGTTTTTGCGGGCGGTGCCGCCCGTCGCCGCCGTCGCCGTCGCCGCCTTCGCCGTCGCATATATTCTGTTTTGTTAAAAGAAAATCACAGATTCGACCCCCCCCCTCGGATTCTCCACACCCCGATCCGGATTGCCATCGTCCATCTAAAGTATGAATCCATACCATTCCACGCAAGCAGGTATCGACACCCCCCATCACCCTCATCCAAAAATATGACGCGCGCGTTCGTTCATAAACAATCGTCAGTGTTCAACAATCCCTTGCAACAGAAGACGGGACGAAATGCACACGCGCGCGCGTCGTCGCGCGCGCATGCCGAAATCAAGCCAGGTTTCGTAAAGAGTTCAGAATCAGTTGTAAAAAAATCAAACAATGGTTCCGCAACACGTTACAAAAGAAACTTGCGCGCCATCTTGCGAATTCTTGAGAAAACCAGAGCTTTCAATAATCACATACAATGCTATCAAGTGGGTTTCGCGCGCGAGTTTGTCCAAATCGTTTGAACGCTCTTTCGCGCGTGCTCTCGCGAGAGTCCTTTTCTGCAGCGCGCGCATGCCGACACTCTTCAAAAACCATAGATGTCGCAAGGAATTAACAAGCAAGTACCCAGAACCATAAAACCTATGGTTTACAACACCTGTGTTGTTATAGATCTACTCGATGTCTACATACACATGTGGATATATATATATATATATATATATATCAAGAACTTGCGTTCGCGCTTTGGCGAATCCTTGTGGAGTCTAGCAAACGGGCCTCTCGCACAGCATGCCGAAATCATTCGAACGCCCTTGCGCGCGTGCCGGGGGGGCACGATCCGTGTCAAATAATACCACGCGGGCCACTTTCGCGCGTCGGCCGCGCGCGCATGTAGAACTCCTTCCAAAACCTTCATCACCGACGCGAGAACGCCGTCATCGTCGCCCGCGTGATCAGCATCGGCGCCGTCACCGGCCGTGCCGTCGTCGCTGCCAACATCGTCACCAACATCGCGCCAAACTAGCTGGGCGTTGCGCGCGCCTGCATGCGCTGGCTGGCGCGGCCGCGGAGATGCACCAGCCAGCGCCAAGCACTCATCACAATCGCCGCCGCATGGGTGTTGCAACTAAAGTTGCGGATGGGTGGGTGGGATGTTTGCAAGAGCGCGGGCTGTGTCAATTCGCTGGTAAAAATTAATTGCGCCACGTAGACTCTACCCCCCCCCCGGGATTATCACTTCCCTTTTTCCGTATTGCATTTTGCATATGGTGTTGCCCCATCGTCTATCCGAAATATGAATTCGTACCATCGCAGGAGAACCAGTATCGGCCCATCCCCGCCATCTTCTGCAAAAAGATAGTATGCGTGCGCGCTCGTTGATCAACAATCATAAGGTGTCAAGAACCCCTTGCAAAAAATGAGACGACATGCGCACACGCGAGTCGTCGCTCGCGCATGTTAAATCCTTACAAACCTCCCGTGTCGTAAGGATTTAAAATCGAGTGCCAAAAAGAACATACGACAAAGGACGCCGTCATCGTCGTCGACGTGATCAGCATCGGCGCCGTCACTTGCCGCGCCGTCGTCGTTGTCAACATCGTCACCAGCATCGCTACTAGCATCATCGTGTCTACGGTTGTCGACGTTGCCATGATACCGCGCCCGCCCAAGTCGCCGACTCGCAGTGAAGTGCCCGCTGGGATGTGCCCAGCGGTCACAGCCACCGCGGCCGCGTCGGCCGCGCCAAACCAGGTGGGTGCTGCGCGCGCGTGATTGGGTTGGCGCGGCCGCAAAGATGCACCAGCCAACGCCAAACATGCATCACAATCGCCACCGCATGGTTTTGCAAACCAAGTTGCGGGTGGGTGGGTGGGATGTTTGCACGAGCATGGAATGTGTAAAATCTTTTTGTGAAAATCAATCGCACCACATAGGTTGCACCGCATATGTTGCACCGTGTAGATTGCACCACGTATATTGCTTTACATGGTTGGATCATATACGTTGCACCACATCGATTACTCCGCGTGGACTGCAAGATCCTGTTGCTTGGGGCCCACGCCAGCCAACATGATTATAAGGTCGTATACATCCGAGGCGAAGTTGTTCCCCCTTTTCAGGCTGACCACTGACGCGCCAAAGTTGTCGACGTCGTCATTTTCGTGGTCGTGGTCCCCGTGGCCCCAGTGGACGATTGCGGCGCGCCTACTCACCCCCCCCCCCCATAGGGCCCATAGGGCATCCGCAATGCGTCTTCGTCGCCGTCGTGGTCGCGGTGTCATCATCGTGCCGTCGTCGACGTCGTCGTCGTGGTCGTCGGCGTCGTCGTCGCCGTTGCCGTCATCGTCAGGGTCGTCGACGGCTACACCGGGCCTACGCAGCCCCCCCCCCCCCATGGGTCATCCGCAGCAGTGCGTCGTCGTTGCCGTCGTCATCGTCGTCGTCATGGCCCTCGTCGTCGTCGTCGTCGTCAACGAGCACAGCGGGCATGCGCAGGCCCCGCGCCCCGTCCCCCCCCGTGTAGCATCCGCAGTGCGTCGTCGTCCGCCGTCGCCGTCGTCGTCGTAGGATATTGTAGCGGATGGGGGGGGCGGAGAACGGAAAGCAAGAGCCTTGTCCGCCTGCCTTCGTCGTTTCTCCCCCCCTTGTATTTTGTTTGTCAGTTCTTGTTTGTTCCCCCACTAGGCTTGCCCAAGGGTTTATTACTTGGTTCGAGATTGGCGCCTCGGGAGCTTACTTTGCCCGTTCCCTGGAGATTCCTTTTCTTCCCCGGGTTCCCCGCCCCCGATGCCTCATATTCTGCCGTTGCTCGTTTTCCAGAGGTTTTCGGGTTCCCCGGGATCGTCGGGTTCCCCGCCCCCAGTGCCTTCTATTGTTACGTTCCCGTTCCTCGGAGGTTTTTCGGGTTCCCCGTGTTTCTCGGGTTCCTTGATTGTTGGTATTGTTTCCCAGCAGTGCCAGGCAATTCCAGGCTACGTAAAACAACGCCAAGCACCGCCAAGCAGAACAAAGCAGCGCAAAGCAACGCCAAACAATGCCAAGCAACGCCAAGCAACCAACGCCAAGCAATGCCTAGCAAGACCAAGTAATGCCAAGCAACGCCAAGCAATGCCAAGCAACGCCGAGCAATGCCAAACAAAAATAAGCAATGCAAAGTAACACCACGAAACGCCAAGCAGCGCCAAGCAATGCCAAGCGAGCAAAGCAATGCCAAGCATTGTCAAGCAATGCCAAGCATCACCAAGCAACGCAAAGCAATGCCAAGCAATGCAGTACAAAGCAAATAAAGCAATGCGATGCAAAGCATTTCTAAACAACGCCTCTCAGGAAGCGCTTCGCGAATTGGGATCGCGCCAGATTCATAGCCATGTCGGCACCGCCCGCCAGCTGAGGCGCCGCTTGACCCCGCCTCCTCTGTCTCTCCTGTCTGTAGCCATTTGGGCTCAACCGCCCCGCTGTAGCAGAGGCGTTGCTCTCCCTTGCTGAAGCGGCGCCGCTTGCGTCGCGCATGTCGCCCTCCTGCTGTCGGCCCGGCGTCGGCGCCAATCACTGGCGCCGCCGCCATGCGTTTCCACTTGGTGGGCGACCCGCCCCCCCCGCGATTCGCCCGAGCAGGGGGATGATTTTTGAACAACGCACCCCGCTTGTTTTTTGGGTTAGTCACAAGCTGACCTTATGGGTTTGACGAAGTGCGCTCTGGCGCACCGCGCGCGCGTGGTGCAGGAGTGTTCGCGGCGTTGCCCCATTTCTTTTCTTTGTTTCCCGCAGTGCCCGACGCCTCGCGACGGCACTTCTTGGGGCGATTAGGATGCCTCCTCAAAGGAGCCTTCCAGGAACGTTCAAGGCGGCGGGCCCCAGTGAAAAACTGCTTCAGGCGCCCATCGGCCCCCAAATGCAATGGCGACCAGCACCAGCACCAGCAACAAGATAATCCTTATTCGAGTGTGCCACAAGGACGACCCAGAGGCCTTGCACGTAGACCTGGGCGCCTCCGACGCCAGCTTGCCCGCCCCCAGCGGCTGACCGCAGCTTCCAGCCGCAGGGACTGGCCCCGCGCGCGGCCCCCGCGCAACGCGCGGGCGACGGAGGAACGCTGCGCGCGGGCATCCCGAAGGAGGAGGAGGAGGAAGAGGGAGGAGGAAGTGGAGGAACAGGAGGAACAGGAGGAACAGGAGGAACAGGAGGAACAGGAGGACGAGGAGGAGGAGGAGGAAGAGGAAGAGGAAGAGGAAGAGGGGGAGGAGGAGGATGAGGAGGAAGAGAAGCGCGCCCCCCTGCGCAGTGCGGGTGCGACGGAGGCGCGGTGCGCGCGGGCATCCCAAAAGAGGGGGAAGAAGAGGAGCAACAGGAGGAAGCGGTACCAATACTGCTGCCCCGCTGCCCCCCCTTGTTTTCAGTTTGTTTGGCCTCCTGGGAGGGCGTCGCCGCCACGGCCGGATTCGTTCGAAATTCGAGTCGGAAAGCACCTTGGGTGAGGTCCAGGGAGCAGCGGCGTTTGTACGTTTTTGCTCCCCCAGAGGAGGAGGAGGAAGAGGAGGAGGAAGAGGAGGACTGGTGCACACTCAAGACGCATTACTCCAAGTTCCTTCTGAATAAAAGCCCTATAATAATTTATTTACACTGCGGGAAATGTACAATTGGGTGTCAACTGTTTGAGAATTGTCAAGCGCGCCAAAACACACTTCCTGGGACGTCAGCACCGCGAAGCAACGTGACTGCTGTGTTCTGGCGATCCTAAGTTGTGCCAAAATACGTAGCACCCCGCAGTTGCGGATAAGAGTAGGGGGGCGGCGGGGACGTTGGCTGCGAGGCTCTGAAGAACCCTGCCGCAGGCGTTTATGTTTGACAAATTGCGCAACGAGCCCGTCGCAGATGCCGACTTTGTGGTTAAAGCAATGTGGGTGGGTCGCGGGTTGATCGCGGCTGGGTCGCGCGGTGGGTCGCGGGCTGGGTCGCGGGTGAGTCGCGGGTGAGTCGCGGGTGGGTCGCACGTGGGCGCGGGGTGGGTCGTGGGTGGGCCGCGGGTGGGTCGCGGGCCGGTTCCCGGGTGGGACAACGACAACAAATAACAAACAACAAGCATTGCAACAACAACAACAGTTGCAACAACAACAACAATAACAATAATGTTCAGACGGTTCGCTCCTATTTCCAGCACGAACGAAATGGGTACAGAAAAAATGGGTACAATGCCCAACAGCAGTTCCTGTTCATTTCGAACAGGACTCGCTGTCCGCGCCGCCACGGCCTGTGTCCATGTGAAACGAACGGCCGCCTGCCCAACGGCGACCGCTGTTGGTTTGGGACGACATTTGTTGTTGGGCATTGTACCCATGTCTGCCGTACCCATTTCGGGAGTCTAAATATTTGTTCGCGTGCCATCATTCAACATGCATATCACAAACCCTCGATACCCGCCCTCTTCGTCTTCGATCGTACCCCCTTAGGGGTGTATATTTCTCACATGCGAAATACAACACGCTTAAGCAACATAGTACACTGTTTTCAGTGGTTGTTTGGGTTCCGCGCCGCCCAACCAGAAACAACCAGAACACCAGATTCAGGTTAGTCTGGTTTGTTTATGGCGTTTATGGATTTCCCGCCGGAAAGCTTGCTGGGGCAGATCTTCTAATAATGTGTTTGTGTGTGTGTTTGGTTCAGCGCCGTTCAACCAGAAAAATAGAAAACCAGAATCAGCATCCGCACTTCTCCTCTGGCCGTGGGAGGAGCAGAACGACCAGAAACACCAGAAAGCACAGAAACAGCATGATATGTGGTTATTTGTTTGTTGCTCAGGTTCCGTACCGCCAAACCAAACAAACCAGAAACTTAGATGATGGTTTGGTTGTTGTGTGATTTTTGTTGTTTATGGCTCTCCCGCTGGGTACCTTGCTGGAGCAGGTTTCCCAGGATTGGTTCTTTATGTTTTCTGGTGCTGCGCCGCCCATCCAGAAACAGACAGAAAACCGGAGTCAGCATCCGTGCCTCTCCCCTGGCCGGGTGAGAAGCAGAGGAATCGAACAAAAAAACACATAATCTGCGTTTTTGTTGGAGGGGGGCTAGTTCGTCTGGTTGCGATGTGTTTGGTGTATGTTCTGGTTTGTCATACGTTCACGTTGGGTACCCTGCTGGAGCAGATCTCCCAATGTTGCTGTTCTGTTTCTCTTGCTCAGCGCCGCTCAATGAGAATAATCCTCTCCCCTGGCCAGGCGAGTAGCAGAACGACCAGAAAAAGCAGAAGCACTATACTATAGGGTTGTCTTGTTCCGCGCCGCCCAACCAGAAAAAACAGAAAACCAAAAAGCGTTGTTTCCTATGATGTTTCTAGTTCTTCTGGTTTTTCTGGTTCTCCCGTTGGGTACCTGGAGCAGATCTCCCAAATATGGTGTTTACGGTTTTTCTGTTTCCGCTCCGCTCAACCAGAAAAAAGAGAGAAAACCAGAACCAGCATCCGCGCCTCTCCTCTGGCAGAGTGAGGAGCATAATGCGCGACATAATGGGCCGATGTGTCCGTTGCCCCATGAGGCGGAGGCCTTGCCAGGCAGAATAGGGGCCGAGGAAGAAATCATGATATTGGTAAGGAGGGCAAGGAACAGGAGGGGGGTTGCAGATCACGGGCTTCTGGGGTTTGGGTCAAGGGGTGTTGTGTATCCCTGAGGCAGTGGGGCGGATCCTGCCTTGCCCCAGGGGCCCTCCCGGGATGGACCCAGCAGGTGGGATTCAAAGCACCTTTTCACCAAAATGGGGGGGGGGGGGGGGGCAATCGGAGATTCAAATTATCCCACGCGTTTCTCCTGTATCAGATTGTTGTTTTTGAAGCAGGAAGCGTTCGCAAAACAATTAAAGCGTTTTTCGGGGAAGTCCGCAGATTGGCCCACTTGTGTTGTTTCACTGGGTGTAAGGTTTTCGTGCCGCTCTGGGGGATCGGGGTTTTGACGCAGACGTCGCCTGGTGTCACCTGATGTGCTGAGCGTGCTTGGGCTATTCCTGGCGTGGTGAGTGCGCATGCCTCGCCCGCTATGCGAAGGTGTGCCTTGGTTCGGTGCGCCCTGGTGTGCCTTGGTAGCCTGCCCAGCGTGCCCCTGCGTGCCCGGGTGCACCTGGTGCGCCTGTTGCGCTAGCGAGAAGGAGCACACTACCACGAACCTCCGTGTTGTGTTCGTCACGAACGCAAGATGAAAGCTTCATCTTGCTCCCGTCCCTGGGACCACGCGCGAAAGTTTCGCGCGCGGCCCCGGGGAGATGGAATCAGAATGGGGAGGAATGGGATGAAGTCGAGGAGGGGGGAACCACAGAGAGCAGGGACAACGGGATGAAGGAACCATGATGGAAGCAAACATGTAAGCTTACGTTATTGCTTCTGTGCGCTGTCGTAGGTAAAATGAACGCGGGTTAAGTCAGGAATGGGGGGGGACGGGAACGGAAGTAGGGGAGCGGCAGTAATTTCAGAAAAGGGGAGTAAGTATTCCCGCTCTCCCTCTGAAGTAACTCGGGGGGGAGTGGGAGTTGTTGGAATTCTGCACTTCGCGTCATTTTTGTTCCAGGTGCACGTCGTTATAAATCCGCCCCCGCCAGATCTCTTGGCGACGCAGACTGCGTAGCAGAGACAATGCGTACCCCCCTTTTAAGGAGAAGAATGTTAGTTTGTTTCTACTGCCTCTACTGCCTGGTTCCAAAAGAGAAGGATGTCGTGGTTTTCTGTTGCGTGCTCTGGTTAGTATGGCTCGTTACTGCCTTACCATACCCTTTCAGAACTGCTGAACAAAAAATGCGTCGTGTTGGAGTCCATATCTCGTTTTATACATATACGCACATATGTTCATACAGTCACATATGATGTCTCTCTCTCTCTCTCTCTCTCTCTCTCTCTTTCTCTATACATATATATATATGTATATGTGTGTATGTATATATGTATGTATGTCTCTCTCTCTCTCTCTCCCCCTTATGTGTTATTATACCTCTCTCGTTCTCCCTCGTCTCTCCGTCTCTCTCTCTCTCTCTCTTTCTCTCGCTCTCTCTCTCTCTCTCTTTCTCTCTCTCTATATATATATATATCTCTCTCTCTCTCTCTTTCTCTCCCCCCGCCATTCCTTCCTATCCCCCCCCCGCTCCTCATGGGGCTCTCTTGGAGCTTTCGTGGAGCCCTCTTGGGCCCAAAGAGGGGCCTGGCTTCGGCGCCTATTGGGCCCTCTGGGGCCCCTCTTCAACGCCTTCGAGGGCTCTCTTGAACCTCTCTTGAAATTGTCTTGGGGCCGTTTGGGACCCCGGAGGCTCATGACGACTTCAGAGAGCCTTCAGTTGCCCCCCTGGGCCCCCCAAGAGCACCCCCCAGAGAGTTTCGGGAGGAGGAGGAGGAGGAGGAGGAGGAGGAGGAGGAGGAGGAGGAGGGATGAGGAGGAGGAGGAGGAGGAGGAGGAGGAGGAGGGGGGGGAAGGAGGGGGGGGCTCTTGGGCCTCCTTGGGCACGGGAGAAGGCTCCGAAAGGGGCCCCCAGGGGGTTCGAAGAGGGCCTGAAGAGGGCTCCAAGAGAAACCCGCTGAGTATTGCATGATCATGCCATGTCACGATCATGCAATACTCTTCGGGTCCTCGTGGAACCCTGTTGGAGCTCTCTTGGGCCGCTCTTGAGTCCCTCCTGGGCCTGTCTGGGTCCCCGGAGAGGGTCCCGAATGGCCCAAGAGGAGGAGGAGGAAAAGGAGGAGGAGGAGGAGGAGGCGGAGGGTCAGGCGGAGGAGGAGGAGGAGGAAGGGAGGACGAGGAGATGAGAAACGGTCGCGCCTTGGGGGGATGGAAGGGCGGGGCTGGAACCCCGCAATCCAGATTTCCGGGTTTTTGAAACGGGGCCTGGCCGAAAACCCGAAATCTGGATTTCCAGGTTCTGGTGATCGTAATTTCCGTGTCTTCCCTCGTTTTGTTCCTCTTCTCTCCTTCTTCTTCCCCCATTCGCTCGTATCGGCAAGGATGGGCCTTGCTCCCGATTCCCGATCGTTGCTTCTCCTGGCGGGATACTAACCGCTACTTCCTCCCGCGTGAGGGTTGGACGGTCTGCAAAACAAATGTTGCGTGGGTCATCCCGACTGTGAGATTGCAGTGGCAGTGTTCTCGTGTTTTCATGTCTGCCGTTGTTGGTTTCGCCTCCGCTTTTTGTTCCTCGATCCTCGCATTCAGTGTTGTGCCTGTGTGTATACTTTCATGAGTGCCCGACGCGGTGGAACCCAAAACCTCTCGCAGCGGTTCCACCACTGCGGTGGGACCAGCGTGATTGACTTCATGAACGGCCGACGCGGTTGAGCCTGGAACCTCTCGCTTCTGTTCCGCAAAAGTGGTCGCCTTTCAGCAGCGCGCCTCCCGCAAGAGCGATTATGTCTGGGGCGCGGATCAATTTGAAAGAGTGCGCAGGCGATCCCAGGGCGAAGAAGAGAAAAGGATGGAAGCGAAGCGAGGGAAGAAGGAAGGAGTCCTAGGGCAACGGCCAGAGGAGAAGGAAGAAAGCGATCTCGAGAGGAAGCCGTGGATTTTAGGAGGAATATTCAACAATAGTCAAAAAGTATGGGGCGATGTTCTGATTATTGTTGTGTATGTTTGGGTATGTTCGACTACTTCTATTTTTTCGCTCGAAAAACCGCCTGTAGGGGAACATGCCCAACCTAACCGTAGATGTGGCCAGACAGTTCTGGAGAGCGAAATCAGAGCCGACGAGGCAGGGTCCCTCCGCGCAGCAGAAGCTGGTCATAGAAGCTGATGAGAGGACAGCGAGAGCCCAGTCCTGAACAAGAAAGCACCATGGCGGCCCAAGATGGACCGAAGACGGTTCCAAAGCGACTGCACGATACCCCTAAGACGGACCCCCCCCCCAACATGCGTCCAAGAGTTGCCGCGATAGTATGGGAGCCCTCTGACGTATCCCAGTGCCCGTTCAGACG
>CAUYUJ010008613.1:75000-89254 GCA_963575745.1 Prorocentrum cordatum | reverse complement strand
TGGGCTCTCTCGTGGCCTCGTCCGGGTCGTCCTCGAGTAAAATCCGTGGGAGCCCGTGGGGCCCTCGACCGACTCTTCCCGAGGCGCTCTCGGACGGCCCCGCGCTCGCCCCCAGAGCCCAGAGCCACTCCTCCTCCTCCTCCTCCTACTCCTAGCCTCCCTGTAGCTGCATCTCTCCCTCCTCCTCCTCCTCCTCCTCCTCCCCAGGAGGCCCCGCACCCTTCTCCCCTTATACCCAGGGCTTCACGCAATGCTCATGGACAACGTCTTCGGAGTCGGCGCACACCTAAACCTGTAATCATGTTTGGGTCTTAACTTGCTTGTACACACTGTATTTGTGTAACCACATGTACAAACATATATATAATACTAATACTAATAATAATAGTAATAATGATAATACTAATGATGATGATAATGATAATAATAATAACAATGATAATAATGATAATAATAATAATAAACATAATAATAATAAGAAGAAGAAGAAGAAGAAGAATATTAATAATAATAATAATAGTAATAATAGTAGTAGTAGTAATAATAATAATAATACTAATGATAATAAAACATGTGCGCATGTACCATAAACACGTGATACAAGAAACCGTTCAGGCCTTGCAACATGTTCACTCCGCACTGCTTCTCTGCATCGCCTCGGCTGGAACGCTCGGCGCTCCCGCGCCCGATTCCGAACCCCAGAGCCCAGGGGGGCCGCGCCCCAGCGTGTGTCTCGCCTCGTCCCGTCTCTTGCTTTCTTCCTCTGCACTTTCTCCAGGGCCGACGCGGATACCGCTCTGCTCACTCGAGGAGCGCATCGCGTGGTTTGTCTCGAGCCTGCGACGTTTCGTGGGTTACCTGCTGCGCCGAAGCACGAGCCCCCTGTGTGATCGTTTTCTGCTTCATTGTTTTGCCGATCGGCGCGGGCCCTCGCACCCCTTCCCCCCACCCATGGAGTTGATATTGGCTGTTTTTGGCGCTTGCTTCAAGCAGGTGGAGTCTCCCCCATAGGACGCATTGTAGCAAGCAGTCGCATGAAGCAGAGGTCCAGAGCCAGACTCCCCCCCCCTCCTCCCCCCAATTCCGTCCAATGTCGAAACGCCGAATAAGCAGACGGAGCTAGGACGAGGAAGAAATCCGTTCCAGAGCGTTCCGGAACGCTCTCAGAGCGTTCCGAAACGCTCTGAGAAGGCCGTGGCGTCCGAGGCATCATCCAGAGCCCTCAGAGATCCTCGACTTGTCCTCGCCCGATGGTATCCTCGTCCTGGCTTCGTCTTACCATCCCCACCCATTCCGCCCAGTGTCGAAAGGCCGCATAGGAAGGCGTTCGCCTTCCTCCGCCCTCGTCCGCGCCAGTTGCCGCGGGGTGGCGGGGCGCACGCGCTCCGCGCGCGCGCTGCTGGCGCTCCGGGGGCCCCCCGCGCCGGGGCCAATGAGGGGCCGGCACCATGCCTTCGCGCCCGAGGCGGGTGCTGCCGCCCCGCTCCCGCGGCGCCGCCCCCTCCCTTTGGCATCGCCCGGGCGTGTGCAGGTCGTCTTCGGCGAGACCATCGGGGATCGGACACGCGCAGAGGGGGGTAGGGGGGAGGAAGAGGAGGAGGAGCAGGAGCAGGAGGAGGAGGAGGAGGACCAATGTAAACCCAAGAGTCACCAACGATGTTGGAAGGTGCCCTCCCTCCAAGCTCCCTCTTCATGGGCCCCTGCAACGGCACATTTCCACTGAGGGAACTGCCTCGTTGGAAGACAACCGTCTGGAGATCCTGAAGCATGCCGAAACATTGGTTTCGAGATTTCAACGCCACGTATCAACCTGACTGCTGCGTTTCGACGATCCGGAATCGTGTCGTAACGCCGTTTGGGGGATTTCATCACCGCGAATCAGCACAACTGTTGCACCAAAACTCTTGCAATCTTTGAAAACGAATGTGCGCGGCGCAGAAGCGAGAGAGCCTCATTTTGAAAACGACCCGCCTTCAATCCGTGAAATTCTTGCAAACTTTGAAAACGAATGGGCGCGGCGCTAAGGCGAGAGCCGCATTCTGAAAACGACCCGCTTTCAATCCGTGAAACTCTTGCAAAGTTTGAAAGCGAATGTGCGCGGCGCTAAAGCGAGAGCCACATTTTGAAAACGGTCCGCCGTCCATCCGTGAATTTCTTGCAAACTTTGAAAGCGAATGCGCGCGGCGCTAAGGCGAGAGCCACATGTTGAAAACGACCCGCCCTTAATCCGCGAAGCTCTTGCAAATTTCGAAAACGAATAAGCGCGGCGCTAGGGCGAGAGCCACATTCTGAAAACGACCCGCCCTCAATCCGTGAAATTCTTGCAAACTTTGAAAACGAATGGGCGCGGCGCTAAGGCGAGAGCCGCATTCTGAAAACGACCCGCTTTCAATCCGTGAAACTCTTGCACAGTTTGAAAGCGAATGTGCGCGGCGCTAAAGCGAGAGCCACATTTTGAAAACGGTCCGCCGTCCATCCGTGAATTTCCTGCAAACTTTGAAAGCGAATGTTCGTGGCGCTAAGGCGGGAGCCACATGTTGAAAACGACCCGCCCTCAATCCGTGAAACTCTTGCAAATTTCGAAAACGAATAAGCGCGGCGCTAGGGCGAGAGCCACATTCTGAAAACGACCCGCCCTCAATCCGTGAAGTTCTTGCAAATGTTGAAAGCGAATGCACGCGGCGCTAAGGCGAGAGCCACATGTTGAAAACGACCCGCTTTCAATCCGTGAAATTCTTGCCAACTTTGATGGCGAATGGGCGCTGTGCTAAGGCGAGAGCCACATTTTGAAAACTGCCCGCCCTCAACCCGTGAAACTCTTGCAAATGTTGAAAACGAATGTGCGCGGCGGTAAGGCGCGAGCCACATTTTGAAGAAAACGGCCCGCCCTTCATTTGTGAAACTGTTGACATTTCTTAAGTCTCAGAGTCATCAATGCTGAGGAAGTCTTAGGCGAAACGCCCGGCCCGCCCTAAAAACTGGCTTCGGGGTGCGACAGGGAGAAGTCATTTATAAGGAGAAGGAAAGGAGGAGGAGGAGGAGGAGGAGGAGGAGGAGGAGGAGGAGGAGGATTGGCGCGCAGAGGGGGGTAGGGGCAGGGGGGTAGGCTTCTTAGAAGCACCCCTGTTGCTTAGAGGGCGCGGGCTTTCTCTATAAAGGTCTGGCCGGCGCCCTCTAGGCCCTCCCCACCGGCGCGAGCACTCCAAGGTCCGGGACGGCCAGAGTGGGTACGGAAAGAACGAGCACGATGCGGTTCCTGCTCGTTTTGGACAGGACTCGTTGTCCGCGCCTCCGCAGTCGCTGCTCTCTGAAGACATGGAGCCGCCTGCCCACCAGCGGCCGGCGTCGGTTTTGGACAACATGTGTTGTTGGGCATTGTACCCATTTGTTCCGTACCCATGTCGGGCGTCCGAAGCTTCCGCGGCGCGTCCCCTCCCCACCAGCGCGAGCATTCCAAGGTCGTCGGTTCTCAGAGGTCCCCCCTCCTCGTGGCCGTGGGTGGGCGCGGCTCGGAGAGTAGGCCAGGCTGCTCGACATCGAGTCGGCTCTGGTGGAGGGCCGTGACATCGGGCGTCTTGAAAAACTAGCGGTAGGTCGTTAGGTCGGGCATGTCCCCCTAGAAAAATCGTCCCCAGGTCATTTTTTGATTTTGAACATTCATCCTGCAGAGGGACGCGCCCGACTTACAACGAGAGGCAGGCCCCAGGATCCCCCGCTGATCGATCCAGCTTGCGTAAAAGCAACCCTTCGGCGGAGTGACCTTTGGTGCGGGCCCACTGGGGTCCCCGGATCGCCGAACGCGAGGCGGTCTTCGGCGCTTGTGTTTGGCCCACCCGCGGCCCCCCAAAAGCCGCGCACCAAATGTCACTCTTACCCAGGGTCACTCCTGCGTGCAGAAAGGTCCAGCCCAAACGTGGCGCCGAGAGCTCTGGCCATGATCTGTTCACGACGTTGTTGCTGTTCGTTCCCCCTGGCGACATTGGACGACAGGGCCGTCCTGGATCCAAGCTGGCGCTTCTGGCGCCGGCAAGCGCCGGGAAGACCACCCACGCGAGCCCCCCTTCTCTGCCATCCAGCATTTCATCCTCGCGTCGGTGAAGAGGAGGATCGAGGGCATCGAGTTGCGATGTTCCAACCTACTTTAGTTTTGATCGCCAGGAAGGAATTTCGAGCACCAGGCAAGTACCGAAATTGAAGGGTTGTCACGTGTCGGGCCCTGGGAGGCGATACTCGTTCGACACTGTTTCGATAGTTTTCTGGGTGTTCGAAATTATTCTAAACAACAGAAGCTTCGAGGAGGATCGACGATCGAGGAGACCGGCGGCACCGCGGCGGCAGCAGCGCGGCGGCAGCGGCAGCTCGGCAGCGGCGGCGGCGGCAGCGCAGCGGCAGCGCAGCGGCAGCGCAGCGGCAGCGCAGCGGCAGCGCAGCGGCAGCACAGCGGCAGCGCTGGCAGCGGCACCGCGGCGTCGGCGGCAGTGGCAGCGGCAGCCGCGGCGGCAGCGCGGCGGCAGCGCGGCGGCGCCAGCATGGGCGCGCCGACTGTGGGCGGGCGGCGGCCAGCAGCGCGCGGCGGGCACGCGCGCGGGCGTCACCCGGCGGCCACGCGCAGAGGGGGGCCGGGGGGAGGGGGTGCTGCTTGTTTTGGCCGGCGGAGGGGTTCATGATCTTGGAGGATGTTATTCTGGCTTGGGTCCGTTTGTAAGGATGAGGGGGGGGGAAGGGGAGGGAGGAAGAGATAGAAGGGAGGTGATGGAGAAAGGAGGAGATATGTTTTTGTCTGGTGGAGCCGTGTTCGTTGCAAGCATTTGGACGACACGAATCATATTAACCCAGGGAGAACGAACCTCAAGCGCGATAGCGCTCAAAGTCTCCTCGCTTTCGAGGTTAGCCTTGAGCGTAACATTGCAAGGCCGTATCACGGCCTCCCCAGATGGGCTTCGAATGAACGACGAAACGGGGTCGTTTGCGCGGACATTGGTGCGCAAGTTGCACGCTGAGCGTCGCGTGTCAGCGCACACGATTCCACGCGATGTTCCGCAACAGTGGCTTCCGTAAGCCACCGCGGAGTGAATGCGTGCCATCATGCGCAAGGTCTGGTTTCCTTCGTCCGTCATAACGGTTCTTGTGTTCTACAGGGTCCGGCTTGGATAAAGAACTTTTACTTTTCAAAAGAGGTTCGGTCGTTTCTTTGGTTTGCATGCGTTCCGCTACCTTCTTGGCGACGAGCCCCCCTGGTGTTCCTTCGGACTTCGTAGACTTACTTGGAAGAAAGGGGCTTCCTTCCTTATTGATCGTTCCTTAGGTCAGGCCGAAGACTGTAATGCGCTGGGAGGTCCTCGCTTGAGAGCTCTCTAACTCGAGCGCAGCACTGTTCAAAGAAGGCCCGTGTCGTGTCGGCGCGGCGGCGACCCCGCAGCGGGCGTTCAAGGCTCAACGCCGCCAGCCCAGAGTCGGACGATCTCGAGCGACTTGCATCGCCGGGGAAATCGATCAGTCAAGGCTGAAAGATAGACGCAGTGTCAGAAACCGACGTACGTTAGGCACGTCAAATCAGAAACCAGCCTACCAGCAGGCGCCACGTTGAAGTTTCTTATCCCCCGATGGCCTTGGGGACCCATAGAACACAACATGGGGCAAAGCTCGAGGCTTGAAGACGAAGGTGCCCCCAGATTTCTTGTCGCAAGATTTCTCATTGCATCAGCCTACCAGTGGCCAAGGGTTCAGGAGGAACACGTCGACGCCTCAGACGAGCAGCGCAAGAAAACGGGGTCGTCTGCGCCGACATTGACGCGCAAGCTGCCCGCGTAAGGTCAAGCGCCCTCGTCGCCAGTGTGGCGTGCCGCGCGGGCGGCCCGCGACAGCCGCGGCGTAAGGTCGCCGCGCCATCTCGCGTAAGACCCTTTTTGTTAATCGACGCTCAGGTGGTTCTCGGGTAAAAGACTCCCCGCGCCGGTCGCTGTCAGGTGGCGCCCCACGACCTCGAGGGGGGGCCTCGCGGCCAGGTCAACATGGGCGCTGGTGGAGCCAAGGAGAGCGCAGCGGAGGAGGAGGTGGTGGAGGAGGGTGAGGACGAGGACGAAGGGGAGGGGGAGGGGGAGGAAGGAAGGCGGACGAGGACGAGGAAAAGGAAGAGGAGGGGGAGGGAGGATGAGGACGAGGAGAAGGAGGAGGGGGAGGGGGAGGACGAGCACGAGAAGGAGGAGGGGGAGGGATGAGCTAAATGGAAGAGGGGGAGGAGAAGCTGGACGGAGGAGATTGACGTCGAGGAGAGGTTGGAGGGAGGAGAAAGAGGAGGAGGCGGAGGAGGAGGAGGAGGAGGAGGCGGAGGAGGCGGAGGACGACGACGACGACGACGACGACCACGACCACGACCACGACGACGACTACCACTGCGACGAGGGGTCGTATCGCATTGGAGAAGAAAGAGGAGGGGTCGCATCGGAATGGAGGAGGGGTCGCATAGTGATGAGGAGGAGAAGGAGGAGGGGTCGCATCAGCTTGCATCGGATCGGATGTGTGGAGCATTGGCGCTGCTACGAAGCTACTGCGGTGATGTCTACCCCCGTGTAACAATACATATCTGAATGGCGGAGAGGAGGACGAGGAGGAGGAGGAGGAGGAGGAGGAGGAGGAGAAAGAGGAGGAGGAGGAGAAGGGGGAGGGAGAGGGGGAGGAGGAGGAGGAGGAGGTGGAGGAGGAGGAGGAGGAGGAGGAAGATGTGGAGGAGGAGGAGGAGGAGGAGGAGGAGGAGGAGGAGGAGGGGGGCCAGAATTAAACCCAAGATGCATCAACAATGCTTTGATACGCCCATCCGACCCAAGCCCCCTCGTCATCAGCCCCTGAAACATTGTCGCTCCACTGCGGGAAGCATCCCCTTGAAAGACGAACGAACCATGGTCCTGCAATTCAGGCAAGAGCCTACGCTTCTAGCTGTGAGCACGGCGACGAGGTAGGATCCGAAATGCCCGAGGAGGAGTCCAGCGAGAGACCCGTTGTGAGAAAGAGCCGCCCTCAGTCCGTGCAGATTGCCTCCAAAAGCCTCTGTGGTCACAAGACCCGAGGAAGTCTCGAGCCAGAGCCCCGATTCGCAAAGGAGCCGCCACTCCGTGCAGTTGTTGCATAGCTGTCTGTGTCTGAGCAGACGCATGCTTGCCAGCGTGGACCCCAAGCATTAAAGTGATGGCACCTGCGGATGTGTATGTTATGCGTTGCCAGCTATGTCGTGCAAACTATGCGGTGCAGGCTACACATGTGGTGCAGGCCTTGTGGTGTAAGCCATGCGATATAAGCTACGCAGTGCAACCTATGAGGTGCAGGCTGCGCGGTGCAAAATGTGTGGTGCAGGTTGTGCGGTGTTCGCTGGGCGGTGCAAGCTGTGCGGTGCAGGCGACGTGGTGAAAGCTACAGCGTGCAGTCGATGCGACCGCACACTGCACGGGCGGGCACTGGGCGAAACCTCGGCACACCCACCCAGCGCACGCGGCGGGCACCAGCGCCCAACGGGCGGGCACTAGGCGGAGCCTCGATAGACCCACCCAGCGTACGAGGCGCCGACGAGGCGCCCCCGGGCGAGCAGCAGGCGAGACTTCGGCACGCCCACCCAGCGCACGAGGCGCCCACGAGGCGCCCATGGCGCACACCGACCGGGGCGTCAGCCGAACCCCCGTCACACCCAGGCAATCACCTTGAGCAAGAGAAGTAGCAATTCCTGGGTGCAAGCACTGTTTAGGGACCTGGAAAAGCCTCAAAGAGAAGTTCTATTCCGAAGGCCTTACGACCTGCGCCGCCGACCCTGAAGGACGACGATGACGATGACGACGACGCTTTGGCCTCTTGGGGCCATCTTGGAGGTGCTTTTAGGGCTCTCGTGGGCCTCTTGGGTGCTTCTTAGGCCCCTCTTGGGGCCTCTTGGGGGGCCTCGAGGGGCGGAAAGCGCAGAATGTCGGTTGGTGTTTCTCCTCTCGGGAGCTTATTGGACCGTCTTCGGAGTCTTTTGGGGCGTCTTAGGCTGTTCTGGGGCCCTCTTGGGGGCCTCTGGGGCCGTCTTGGGGCGATTGCGAAGGCCTTACATACGGCCGGAGCCGCCGACCCAGAAGGGGGACAACGACGACAACGGCGACGACGACGACGACGACAGCGGCGGCCGTCTTCGGAGCCTCTTGGGGCGTCTTAGGCTGCTCTGGGGCCCTCTTGGGTGCCTCCGGGGCCGTCTTAGGGCGATTTTGGTGACTTCCTGGGCCGTCTTGGAGCGTCGGAGGCCCGAAAAGTTACCACGCGGAAAATCGATGATGAGCTTGGCGAAGGACCCAACCATAAGCAGTTGTGGATAACGCAATGGCGAGCATTGTCATCGGTGATGGTTCTTATGGGGCCACGAAACATGTGAAGAGTGTACCGACATGGGTACGGTGAGCGCGTGCCAGCGCAGCCATTGGACCTTCGGTGGAGTTCCCTTTGGGGCCAAGAAACGTGTGAGGGGTATGCCGAATTGGGTGGGGCGGACGCTTGCGAACACCGCCACTGGGGAGTTCGGGGGAGCTCCCTATGGGACACGATGCGGTGGGCCGTAAATGATCGGGGCGGACGCATGCTAGCACAGCCACTGGGGCCATCAGTGGTGGCACTCCCGATGGGGCCACGAAACGCGTGAGGGATGTGCCGAAATAGGCGGGGCGGGCGCATGCGAACACCGCCACTGGGGCTTTCGGTTGAGTTCCCGATGGGGCCACGAAACGTGCGAGGGGTGTGCCGAAATGGGCACGGCGGGCGCATGCGAGCGCAGCCACTGGGGCATCAGGAGGAGCTCTCACTGAGGCCACGGAACGTGTGAGGGGTGTGCCGAAATTGGCGCAGCGGGCGCATGCGAGCGCAGACATTGGGACCGTTGGTGCAATTCCCAATGTGGCCACGAACCGTGTGAGTGGTGTGCCGAAAGGGGCGCGGCGGGCGCATGCGAGCGCAGCTAATGAGCCCTTCGGTGGAGCTCCTGATGGGGTCACGAAACGTGTGAGAGGTGCGCCGACATGAGTTCGGCGGGCGCATGCGAGCGCAGCCACTGGGCCTTTGGTGCAGCCCCTATGGGGCCACGAAGCGTGTGAGGGGTGTGCCAAAATGGGCGCGGCGGGCGCATACGAGCGCAGCCAATGGAGCCGTCGGTGGAGCTCCTTATGGGGCTACGAGACGTGTAAGGGGTATGCCGAAATGAGTGTTGCAGGCGCATGCGAGCGCAGCCATTGGGGCCTTCGATGAAGCTCCCGATGGGGCCACGAAACGTGTGAGGGGTGTGCCGGAATTGGCGCGGCGTGTGCATAAGAGCGCAGCCAGTGGGGCCTTCGGTGTAACTCCCTAAGGGGGCCACAGAACGTGTGAGGGGTGTACCGAAATTGGTGCGGCGGGCGCATGCGAGCACAGCAAATGGGCCCTTCGGTGGAGCTCCTGATGGGGCCATGAAACGTGCGGGGGTGTGCCGAAATGGGTGCGGCGGGCGCATGCGAGCGCAGCCACTGGGACCTTCGGTGAAATTCCCGATGTGGCCACGAGACGTGTGAGGGGTGTGCCGAAATTGGCGCAGCGCTTCAAAAACGAGGACCAACACCACAGGATGGTTGGGAATAAAGCTGTTTGAGCCTCTTAGAGCCTCTTGGGGGGTCTCTAGGAGCCCTCTTGGCGAGTTTCAAGGGCTTCTCGAGGGCAATGTGGGCCGTCTTGGAGCGATCTTGGGTCCCGCGTGAGCGCCCTCCTGGACAGTCGTGAACGTACGTTACCGAAACAGTGCCAAATGGGGCCGACCATTTTCCGAAGAGGAAACGGGGAGGGAGCGCATTCTGACTTGGGACCCCCCTGTTACCCACCCCCTGGGAACACCCCCCCTCCCCAGGCGGGAAAGTGATCAAAAGGGAGGTGATTCCCTTCGACTCAAGATCGACGTTTCTCCATTTCCCTTTGGCTACTCGGTTGAGGAGGAAGGCCCAGGGAAAGGGGGAGTTAGCGCGATGGAGCTGGTCGAGTGTCTAGGGAAAGGGCGTGAGCAGCAACGACGACGACGACGACGACGACGACGGCGGCGACGACGACGACGACGGCGACGGCGGCGACGGCGACGGCGACAACGGCGACGACAGCTTCCTGCACACGCCGACAGGGCCGGCGAACTTTGAAAAGGAGTCGGCCTCCATCCGCGCATATGTTGGAAAGTCTGAAGACGCACTTGCGCGCCGCGTGAGCGAGAGCCGCATTTTGAAAAGGAATCGCCTTCATCCCTGTAATTGTTGGAAACGGTTGAGACGCAGGCCCGCGGCGCTTGGGTTAGAGCCATCGTTTCACAGTGAATCGCCTCCTATCCGTGGAATGTTTGCAAGTTGTTTGAGACGAATTAGCGCGGCATTCAGGCGAAAGCCACGTTTTGGAAACGATCCGCGCTCTATAAGTGTAGCGCGGTTGGAATGTTCAAGACGATTGTGCGCGGCGCTGAGGCGAGAGCCACATGTTGAAAACGGCATGTGCTCCATCTGTGGAGTTGTTTGACAATTTGAGCGACTCTGCGCGGCGCTGGGGGGAGAGCCACGTTTGACAGCCCCCCCCCGGCACCCGTGCAGCCGTTGGAAACGTCAAGCGTCGGGGCCATAGACGGGGAAGACGTCTCAGGCAAAACCCTTGGCCCGCCCTGCCAACACGCCTGGTGGTCAGACGAGGGGGAGGTGTCACTGAGGGCTGGAGGAGGAGGAACGTAATGGAAGGTCATGTGGCCCCTGGAGGGGCAGTTGCGACCGAGCCCCCTCGGCCGACGCCATCGCTGCCGCTGCAGCCGCCAGGCTCCGACTCCCCGGCCGAGTCGCCGCCCGCAGCCGCGGCCGCCTTGCGGCCCCGCCCGCGCACCCGAGCGACGTCCCTCTCGAGCCGGCCGGAAGGAACCACGCCCGCGCCCCGCGGGCCCCCGGGGGCGCAGCGCCGCCGCGGAGCTGGCCCGGCGCGGCGCCCTCCTGCGGCCGGTGGCCTCCTCGCCGTGGAGGAGCAGCCTCTGGGCCGAGGCCTCCTCCTGGGGTCCGCGGAGGCCCCCCGCCCGTGGTGCTCTTCCGCGAGGGGCGGTGGTGCGGCCGCCTGCCCTGGGGGGGTCGGGGGGGGGGAGCTGCTCGTTGCCCGCGCTGGAGCGCCGCCGCTCGGGCTCCCCGCGCAGCAGCTTGCCAGGCGAGCCCCCCGCCGACCACGTCCGGCCGCAGCGCAGGGCAGGGGACTGCCCCTGGCTCTTGCAGCGCGCCGCACCGGCGCAGGGCACGGCCCCGAGCACGCTGCGCCACGCGGACAGGCCGCTCCATTTGGAGTCGAAGCTGAGCCCGCCCGCCCCTGCCCTGGGGGATGTCAGCCCATCCTCGCCCCGCGCCTGCGCGGGCGCGGGGGCCGCCTCCTGGAGGGTGGCCGCATTCAGGTCGACCTGCTCCTCGGCCATCGCCTCGCCCACGTCCGCGAAAGGCTTCCTGGCGGTGGCAGCTGCTCCAGCCTGCGCGCATGGTGGCAGCGGCCCCAGCCTTGGCCAACTCATCTACGGGATTGTTAGCCCGCCGCTCCCCGTGCGTAGACCGCCCTGCGTCCACGTCCGCGGCAGTGCCGCGCGCAATGGTTTTATGCGCCACCACATCGTCTGGCATGAAGGACCCCCACAAGTGGGACCGCGGGTCGCCCGCGCCGCAGCCCTCGCCGGGCCCTCCTTGCAGCACTCGCGCGGCGTGATGGCGCAGTCCAGGAAGAGCTCCATAGGCCCGATGGCGACGAATTGCAACACGCGGGTTGCATGATCCTCGGCGTCGGGTGATGTCTGCCCCAGGGTTGCCCCGAGCGGGCCTGGCGCGTAGGCCGCCGCTACCAGGGCGCTAATGCGGTCAACCTGAACGTTTGCCCAACCAGTCTTTTCCAGCCCCCAGAGCTTCCTGTCCGAAGCGCTGCCGTCCAAGAAAAGGACCCCAGACAGGAGGCCCGAGCTTGGCCTGTTGACTCCCCAGTGCACCAAGACGTCGGGGGCCGAAGCGATCAACAATGCAACAATGCTCGCGGGTTTGGGCGGACCCCCCCGCAGAGCTGCTCAGCAGCCTCCTCGTTCCAAACGCGCACTCGCGCAGCCCGCGCCCCCCTGTTGGCGCGAGGGCGCGGCGCGGCGCAGCTGGCCGTGGGCCGGGCAGTCGAAGCAGCGGTGGTGCAGCGAGCCCATTGCCGCGTCGCAGAGTCGGCAGGCTGGCGACTCAACTAGGCCATGCGCGAGCAGGCGCACCTGCGGCCAGTGGACGTTGGAGGCCAGGGCTCGCAGGGAGGTCTGGTGCCGCGGCGGCCTGACGTCGGTGCGGCCCCAGAGCACCTGGCGCAGCAGCGACCCGAAGGCGGGGAGGCGCGGTGCGGCCGTTCCGTCGCCCCGCGGTGGTGTCTGCCCAGTGCTTTGGAGGGCCAGGCAGTCAGAAGCTCTAATCGCGCCCCGGCGCACCGCTGCTCGCATCCAACTGGGCTCTGGCCTCTTGGGGCCGAAGCGCGCCATCTTGCCAGACACGAGCACGAAGGGGACCTCGAAGCTCCAGGCATGGTGGAGGACGACGAGGAGGAGAGCGAGGAGGAGGAGGAGGAGGAGGGCCAGGAGCAGCAACAGCAACAGCAACAGCAGCAGAGCGGAGGAGCACTCCTGCACCTCTTCACCTTCTTTACTCCGTACCTTCTGGGCCACGACCTCATCTTAATCCCTGCTCCGCCGCCTCGTCCCCCTTGCTCTCTACTGCATCCCCCCGCCCACTCCTCCCCCTCGGCCTACCTACCCATCGACCTACCTATCTGAGCCTACCTCCCTTCCTTACCGCCCACCTTCGTGGGGCGCGCCAAACAGGGCCTCTGCTTCCAGGAGTCGTTAAGCTGCCTTCTCTTCCTCGGGGGAAGTTGGCGGAAGGCTGGCGGAGGCCAGCGGAAGTAAAACGGCGGCGGCTCCACTGGCGGAAGCCAGCGGAAAATAAAGATGCGCCCGAGTTAACAACGTGTTTGCGTTCAGGGTGCTCAGAGCTGGCCACACGATATTCCTCCTGATCCTGTTCCTCATCCTCTTCCTCCTCCTCCTCCTACGGAGCCAGTGATTACCGGGGAATTGGAACCCGGAAGCGCGGGAACCCGGAACCCAGAATTGGGAACCGAGAAAAGAAATTTGGGATTGTTGGGATGACCGTGGGAGTTTCTAAGTGGATAGGGGGGGTACAAGTGGATGCCAAGGTGGGTTATATTTGGCCCAACCTGGCTTCTAAGCGGGAACCGCGGGAACCCGGAATTTGGAACCGAGATCCAGGAGTTGGAGATTGGAAACCGGGAGCCAGGAACCGCGGGAACTGGGAATTGGGGACGAAACGGGAACGGACTGCGAACCGGAAACCAGAAACCAGGAACCAGAAACCGCGAACCGGGAACTATGAACCGGGAACGGGGAACCAGGAATTGGGAACCAGCAGCCAGGAACAAGGAACTTGGAACCGGAACGGGAATTGGGAACCGGAAGCCCGGAACCAGAAGCCCGCAATCAGGATCCAGGAACCTTGGGAAACAGAAGCGGAGGATGTTGGACATGTTTTCGGGCATTGGGAAACCGGCACAGTGGGAGAACGACGGAGAGAATTCTACTCGTGCATATATGTATATCTACACAGAAAGAGAGAGTGAGCAAGAGCGAGAGAGAGAGAGAGAGAGAAAGAAAACAATAATCAAGGTAAAGAGCTTGACAGAGTGAGATAGAGAGAGTGAGCGAGTGATACCTGAATAATTGTGTGTTCAGAGATATCCATACGCACACACTAGATATGCGTATGTGTACACACGTCTGATGTTGTACATCATATGTATACGCACACACATGTGCATATGTGTATATATATGTATATGTATATGTATACATACATACATACATACATACATACATAGATGTGGCTGTGTTGTTGGAGGGAGGTAGAGAGAGAGAGAGGGAGAGGGAGAGAGAACGACAGAGTTACACAAGTACGTGACTATGTGTATCGTGCTAGGCTCAGCTGGCTGTACTTGCATTCAGACAGTCATAGAGCCATAGATGTACGCAGATAGTGTTGTATGCATACAGGATACGTACAAATCAAAAGTATGCGTGTATATACAACTGCTTATACGAATACATATAACATCGTATAACTCGACACTGAGAGAGCGAGAGCGAGAGAGAACGACAAAGGGAGGTGCCAATCAACGTAAGGACTGATATACGAATGTGTAG
>CAUYUJ010008613.1:57500-72500 GCA_963575745.1 Prorocentrum cordatum | reverse complement strand
ACTACTATCACTACTACTACTACCTGTTCTACTACTACGTCTACAACTTTTACTACTCCGACTATTTTAACTACGACGGATAGCATTCCCAGTCTCATCACTATTACGATTACTGCTGCCACCCACCAGAAACTACTATTATTACAACTCCTTCCTTTACTATTACTTCTACTACTACGACTACTACTACTACTACTACCACTACTACTACTACTACTACTACTACTACTACTACTACTACTACCACTACTACTACTACTACTACTACTACTACTACTACTACTACTACTACTACGACTGATACTACTACGACTAATATTACCAATACTAGTATTACTACTACCTTTACGATTACTACAACTACTACGACTCCTACTACTACTAGTACTACGACTACCCCGGTTACGACCACTTCTATTACGAGTACTCTTACGATTACTGCTACAAATATTTTGACTACCATTACGACAACGACGATTATTACGATTACCACGATTGCGACGACCACGACGACCGTGACGGCGACGCCGACGACTCCTACCATTATTAGTATTATTACTACTACTGCTACTACTGCTGTCACTACGACTACAACTACGATTGCGACTTCTACTACTACTACTACGACGACTTCTTCTACTGCGACTACTACTACTACTACTACTACTACTACTACTGGTACTACTACTACTACTACTACTACGTACTACTACTACGGCTGCGATTAGTATGACTATTAGTACTACGACTACTACTACTACCTCTACGACTAGTAGTGAACTACTACTACTACTACTACTACTGCTACTACTACTTCTACTGCTACGACCGTTACCATTACTATGACTACTACTACGACTACTACTACAAGTGCAACTACTACGGCTACTACTGCGACTAATAGTATTGCTATTGCCACTACCACTACTACCACGACTCCTAAGTTATTGCTCTAATTACTACTACCAATTCGACTACTACTACGACGATTCGTACTACGACTATTACAACTACTACTCGTATTTCTACTATTACTTTTGTTATAATTACTACTACTACCTTTATTTCTACTGCGACTACTACTAGTATTTCTTCTACTACTACTACTACGATTACTAGTACTACTACTACGATGACTAGTATTACTACTCCTAGTACTACTACTACTACTACTACTACTACTACTACTACTACTACTACTACGACCAGTAATACTGCAACCTCTATCATTACTGCTACCTCTACTTCTACCACTTCTACTACAATTTGTTTAGCGACTCCATCAATTACGACCACAACGACTACGAATACGATTGCTAGTACCACTACTACTGCTACTACTACTGCTACTACTACCATGACTACTACTACTACTACTACTACTACTACTACTACTACTACTACTGCCACTACTACTACTACTACTACTACTACTACTACCACTACTACCACTACTACTACTACCATTACAACGCCCACGAATACTACGACTACAACTGCTACTTCTATTAATACTACTACTACTACTACTACTACTACTACTACAACCACTACTACTACTACTACTACTACTACTACTACTACTACTACTACTACTACTAGTGGTACTACTACTACTACTACTACTACTACTACGACCTTCACTACTACCATTGCCACTACGACTATTACCATTACTACTAATAGTACGACTACTACTACTACTACGACACTACTACTACTACTACTACTACTACTACTACCACTACTACTACTATTAATACTACTACGACTACTACTACTACTACTACTACGAATATCATTACCATTACTACTATTACTACGACCACTACTGTTGGTACGATTACGGCTACGACTACTACAACGATTACGGCTACGACTCTTGCGATTAGTACTACTACTACTACTACTACTACTACTACTACTACGACTACGACTACTAGGACTACTACGACTACTACGACTACTACTACTACTGCTACTACTACTACTACTACTACTACTACTACTACTACTACTACTACTACTACTACTACTACTACTACTACTACTACTACTACTACTACTACTACTACTACTACTACTACTACTACTACTACTACTACTACTACTACTACTACTACTACTACTACTACTACTACTACTACTGGCGGTCTCGTGCACCACATCACCACGGCTCAACCACCTAGGGAAGAGCGTCCTTGTGGCTGCCTCATTACCAGTATGTAGCGCGCACCTCTTCTGGGTGAAAGGGCGGGTCTGACATGCTTGCAACGTCAGGCGCTCGCACCGTGGGCAGTTGGGCCAACAGCCCAGGGTGAAGCGCCAGCAACGGCACAGCAGCACACGGGGCGACCCCAGTACCGCCACCCAGGCCGACTAGCGCGGGAAGACGCGAGGCTAGGCCTGGGTGGCAAGCCAAGGGCAGGTCTGACGTGCATGCAGCAACTGGCGCCTGGCCGAGGGCAGCTGGTCCCTACAGCAAAAAGTAAGGCGCAGGCGGCAGCATAGCAGCACACGGGGCGACCCCAGTACCGCCACCCAAGCCTACAAGCGCAAGAAGGCGCGAGATGAGGCCAGGATGGCAGGCCAAAATGGCCAGGCGCCCGACGGCGACGCTGCAGTACACGAGCTACGACTTACTACTACTACTACTACTACTACTACTACTACTACTACTACTACTACTACTACTACTACTACTACTACTACTACTACTACTACTACTACTACTACTACTACTACTACTACTACTACTACTACTACTACTACTACTACTACTACTACTACTACTACTACTACTACTACTACTACTACTACTACTACTACTACTACTACTACTACTACTACTACTACTACTACTACTACTACTACTACTACTACTACTACTACTACTACTACTACTACTACTACTCCACCTGTCTGAATGAGATCTATTTTCTACTACCTATATCTCACTTCCCCCTCCTCTACCCTTCTCCCTCCTCCTCCCTTCTTCCCACTCCGCCCCCTCTCGCGTCTCTCCAGATGCCCTTCCAGAACTTCAACCGGCAAACCAGTCCTGCCAGCAACAAGGGCCACGGGGACAAAGGCAACGAGGCGGCCTCTTAGCTGCGTCTGCGTTTGAGGAGAACCCGGGGGGAGGAGAAAGCGGAGATGATCGGAGGCTGCGACAGGGCGAGTGGCGCGCAATGGTCGTCGAGCATCGCCGAGCGGCGGGGCGATGGGGGCCAGGGGATACGAGTCAATCAGGGCGGGCGCGCAGGGTCATGTTGGGGACCGCTCGTGTATCGACGAGGACCGAGCGGCCTGGCGATGACGCGCCGGCAGCGACCAGTCAGCCGCCGCCTCCCCCTTTACAAGTCCACGCGCATCCCACGAGAGGCTGCCGAGGAGCAGGACGGGGAGGGTTGGGGGAGAAGGAAGGGCGGAGGAGTTACAGCCTTACGGGTGTTGCGATTGTACCGATTACTATGGTTGTTTCTTGTGGTTGGTTCTCTCGGTTTTGCTGTAGATTTTCGGCCACAGCCCTCGAGAGATCTGATCTAGATAATCGGACCTGTTGCCGTTGGCTGCGTTGCTATATGGCTTGCTATGCTAAACTTTGCTAGTTGCTGCGCTGCCAAACACCCGCAGACTTGGCAAAAGCAGAGCCCCAGCCCCGTGTGATACGCTAATGAACGTGTGTGTCATGAGCCCCAGCTCCCCTAATTGCGAGTCGCTTTCTTCGTCGTCGGCAACCGCCTAATATCTTGCAAATCCAGTTGTTGCTGTCCCATGCCGTCATTGCCCATGCTTTGGTGTTCTGGGCTTCCGCCTTGGGCAGCAGCCCGCACCTGGCCACCATGGCTGCACGTACGAGGCCCTACCTGGTAAGTCTTGGCATCCACTGGGTCTTGCCCTGTTGGGACGCTATGTCCACCTTGGCGGCTCGCCTACCTGTCCAAGTATTATCGCCCTTCGGGCGTCTGCCAGTCCATGGGCTTCGCGTGCCGGTTCGAGTTCTTCCTTTTCACGGTCCTCATGTCTTGGCCTCCCCTTGCTTGTCACGCAGCAGCGCTCTCGCGCTCCTGCACACTTCCGGCACGCCCGCGAAAGACTGCTGCTCTGAATGGCTCCCGCTCCCGGCGCGCCCCGCCCGCAGCCCGACCGGCGCCTGCACGAGCTTGCGCACGCTGACTTCAGAAGTGCGTCATGAGGGCTGCCCCCCGAGATGTGCACACGTTGCCCAGGAGGAGGTATCTGAACAGCGCCGTCCAAGTTTGCTAAGACCAACAATTGTGAGCTCAGCCACTCGGTCTTGCGTCTTGCATGCCAGCGAGGCCGACCTTTTACATCTAGAGCAACTGCGTCCGTTGTCCCAGAAGCAGTGCGACGATGAAAACATAGCACACACACAATGACCTCAGCAGGTGGGCGAAAGATCGTGGTTGTCTTACGCTGCATGCGTTTGGACCCTGCTTCGATCTCAAGCACATCTTCAGCTCTACTCGCTTCTAGTGCGCTCTGTAAATAGCGCATGCGCACATCATACTCTAATACGTCAGCCTGAAACGCCCGTGCGCGAGCGCCCGCAGAAAACCGTGCAGCCACCGCGACAGCCCTTGCACATGTGCATGTTGCGGTGTTGCCCACAATGAGGAAGCGGGGGGAGTGCACCAACCAGATGCTCAGCCCCGAGATAGGAGCTGATCCCAAAACTGTGCCGCAAAGTTCTGGCTCTCGTCGGATCTCCACGCCGATCCTCTGCAGGACCTCTGCATCTGGGCCAGACGGTCTGCGCCACCGAGCCTCGTACCAGCCCGCGTACACCGTGGAGTTGGCGATGGTGTAAACAACGTGCCCCTGCCCGGCTTTTCCATCCGGGCGGCCCCCAAAACAGCAAAGCTCCCTTCGGACCACGGTTTGCCTCGGGCCAGGCAGCGTTCCCCAACAGGTCGATTGCGATGTTCATGTCACCATCCAGCCCATGGGAAAGAACCAGAGCGAGCCCGACACGAAGAAGATCAGTCATTGGCGTCGCCGAGACTGAGCAAAGGATTCGCAGCAGTCTTCGTCCAAACCCAGCAAATTCGATCTGATCCGTCACGTGCCACTGCTCGCTGTTCGGAGGGTCCTCGACCTCGACCCACGCCTGTGGCAGAAGACCACGTGTCCAGAAACACTCCTCCGCTTCGGTCTGGGCGTAAGGCTTGGAAATACACTGTAGAGCCTTCGACCTGTGCCGCCAATCCGGGACGCTCTTGGACGTTCTGTGCGAACCCGTCCTGTTTTATAGTTTATGAGTTCTACCTCGAGGAGGCAGGATGGAGGATATGGAGAGAGGAGAGAGGCAGAGGAGGAGGAGGAGGAGGAGGAGGAGGAGGATTATGCGGCATTATGCTGCCTACGACTCCCTTGCGATGGAACAAGCACAGAACGCCTGCCCGCTCAGATACAATCAAGTACTACCTAAGAGCTCCTGTCGTGTGCCGACCCTCCTAGCATACGCGACAGTGATGCCGTGAACCTCCGAGCGGACGCCTCAAGAGACAGCAGCACGGATTGTCCACAACAATTGGGCGAAGAAATGGTAAGGAAGCGTGTTGCCATGCGAAATGGACGAGTTACCACGTTGTGCACAACTTTCTTTCGTCGGCGGCGAGGCGGCGGCGATCCGCACCAGTGTCGGGCTAACGGGGGGCACCGATAGGCAAATTTTCCGGCGTGCAAGAGATGTTGGCGGCGCGCACAGGAGGGTGGAGGGAAGGGGGAGGGCTTCTCAGAAGGAGGCTGCTTAGAAGGCGCCGGCCTTACATCTAGAGATGAGGCCCGTGCCCTCGAAGAAGCACGGGTGCTTCTAAGAAGCCCTCCCCCCTCCCCCCTGCCCCCTCTGCGCGTGGCTGAAGAGGGGGGGGGAGGGGGGGGGGGCGGCCGCGCGGGCGGAGGAGGCGAGAGGCGCACAGCAGCGGAAGACTTCCGCGGTGAGCGGGCCAGGGCGGCCAGCCAGGGCAGCGAGGTCGCGGCAGCCGCCGTGGGGCCAGGGCCGGGAGCGCCCCCGCGGGCGGTGCCAGGGCGCTGCCGCGGTGGAGGGCAAGTAGAGCCAGCACTTACCAGCCTGGAACATATCCCTATCCCTATGCTGGGCATCTCCTCATCGCGATGCCAATCTTAGGGGTTCCCTTATTTTTTGAGGGCGCATCCCTAAGATTGTCATCGCCTTTTGGCGTGTCAATCTTAGGGATAGGGATAAGTTCGAGGCTGGTAAAGCACGGGAGCCCGAGACTGCCACCAGAAAGGTGTTGCCCCCATCGTGTGCGTCGACGCCCTCATCCCTCCTCCCTCCTCCCGGTGCGGCGTGCTCAGCGCGCACGAACAGCGGCCGCGCCAGGGGCTGGGCGGAGCGCCGGGGCGTCGCTGGGGGTCTGGGCCACAAGCCGAGGGCGGAGCAGCGCGGAGGCGCCATTTGAAGTTGGAGCCCCGCCAACAGCAGTGCATGTGACTGCCAGGAAAGCGAGACGCTAAGACAACGTAGGATGCAAGTGGCGGGGGAAGTTGCACCAAGCGAGGCTGCTGAAGGCGGCAAACAGGGTGCCCATCTACCTGCCAGAATACAAACAGGCAAATATGTCAGAATCCAAATGCCACCACACAAATGCCTCACCATTGCGACAATGCAAGAGCCATAAACCAGCAGTGGAGCCTGCAGGACAGCTGCCCCGCGCCTGCCCCGCTTGCCCTCTGGGCCTTGGCCAGGCTCAGCCCACTGCTCCAGTTTCTGCTCTGCTCCCCTTCACGTTGTGCACGTGGCCCGCCTGCCGTGCACACCGCCGCCTGCCCAGCCAGACTGATTTCCAATCCCGTGCAACAAAAGCAGAAACAACAACAAAAAACGTCCTCGACGTTTGCCGCCACACGGGGACGCCGAGCCTCGTCGAAGCTGGCAGTTGACCTGCCACTTCGCTCATCCGGGGCTCGCACGCGGCTGCGGAGACGCCATCTCTTCGCAGCCAGCGCATCAGCCCCGCCAGCGGCGCGAATGGAGGAGATGCGCCTCCCATGGTCCTCGGCTCCCGCCAGCTGTGCAACTTCCGAGTTTGCTTGCGGATGCATGCGGGCGGGCCGCGGCTGGGGCGGCCAGCCAGGATGGGAAATGGTTGAGGAGGCGGAGGAGGAGGAGGGGGAGGAGGCGGAAAAGGAGGAGGAGGAGTAGGAAAAGGAGGGTGCTGGCACTCGCCTTAGGCAGTATGTGTGAAATGAAAGGTTTGCGTCGTCTCCGTCTGTCTAGCTTGTTGGCGAGCCAGTTCCCTAACGGACTTGCTCGTTGGTGGGTCATTGGGCGGGTCGTAGCGTGATATGTCATCGTGTATTGTTTGTTCCTGTCATGTCTAACTTCTCTTATGTGATGGCCTTCGGCCCATCCCGCCACCGTGCCTGGGTTGTGAGCCTGAGGCTTTTCGGAGGTTCGTTGGGATCTCGTGGAAAGCTTCTCGGAGGCCCGTTGGAGGCAGTTGTGAAGCCTCTTGGGGGCCGTTTGTGAGCCTTTGTGGCCTCTTGGGAGCCTCTTGGGGGCCTTTTGGGAACCCTTTGAGGCCTCTCGGGGCCCTCTGGGGTTTTACTGTGGGCCTCTTGGGGCGGAAGACTCGAATCGTCGGCTCCTGTTCCTGCTCTTGTAGCCGTCTTGGGCGCCTCTAGGGCCATCTACGGGCCCTCTTGTGCCGCTATGGAGCCCTCTTGGGGACCTCTTGCGTTATCTTGGGGCGGTCTTTGGGGCCTCTTGGGCCGTCTTGGAGCGTCGGAAGGTCGGAAGCTCGAAATGGCCAGAACTTCAAGAGCATAGAACAATGACAGGGAAATGAATGATGTTGCCTCTTGGGGCTCTCTTGGGGGTCCTCTTGGAGCGCTCTTGGGGCCTCGTGGGGGCCTCGTCGTCCGTCTTGGGGTCCTCTTGGGCGTGTAGGAGCTATCTAGGCCGTCTGGGCGTCCTCGGTGGCGTTGCCGCCCCCCCCCCCCCTCTTCCCCCCGTTCCCCGGCCAAGCCGCTCACGCACCCTCCCTCCTGCGGCGCGGGAGCGCCCCCCGGAAGCTGAAGACCCCCTTTTCCCCCCCTTTGCCCAGCAGGGCCACCCAGGTACTCCCCTCCAGCAGGGATGAGATTCAGGCTGCAGCGCTTGAGAATTCCCACGCCAGATCGGCAGGTTCACCACGCTCATATCGCACACGGGATGGCCTTCGGAGCCGAACGCTTCCATGCGCAGTGGAATATCGTCTCGCTTCTCTGCTTGCACCTGGCTCGTTTGGTAGAGATCCTGTGCTTGCAACGGGTTTGTCGACTGGTTCGTGGCCAGGAAGCGCCCGTCGTTGTTGCTAACATCAAACCTGCCAATCGTCGTTCACCTGGTACCTGCTCGAGTTAGCGCAATAACTGCCTGTACGAATGGTTGCAGGTACCGCCTTCGATTCATGCTCCTCCGAAATGCTTGGCCGCATCCTTCCACACGTTCGACTGAGTCGTATCTCAAGGCTCCTGGCACAAAAAGATAGGAGTACAAACAAACGCTCGGGGATGTCTACCTCGAAATCCCAATTGCTGGACTCATCAGACATGGCCCACAATGTTTGGGAGGTGGGATGCCACCCCGCAGTCAGCAAATGGGTAATGATAGTCCCCTGAGGCCCTCGGATCCTGCGGCACCGTTGCGCCGCTGGAAATGAGGCCAGCTCTTGGACCATTCCTTCCCACGTACGTGTGACTCCTGCTCGTACGCTGCTCTCCGAAGCCCTGGCTGCTACCCACATCCGCAACGTCTCCACTGAGGGCGAAAAGCTGGATCACGCTGCGGGGTGCGGAGGTCGCGGAGCTTGGCGACGCACCTGCCTGTGAGGACAGGGGCAGCTGCGTCGGCAAGTCGTCGCCACACCGCAGCAGGCTGCCCCCCCAGCAGGCTCCGTGCAACTGCTGATGTGCGCAGAGCCCTGTCGGTGCTGCGCCATGCTGCTCGAGACGCGTGGTGACACTTTTTACCATGCGAACAGGGCGCCCCGCGGCTGAGGGGGAGGAGGGGGGGGGAGGGAGGAGCAGGAGAAGCACCGAATCAACTAGTCTGGCGGCCCCGGCCGGGCCCGCAGCCGCGCCTCCAGAGCGGTGCGCCAGGCCTCCGCGCCACCGCCGGCGCGCACCGCTGGCGCGAGCAGCAGCATCGCCGCCCGCGGGGGCAGCGCCGGCGCCCACCCTGGGAAGGGCCTCGCCGGCAGCTGCGCCCACCGCGCCGCCGAGGCGCCGCAGCGCAGTCATGCCGCCCATCCTGGGCCCTGCGTCGCAGCGTGTGCCCTCCGCGCGGCGCCTGCGAGAAGGGCGCGCGCCGCCCCGGCTGGCGCGGGAGGCGCGGCGGCCCCGCCTGCCTCCATCGCTGCCCGGGTCCGTCGCCGCGGCGGCGGGCGTGGGGCTGGAGCCGCCGGCGCCGCGGGCAGGGGCCGAGCAGTCCGGGCGGCGCCGGGCCCCCTCGCGGCCGTCCAGCGGCGGCGCACGCGCGGGCCCTCGGGCCCGCGGCTCTCGTGGCGCGGAGTCGTATGTGCTGGCCGGCACGCCGGCGAGTGCTTGGCACTGCGTGTGGAGATGGTGGCCCTGCCGTGCTCGCGTCCGCCGCTCAGTGGCGCCTCCGAGGCACGGCGCTCGGCCGACAGGCCTCGTCCTGAGCCCACGGCCTGCGACTTGGCGAACAGTGTGGCACGAGCACCTCCACGACAGGATTGCGCACTGCAGCACGTTCAGGTGATGACCTGAGATTGGCCTCGGTCGTGCTGCGGCACGTACGTATCGGCATGGTGGTTGGCCATCTGTTTCTGCGTGTGCGGCCTTGGCCCCCGAAGCACTTGCCTGAGGCCATCCACCTAAAGGCGACAAGACATGTTGACATGAAGTGATGGAAACTACAGAGGAGACCCATGCTAAGAAACGCCCTGTTTGCCTCCAGGGTGCAATGGGTGTCTTGGGTTTCGATGGTGTTGCTATGGAAGGCGTGACGTTGCCACACACACAAAACAAAAAAAACAAGGGACACCCTTGGGTCTCAGGGTCGGGTTTCTTGTGGAAGGTTTCTTGTGGTTGGGCCCCCACTGTAGGGCATAACACAGTGAGTCGCACATGTTCCGAAGCGCGCGCCGCCTCTCAGGCCCTGCATGATGGAACGTGCCGGGCAGAAAGGCGGTCCACACGCTCCTGACTGTCGCCACGTCGATCAGCCATGCATTGCTGAAGTTCCAAACCTGGAATGTCCTCTGGAAGCTCTAGTCGAAGTGCTGCTTATCCAATGCGATACCAGACCACACTGTCATAAAGTTGAGCGATATCTGAGAGCCCGTGTCCGCGCGATGCTCCGTGGCGCGCGGCAAGCTCTTCATCGACCACCCGAAGAGATATTTCCTTGGTTGTTGCTTTGCCTCGAATGGCCTCGCCCCAGTGGGCCTCGCATTGATCGGTCCATGTCTTGACGTGACTCCGCGAATATGAGGCCCTGTTCAACGGAAGTGCGAAAAGAGACCATCAATTTGATTTCCATTGCTCTTCCTGGGGAGAGCACCGATGGTAAATAATCTTTGATTTGGCCAGATCTGAGGTATTCGCCGGCCCAACGGGCCAGGGCGTGCTAAGATCTCCGGTAACTGGTTAACAGTATTAACAGTATTTCTAGTTCGCGCGCGCGGGGCGGCCCCTGGGGGTCCCCCGGCGAAAAGTACCCCGACCAACGCCCGGTCGCCGCCCGGTCGCCGCCCGACCGCCGCCCGACCGCCGCCCGACCAAAGTCTACTCAGAGATGGTTTTCCTTCTGGGTGCGGCCTCTCAGGCTCCCCAGAGCGCGCTCAGAGTGCCCCAAGAGGCCCCCAAGACTGCCCAAGAGGCCCCCGAGACGCCCAAAGAGCGCTCGAAGACGCCGAAGATGACCCCAAGACGGCCCAAAAGGCCCCCAAGACAGCCCAAGAGGCCTCCAAGACGCCCCAAGAGCCTTCCAAGAGGCCTCCGAAGAGAGCCCCAAGAGGCCAAAATCGTTGATTTTCATTGGTTTTTTCTATGTTTTTTGTGTTCTGGCTTTTTCGGCTTCCGGACGCTCCAAGACGGCCCAAGAGGCCCCCAAGACCGCTCCAAGACGGCCCACGAAGCTCCCAAGACGGCGCCGAAACGACCCAAGAGAGCCCTCAAGACGGCCCAAGTGCCGCCCAAGACGGACCAAGAGGCCCCAAGACGGGCCCAAGAGGGACTCAGGAGGGATACCGAGAACTCAAAAATGGAGCCCTCCGTCCCAGAAGGCGCCCAGGAGGTCCCAAAGAGGCCCCAAGAGGCCTCCAAGAGGCCCCAAGATGTCGCCAAGAGGCCCCAGGAGACTCCCAGGAGGCCCAAAAGAAGCCCCAGAAGGCTTCAAACATGTCTCCCAGGCGCCCCCGAACGGCCTCTCAACAGACCCCAAGAGGCCCCCCAAAGAAGCATCTTGACGACGACTCTATTTCGCCCCATCGAGAGACGACCCCCAGGGAACTGCTTCACCATCAAAACTCCCCACGCAACGCGTCCGAACGACACCCGCCCCCAAGAGCGCAACATGGGCAACGAACACACAGACAAAAACCAGCGATGCCATATCACGGGCCGGCGGAATGAGCGAAGCGATTCAATAATCTTTGATTTGGCCAGATCTGAGGTGTCTCGCGCAGTTCCATGAGAATAGCATGTTCTGCCAGTGCAGTAAGTGGCAGGCGATCCACCTCCAAACTACACAGTCGATCAACACCCATGACCGATGACGGTTTCACCTGTCGCAATGCTTGCTTGAGATCGGAGGTTTCGGTTTGTGGCAAAGTTTCGTCACGTACTCGTTCGCAGATTTGCGCAAGCAAGTCAATGGGTTGTTCCTGCCCCTGCCCCTCTGGCGACCACAAACGTTCCCACCGATGCGTTTGTGATCAAGTACGTCACGAGGGTGAATGAGCGTCCTATTTCCGACCTCAACACCTGGTGGATACCAAGGGAATTGAACGAATAGATTTGTGCAGTGAACCAAGGGCCGTCGCTGGCTCAGCCCAATCACGACACGAAGTTGATTATTGTATTGCTCTCTGCTGGGTCCTCTTTGGCCAGCCGTCCTGTAAATTCGGACCCCCCTTCAGGCCAGCCTCCGCGTTCGAGACGATGTCGCGCAAGAAAATGCTCCATTCAGGTCAAGTGCACGGGCCCTTCGTCCTCAATGCCCGATGACATCCAGGGACGCGAGCCAGCAAACCTTGCACCGCTTGAACCAGCGCCTGCTGCTGGTTCTCTCCGTCGACTCGATGGCGGTGCTGCAACAGACTTGATAGCACTGTGTCCAGCGGCGTCCACCAGCCAGTGACCTGTGCTGCCCGCTGCGGTGTGGACTTCGCAGTGCCGATGCGAAATGGAGCCGCTGGCTCTCGCGCGAGGGCGGGCGCTGCCAGCCGGCGGCGGGCGCGGGCCGCCTCCTCCACCGCACGAACCCAACCACAGGGCAAGGAACTGTTGCGCGGCGAGGTTGCGCCCAGAGATCCGAGCCGAACTGCCACGGGCTTGGCAGCAGCAGGGGCAGGGGAGCAGAAGCGATCTCGGGGTGAACCCGACGCGTTGTTTTTTCCGAGCGCGTCAACGCGTCTCCTCGGAAACTTGCCCTTTTAGTTGGGGGCCTGGAGCCCGACGACCGGGACCGCATCTCCTGAGCGGCTGGGCCAGAAGGCACGGGCTGCATTGGGTGCATCCATCATTCGGGCGTCGTGCATTCGATTCCGAATTTTGCGGGTTGAGGCTTGAAATTGATGTTGGGTTTCGGCTGCGCACCCGAGAGACATCGCGCAGGGCGGGGCCCACGTGAGTGGCATTCGGAGACGTTGTTGCACCCGTCGGCGTCGCGGATGCACAGTTGGGGGTCTGAGGGGCAGCGCCAGTCTTGCCAGTGGTATCGTCTTGTTTGTCGTTCCCCCTTCTTGTCGACGGGGTTCTAAGCCATCTCCCAACCAGTCTCTAGGTTTCTGGCTGCGCTTCTCTACCGAGCACACTGCCTAGCACGTGCCTGCTTGGCTGTGTTCGAACTGAACTTCGACCCCTCGATGGGCTGCTTCCCAGGCCTGCTCACCTGAGGGATCCTCGGAGGGGGGCGCTCAGGAAACCGAGTTGACAATTGACTACCTGTGGCCACGAGCTTTATGGAGGGACCGAGGTGGGGTTTCCACGGCACGCCGCATATTGCATGAACAGCTCTGATGTACGCCTCGCTTCTGGGCATACGACTAAATTATCCAGATGAGATGGCTTCTGATCGCCTCCAGGCGCCTCCAGGCGTGCAAGTGAATTCGGCATTGCCATTCAAAAAGGCCACCCGTAGGCTCTAGAAAAAACGTTAGTTGACCATCAGACTTGGCGATTTGCTCCAGTCACCGGCTACTATGCAGGGGAGCTCGAGTGCGGCTAACAAATTGGCATGCTTACGATAACGAGTGACATTCTGGCCCCGAATTCCGACCGATGAATGTCAGTAGGAAGTGATGTGCACAGCGGGGAAGTTCTGGAGATACAAGACAAGACGCAAACTAGACGCTAAGCCAGAGCCCCTGTTGGCCCTAAGCCCGCTTGCGGCCTTCGCCGCTCCGAGCATCTCCGCTGGTAGATGATCCCTAGCATAGGAGACCTCTCCTTCCTCATTGGCGCGCGGGTCGCCCTTAGCGACAAACCTCGCCATCGGCCAAGCAGGATTGACCAAAAGCTTGAGGGAGTTGTCCCTCGCCCTCTTCCGCCAAGCTCGCATTGCGCCAGGTGGCGAGTTTTGCTGCAAATGACGCACGCGCCCCCGAGACTCATCGCCGATGCTCGCGAGAAAGAACGAGAATCCCGATGCACTGGTAATTGGGCTGGTACTCGATGCTGCGCCAGCGACCTTGGCCCCCGAAGATGACCCAGCGCACGATGTAGCACCAGTATCCGAAGCTACAGTAGTTGCGCCCGTAGTCAACGCACTGGCTCCGCCAGACGTCTCCGTCGCCGACGCCAGCGGTGGAACGCAGGCGGTTGTCAAGAGCTCGTTGGACACGATTTCTTGCCGCTGCCACTTCTCCATGCAGTCTTGCCTTCCGCTGCGACGGCGGCCTGCGCCGCGAGCCTTGGCCTGCGACCGGCGAGCAGTTTCGCGCCGGAGCTCCTCCTCCTCCCGTGCTGGAGTCGGCGCGTCCTGCGCGGTCGTGGAGTAATGCCGCGTGCGCAGAGCGCCGCCACCGCCGCCAGCGCCGCCGTGGCTTGCGCCGGCCGCTGTCAAGCGCCGCTGTTCGCGGCCGCACCGCCGCCCTCGTTGGGCGTCCTCTGCTCAGCCATGCGATCCTTGATGAAAGCCTGCTGGTCTCGCCCGATGAACTACTTCCACAGCGCGTCCATCTCACTGAACGTGTTCTTGTAGTCCTCGAGATCCGCACTGAGCTCGCGGAGCTTGACCTTGTGGGCCTCGTCGCATTCCCCCTCCTCGAGAGTGGCGAACATCTCGTCGTTCATCTGAATGGCGAAGGCCGCAGGTGCGTCATCATCCCCACCCGTGGACATAGGCCGAAAACCCTTCCGCCCTTGCCGAGATTGCTGTGGCGGACCTGTTGGTCACCTCGGCCCTGGCTACGTCCAAGGCTGATTCCTGCTCCTTCGGCTCCGCCGCGGCAAGCTGGCGCCGCAGGCGAACCACTTGCTGAGCGAGCTGGGCTTGCCTGTTGGTCGCCGCCCTGAGGGCGCCGTCGGCCTAACTGGTCGACGTCCGAGGCCGATGCCCGCGTCGTCATGATGTCGAGCCGATTCTTCTGCGCCTGCAGCACCGCTTTGGGCTCGTGATCCTGGGTCTGAGACGAGGCCTTCTCTGGGAGCGACGCCACCTGCTGCGCGTGCGTCTTGCGACACCTCCGCCCGCCGCGTGGCGTGCTCCAGTCAGAGTCAGCCTCCGCATCGACGAAGCTGACGTGGCGCTCACCCTCTCACGGCTGGACGACGCTGGAC
>CAUYUJ010008613.1:27500-45000 GCA_963575745.1 Prorocentrum cordatum | reverse complement strand
AGGCCTGTCCAGGCGGGCGGTCCGCCCGAGTTTCGCTTTCGACGGTCTGACTGGTCTGTTTGTTTGGCCCCGCGCCGCGGACGACCCGCGCGCGTCGCTGGGGCCCTCTCCCGAGCGACCAGCGCGCGTCGCGGGAACTCCACGCTGCGATCTGCCCAGCGCTTCGCTCGCCCGTCGTCGCCCTGCCCAGCAGCCAATGCCTTGCCCGCAATCAGCCAGCAAGCTAGCTCTTTTTGTTCCGCGCAGCGGACGACCCGCGCGCGTCGCCGGGGCCCCCTCCGGGCGACCGGCGCGCGTCGCGAGGGCTCCGCGCTGAGCTGCGCCCGCAGCCTTGGGCTTTGGCCCGCGCGGGCGCAGAGGGGGGAAATAAAGGTTAAGATAATATTGGACGGTCCAGCTTTCCTCGCTACCCCTATCGAACACATCGCGGACGGACGGAGCCACGCCGAAGGCCTGATATGGAATTCCGTCGAAGGCCCCAGTGGCAGCGCCCGCGCGCCGCCGCCGTTCCACCGGCACGCCCCCCACGCGGTCCGCGCCCCCGCAAGGAGCTCCACCGAAAACGAGATTCACTGTTGCGGCGCCCGCAGCTGCGCGCGGCCGGGTCCTTCGCCAGGCCTTTACATGCAAAAGTATTCGGGCGGGCTTTCCTCCAAAAACCTTGCAAAGTTGTTTCCGGGAGGGTTTTTGATATGGTTGTTGGATGGGTCTTCCAAAGATGCCACCTCTAAGCTTCGCCAGCAAGGTTTCAGGAGGGCTTTCTTGTTTAAAACAGCAAAGAGAAAAACACGGTCCCAGGAAGGCGTCGGGAGGGCCACCCTCCTTTTTTACAAGCTCTTACAAATATTGTTATGCTTGTTTGTTGGAAGTCGTTGGAGGATTCCTATGGGAGGCCTTCCGGCAACCTTCCTCGGGAGGGTATCAGGAGGACGGTATACATATACACATAATTACATACATGCATATGTGCATATATATATATATGCACACATATGTATATACATGAGTATAAACTATATACAATTAGTGTGCGGTTGTTTCAAACAAATCCGACAACCTACCTAGGGAAGGCTTCGGGGGGACATATGTATATATATAGGTGTGTGACATATATGGTTATTATTAATAATAATAATAATAATAATACTAATAGTAATAATACTAATACTACTAATAATAACAATATAATGGGAAAAAACGGACGGCTTTGGGGGAGGATTCCTCCAACAAGCCTTCCACACATAGCTTGGTGAACGACCCAACCATATACAATTGCGGGCACCGTCGTTGTATGCACCGCATTCGGTGGAGTTCCTTATGGGCCCGCGAAGCGCGCGAGGGGCGCGCCACGGTGGGCGCATGCGAGCGTTGGCATTTGGGCCTTCGGTGGAGCCCCCTTCTGGGGGCACGACACGTGTGAGAGGTGTGCCACACGGTGCCGCGGGCGCTTGCGATCGCTGGTATGTGGCCATCAGTGAAGCTCCCTACGGGGCCACGAAAAGTGCGAGGGGTGTGCCAAAATGGGCGCGGTGGGCGCCTGCGAGCGATGGCATCTGGGCCTTCGGTGGAGCCCTCTTTGGGGCCACGACACGTGTGAGGGGCGGGCGTGCCAAAATAGGTGTGGTGGGCGCACGCGAGCGCTGGCATCTGGGCCTCCGGTGGAGCTCCTTATGGGGCCACGAAACGTGTGAGGGGCGTGCCCAAAATGGGCGCGGTGGGCACATGCGTGGAGCCCCCTATTAGGCCACGAAGCGTGTGAAGGGTGTGCCAAAATGGGCGCGGCGGGCGCATGCGAGCGCTGGCATTTGGGTTTCTGGTGGAGCTCAGTATGGGACCGCGAAGCGTGTGAGGGGCGTGCCAAAATGGGCGTGGTGGGCGCATGCGTGCGCTGGCATATGATCCTTCGGTGGAGTTCCCTATGGGGCCACGAAACGTGTTAGGGGTGTGCCAAAATGGGCGCGGTGGATGCTTGCGAGCGTTGGCATCCGGGCCTCTTTATGAGGCCGCGAAGCGTGCGAGGGGCTTACCAAAACGGGCAGCGGTGGGCGCATGTGAGCGTTGGCATCTGGGCCTTCGGTGGAGTTTCTTTTTTATGGGAACACGAAGCGTGTGAGGGATGTGACAAAATGTGTGCGGTGGGCGCATGCGAGAGCGCGTTTAATGTGTATGCCAAGATAGGTGCGGTGGGCGTTTGCGAGCGTTTGCATCTGGGCCTTCGGTGGATCCCCCTTTTTTAAAATGGGGCCACGAAACGTGTTAGGGGTGTGCCAAGATGGGCAGCGGTGGGCGCATGCGAGCGTTGGCATTTGGGCCTCCGGTGGAGCGCCCTTCATGGGACCACGTAGCGTATGAGGGGTGTGCCGAAATGGGCGCGGTGGGCGCGTGCGAGCGTTGGCATCTGGGCCTTCGGTGGAGCCCCCCTATGGGGCCACGAAACGTGTGAGGGGTGTGCCAAACTGAGGGGGGGGGCGGGAGGAGGTAAGAAAAAGAGGAGGAAGAGGAGAGAAAAGAGGAACGCTGGGCGTTGTCTCTTCAAAACGAGGACCCAACACCACAGGGTGGTTGGGAAAAACGTTCCTCAGGAAGGTTTCCGGGGGGGCTTCTTAAAAGTGTTCGAAAAAGCCTTCCTCCGAAGGGTTTGTGTTGGAGGAGTCTTGTTTTGAAGTCGTCAAAAAACCTTTCTCTGGAAGGTTGCAACACAAAACAATAACAACAACAAAAACAGCAACAACAACAACAACAACAGCAGCAACAACAACAACAACAACAATGACAACGACAACGACAACGACGACGACGACGACGACGACGACGACAGCAACAACACCTTCGTCAGGGAGATTACACAAGGGCTCAGCCAGATAACTTCCTCAGGAAGGAAGGTTTTTGGAAGGTTGTTGGAGGACGTTTCCAAACAAACCGTCCAAAAACCTTCCTCGGCAAGGTTTCAGGAGGGTCGCCTTCAAAACCGTCCGAGCACCTTCTTTAGGAAGGTTTCAGGAGGGCCTCCTAAAAATTTGTCAAAACCTTTCTCAGGATGGTTAAAGGAAAATTGTCGGAGGATTCCTCCAAAAAACTTGCCAGGAACCGATTTAAAAGCTTCAGCAAACTTTCCTCAAGAAGGTTTTAGGAGCATCTATCATCTATTTGTTGTTTGTCAAAAAACCGTCCAAAAACCTCCTTCAGAAAGGTTTCACGAGGGTGTCATCCAAAAAACCTTCCAAAGCTCTTCCTAGGGCCCTAGGCAAGGTTTTGCAACAGGTTTTCGAAAGGTTGGTGGAAGGTTTGTTGGGGGGTGGTTGGGGGGGGTGCGCCCGCTTTTGGAAGGTGTTGAGAAGGTGTTTGAAAGGTTTTTGGAAGGTGTTCGGAAGATTGTTGGAGTGTACTTCGCTGAATTCGGAAGGTTGCTGGAAGGGTTCTTGAAAAGGCTGTGGACAGGTTTTTGGAAGGCTGTTGGAAAAGCCTTTCAGAAACCTTCTTCGCCCCCCCGCGCCCTGGAAAACCTTCCAAAAACTTTCCTCAGGAAGAATCAGGAGGGAAAGAAACACACAGACACAATTAATCGTCGACTCCATAGAAAATATGGGAAAATATGGGAAGTGGGGGGGAAGACAGAAATCCAGAAAATATAGGAAAATATGGGGAATATGTTTATTTGTGTGTATTTATTTGTGTGTCCTGGGGCCCCTTCAAAGAATCCAGGAGGGCTTGCACGAATTGCCGCGCCGGTCTCACAGATCGTCCCGACCGGCCGCCGGAGAGCCGAGCTACAGTCGGTGCGTTGAAGAGGGAACCTTGTTCGTTTGGGAAGGGCTCGGTGTTCCTCAGTTGTTTTACAGTTGGCCTTATGCTGTCCTTAGGTTTTCGATGGGAAAAATCGAAGGTGGAAAAAGGGGCCTCGTTCCTTATCTAGGGTTCCTTAGGTCAACCCCCCGACCGTACAACCCGAAAGCCACGGGGCAACGTCGAATTGACGGAGCTATGGTCCTCAACGCCCCAGGGGGCCCACACCAGCTTCGACGCCCATCTCGAGAGATCCTCTACACGACGGGTTCCCCCAGAGGGGTGATGAGCACGGCGCACTCCGTTGTGGCAGGTCGGCGCGCCTGGCCGAGGAGGGAGGGGAAGCTGGAGGTGCCCACATTCTTCCTCATCTGCCCATCCGCCCCTCCTCATTGTCATCCTCCTCTTCCGCCTCGTCATGTTCCTCACCTTTCTCACAGCGATTTCCCTCATCTTTATCATCATCATCATCATCATCATCATCATCATCATCATCATCATCATCATCATCATCGTCATCGTCATCGTCATCGTCATCATTATCATCATCACCAGCATCATCAGTTTCATCAGCAGCATCATCATCAACATCAGCATCAACATCACCATCGTCATCATCATTTTCGCCCGCTTTCCGCCTCGCCCTCCTCCTCGTCCTCCTCCCAAACCGCCCCCTCCTCATCCCTGTTTCCATCCTGGTCCTTTTCCCCACCCGCATTGCGTGGACCCCGCCCCCTCGGGACCGCGTCCCCTCCCGTGTCAGTTCACGCTATTACCACCACGGCCCATCGTCTCCTATCCTCCCCCTTCCCATTCCTTCCCTTCCCTCCCCGTCTTCTACTTCCCCCTCCCTCGTGCCATCTCCCTCCCTCTTTCACGTCCTCCACCAACCATCTCTGGCGCGTCTCCACGCGACCACTGATGGCTCGTGTAGAACGTACTGGGACTTGGCCGAGACAGCAGCAGGCAAACGTTTGATCCGTGGGTCTCGGGAATCACGCGCGATCTGGCGTGTGAGTAAGCCCTGTGTGCCACACGGTGTTGTCGGCTTCTGCGGTGTCCGCAGATCGGTCCCCTTCCCCTCCCTGCCCTTCCCCGCTCCCATTATGCCGCGCAAGTTGCTCCTAGACAGAAAGCGGCCGCGCGCTCCGCAGTCTTGTCGGCTTCGGCGGCGGCCACGGGGCGATGACCATGATGGCTCAGGGAGAGGCCGCGCAGGAGATGCGCTTGGACCAGGCGCAGGCCCGTGCACCCGAGGGGGGGGTGCGGGGAGAGACGATTGGTTTATCCGAAGAGAGCAGGAGGGTGCCAGTGAGAGGTAGGCGCACGCGGCAGGGAAGGGGGAGCAAGAAGCAGATCAGGCAAGTGAGGAGGAGGAACAGCAGCAGCAGCGTGGATACCAGAGATCGGCTTATCCATGGCAAGAAGATGTAGGTGCAGGGAATAGGGAAGGAGGAGGGGCAAGAAGAGATCGATGAGTGAGAGGAGGAGAAGGAGGATCAAGGAGGATGACCAGAGCCAGTCCTGCCGAATACCAGACCACCCGATGTCCTGAGCCTCCGCAGAAGCATGGGTACGCGTTCCTTCACAATGGTGCCCTAGAAAAGACGCTTCTTATGGAATGAAACATCCATGGATTGAGTCTAGAAGACGTGCACAATGCGTACCAGTTCGACATGCGTGTGTGTGTTTGTTTGCTTGTCCGCCCACGTGCGATCTCCGGGCACTCTTAGGACTGTAACGCATCTTCACATGTAAGTTTTTTGTTTTGAGAGTGACCCCCCATGGCATATTCGTTGTTAGGATTCACTGCTGCGTAGTAGAAAACTCGTGTATGTGTGCGTGTGTGTTTGTGTGTGGGCGTGGGTGTTTACGTGTGGGTCGGGAAGCTTCGGCGGCGTTTCCGGGCGCTCCTCCGACTGACTCCGCCGCGTCGTTGCGCGCATGCTCGTGACGCCAAAACAGAGTGTTTGCAAGTGGGTGTGTAAGCGTGTCAGTAAATCTGTGTATGCGTGTATGTGTGGAAGTGTGAACGCAAGTGTACAAGCATACGTGTCTACATGCGCCTACGTGTGTATGCATATGTGTGTCGTGAGGGTTGTGCGCTGTGTATAGTGGGTGCGTTGTGTGTTATGTGTGTGCTTGTAGTGTGTGTGTGTGTGTTGTGTTGAGTGTGTGCTGAGTGTGCGATGTGCTGAGTGTGCGATGTGTGTGTGTGCGATGTGTGTGCGTGTGTTGAGTGTGCGTTGAGTGTGTATGTGTACGTGTGTGCGTTGGGTGGTGTGTGTTTTGTTTGTGCGTATTGTGTGTTGTCTGTGGTGTGTGTGCGGTGTGTGTGCCGTGTGTGCGCGTGCTGTGAGTGTTGTGTGTGAGTTGTGTTTGTGTGTGTTGTGGGTTGCGTGCCGTGTGGTGGATTAATGTTTGTGTGTGCGTGTGTGCGTGAGTTCGTCTAAGGCTAACCATACATGCTCATAGCAGTCGTTGTCCATGAGCGAGTGTCCTTCAGCCATGAAGGTTAGTGAGCGTTGTTACATGTCCCAGGTGGCGTCGTCCGTAGGGCAAGATGTGACCGTTACTTCTGGGTCGCGAGGCGCACGAGCGCGCCAGGACATTTGGTCAATGGGTTTCTGTGGTCACCATGGTGCACCAGGCGGTCAAGACGTTGGGATCCAGTATAAACGGTGCCAGGACAGCTCGCACACAACAGCGTGTCTAACCCCAGATTGGGCTACCCAGAAGAAGAAACGACAGTCCGAGCTCGTCTTCTTCAACGCCATTCAAAGTGCGCTCCCTCGAAACACGTCCCAAAAATGCTGGCAGGGTGTAATTGGAAAGGGCGTGCTCCTCCTTCCTCCTCCTCTTCCTCCTCCTTCGCCTCTACGTCCCTCATTATCCTCATCCTCTCGCTCTTCCGTCTCCATTCTCCACCTCTTTCTCCCCTTCCCCTCCTGCTCCGCCTCCCCCACCCCTCTCCTTCTGTGCCTCTTCCCTCCTAGTCGTGCTACTTAATCCTCCCTCCCAGGCCCTCCTCCTCCTATTATCATCCTCTCCTCCTGAACCCCCATTCTCCTCCTCCTCCTTATCGTCCTCCACCCTTAGCGTAATCCTTCATCCCTCCCTCTTCCCCCTTAGGCCCTAACTTTCTCCTCCTGCTTCTCATCCTCCTCGTCATCATCATCAACATCATCATCAGCAGCATCACCATCCTCCTCCTTCTCCTCCTCCTCCTCCTCCTCCTCCTCCTCCTCCTTCCCCTCCTCTTCATCACCACCACCCCATCATCATCATCGTTGGCAGTACTCCCCCCTCCTCCATCCCTCCATCCGACCCCGCCCCATCTTTTTCCTGCTCCTCATCATCCATCCCATCATCACTCGTTCCTACTTCTCCATCCCCATCTCCTTCGTCCCTCCTTCTTCATCTCCCCTCTTCCATCCTCCCTCCCTCCCGCCTTCTCCACACGATGCGGCCAGATCCCAATGTACGTGGAGTCTTACGTGAAGCAGTATGGGGACGCGGCGCTCATCTTCGCGGCGCACGACGGCTACCCGCAGATAGTGCACGGTGATCCCACGCCACATCCTCCATCCGTGAAACCCTTGCAAACTTTTAAACGAATGCGTGCGGCGCGAACGCGATAGCCATATTTTGAAAACGGGCCGCCATCCATACGTGAAACTCTTGCGAAGTTTTAAGACGAATATGCGCGGCGCTAAGGCTGGTTACAACGACTCTGCGCGGAGCTAGGGCGAGAGCCACAGTTTCAAGGCGGGCCGCCCTCTATCCGTGAAACTGTTGCCAAGTTGAAGTTTCAGGATCACAGTTTGTGAGGATGTCTCAGGTGAAACGCCCGTCCCGCCCTTTCGACTGGCCTCGGGGCGCGACAGGGAGGAGTCTTCCGCAAGGACAATAAAGGCAGGGAGGCAGAGGAGGAGGAGGCCCTCCACTCCTCCTCCTCCTCCTCCTCCTCCTCCTCCTCCTCCTCCTCCTCATCTTCTTCTTCTTCCTCCCCTCTTCTATCCTCCTCCTAATGATCCCAGGGCCAGGCCCGCGCCCTGAAGCGTCGCGGAAAGAGTCGTGGTTCTGGTCTCGCGGCTTCGGCGCTTGGGGTGCCGATTCTTGGCCGCTGGGGCCCGCAGCCATCGGGTGGGGTGGCCGTGGGGGGGTGACCTCAATGCCGGGGTGAAGAAAGTGGTCCTCAGTGGGGCCCCTTTGGGGCCACTGCCGGCTCCAAAAGGGGGCCCTCAAGGGCTCCCAGGGTTCTTGATTCGCCCCCCCTGTTCTGGCCACCTGCCCAGTTACACCCGCCCGATCAGGACGCCGAGCCTTGGCCGCCGGGGCCCGCAGGCAGCGGCCCTCCGCGAAAAAGCTACTGCGCCGCCGCGCCCTCCTGGGCTGCCTTGGCGGCTTGTCGGGGTCGACCGGTCTCGGCTCCGCGGTCAGTCCGGCTGGTGTTCGGTTCTGCGGTCGCCGTGGACGCTCATGGATCGAGAGGTCTGGGGCTGGTGGGCTTCAGGCCCAGGAATGTCAGTCCCCGGCCCAGCGACGAGTTGTTTCTCCTCTAGCTCCAGCGCCAGCAAGGCGCACGCAGGCGCCAGGACGCCTGCTTCTGCCAAGCGCCAGAGGGCGCGTATCGCTTGACATTGCAAGTTCACGACGTTAACTGGCCTTGACTCTTAAATTTTGAACGACTTCTGACCCAGTGAGTGACCCCGCCATATTTCGTCTTCCGGTCGCATTGTGTGCGCTCCTTCTCCCATGTTCCGGCGCCCCCATGTAAGTTTGTTGTATTGTCCCCTTCTTCAGGTGCGCCTTGCCACGCCACACTTTTCAAGTCTTAAGCTGAGTGGCAAGGAGCGGAACCTGAGGTTCCTAGGGGGGAACTTCAGCAAGTCTCCTTCGCTTCAATGTGGAATTTGTTTGCTCTCCGCTGACACAGCACGCATAGCAGTGAAATAGCTTGACACGGTAAGCCATGAGGGCCACTATTTCTTTCCATCAGCACGAGGTCTCGCACCAAAAGCGATATCAACATGCATGGATACGAGGAGTCGCCAGTTGAGGCCAAGCTCCAGCAACTCCACGCCCACGCCACACCTTGAAGTGCATTGGCTTGGCCATTGCAATATCTATCACGGTGACTGCGCTTCGCCCACGAATTGCTCGCAGCGTGTCAGGCTTGGGTCCGACTTGCACTACACGCAAGCACACGATATCGCTTGACTCATTCTGGTATATCGAGCCGGGGCAGACGCAGTCTCATGAAGCCACCATGATTACGCTACTGTGCAAGAGATTAGAGAATTACGAACGCGCGAAGTTCGGCCAGTGAGCCAAAGCGTGTGAGTCCATGAAGAGGAGTGACTGGATACACGCGCAAGCACAGGTAGGCCGAAGCTCAGAAGGCGTTCCGGCATGACGCTTTAAGTGTAGTGATGCCAAGCGTGCCCATTCGTCGCGTGTTGGGGCATCGATTCGGTGCAGCGACAGGGGCGGAGTTTACAATTGTGAAGTTGTTTTCCCGTGCGCGGCGCCAAGAGAGACCAGACATGGCGAGCCGAGGCGCCGCTATGCGCAGCGACAAGAGCGCATGGATCTGAACGTGGAGAGCAAGCTCCCCATGCTGTGCCGAGTGTCCACACGCGACGCAATGAGAGCATTGGCCAAAGCGATGTTTCCGTATGCGGAACCGGTGTTCAAATTGTCCCAACAACGCCCAAAGGTCCCACAGGTGTAAAAAAGTTGTGACGGGTTTGACAATGTTTTCCCATTCAAAGGGTGGCGCGCACTCCGACACGTAGGGGATTCGCCCACTCCAGTGGGCATTGCCGAGCTCTGAAGACTCGTGACTGCTGCTGGTTCGCCTTGTCAGACTGTCTCTGATGCTTCCCAGTGTGAGCGGAGGTTTTGGGAAACCTTGGGAGGTATTCGGAGGTCTTGGGAGGTCTCCGCAGGTCTCTTGGCGATCTTCAGGGGTCCCGGGAGGTCTCCAGAGCTCCGCGGATGAGGAGGGAGGAGGGCGAGGAGGAGGAGGAGGACGAAGAGGAGGAGGAGGAGGAGGGAGGAGGACGAGGAGGAGGAGGAGGAGCGTGCCCGAGGGGCCGCTCTCCACCCAGCGGCACGAGCACACCCCAGGTCAGGCACCGGAGCCCCAGACCTGATGATATGCACCTACGCCGATACAGTTTGAACAGGAGCGACGCAATCAAAAAAAAAAAAAACGGGGTCGTCGTCACCGACATTGGCGCGTAAGTTGCCCGCAGAAGGTCGCGCGCAAGCGCCCTCGTTTCCAAGGTGGCGTGCCGCGCTGGCGGCCCGCGTGAGCCGCGGCGTGAGGTCGCCATGTCGTCTCGCGTAAGACCCTTTCCGGATCGTCGCTCACATCGTCCACCCGACGGGCTACGGCTCCTTCAAGTCCGTCACGCGCGCTCGGGCCGCGGACTGCCGGCGCGGCAGAGCAGCCTCGCGCCGTACGGCGCACGAAATGTTTTAAGCATTCGATAATCGATAACTGTCGAGCATATGGTGAAGAAATTGCCTCCAGGAAATGTGGGCCAGCGTTTCTTAGCTAATCTGCCGGAAAGTTGGCCCAGTTTCTTGAGCACGTTCGCCCTTCCAGCGTGAACAGCAGAGATTTGACCAGATAGTGTATAAGAAACGTCCAGGTGGTTGGCCCAGATATCTTCAAAAGATTGTGTTCTTGATCAGATGTCCGGCTGTGCCTAAAAACGATCGGCATGTTCAGCACGACCGTGGCCGCATTCATGAATTCTAGACGCTTCGCGTATCCCCACCAGCTCGCCACGCACGAGTCTGCCGAAGCACTAAAGACGGCCGCCCCAGTCGCCCTTCTCATTATAGACGAGGCAGGACAAGCGCACGAGGTCATGGCGGCCATGTCCTTGGACAGCGCATCCGCTCAGGAGGACACCTAGTGCTGGTCGGTGACCCCAAGCAACTCCCCCCCACGGTCATCTCCAGAAAGGCAGCTGACCAGGGGCTGTGCCTCTCCATCTTTGTCCGTCTACACCACGCGTTAGGGGAACACGAGTCAGCCGTGATATAGCTCAGTTTGTGTTGCCGCATGCACCCCTTGCTGCTGGCCTGGCCCAATTGGGTATTCTACAACAGCACGATGCAACCAGACTAGTCCACCTCCTGACCCAAAGGCCCCTAGTCAAGGGTCTACCATGGCAGGAGTTCCGACCCTGGAGCAACGACAGGCTCAAGGAGCTAGCGCGTGCTGCCCGCGCCAGCAGCGACGACATGCATAAGATGCTGAGTAACCTGGACCCAGGCAAGCAACCTTCAGAAGAGCGGCACCGGTTTCTACTGGTCGACAACCCTTTCCTGGAGGTCACATCCAAGCTACACGCAGGATACGCCAACCTACCGGAAGCTGCGCAGACGGTGGACATCATACGCGCTTTCCTCCCCGCAATGGAGGAAGGAGTCACGGTGCGGGTGGTCATCGGCTACCAGCTACAGTGTGCCATCCTCGAGAACGGGTGGCCCCAGAGCTCCCGCAGTGTCAGCGGCACACTCAGACAGGCCAAGGCCAAAGGCAAAGGGAAAGGGAAAGATGAGATAGGCAAAGGCAAGGGCACCACCGCAAATCCCCCATCACGCCCACCTAACCCAGGCGACTACGCCAGCGTCTTCGAGCAAGAGGACTCAAGACTCACGGGCATCTCCATGCAGTTCCCAGGCGTGCGGCGCGTCGCGGGGGAACACCTAGCAAGCGGCAGGTTTACCCTCTCTACTATTGACTCCAGCCAGGGCGGCGAAGCGGATCTGGTCATCTTCCTGACAACCAGGTCCAACAGATGGCACGACTGGGGATTTATGGACAACGCCAATCGGGTGAACGTGGCAATCACCAGAGCTACGCGCAACGTGATCTTCATCGGCGACGGAAGGATGTTTGCCATGGCCACAGGATCTCGCCTCCGTGAACTCTCAGAGTACGGTCCCTTCGCCAAGCTGTGGGTACGCTTCCAGCACCGGGAGCAGAATGGCAGTCAGTGGACCCTCATTGTCGACGAGGCGTTCGACCCCATCACGGACCTCACCTCCTGGATTCCGGAATCCTCCTCACACGCAGGTGACGAAGTCATCAAGGGGCTCGACCACGCTATAGTGAAAGCCCGAGCCTCAATGAAGAAAAACTTCGCCGACAAGATTGCAGCTCCGCTGGACCCAGAATTTTCATGGACCTGCCTTGGCGATGCCATCCACAGCAGCCTGCAGGAACTCGTCGAGGACCCCGCCATGGGGGTGGTCATGCACACCGTCTCTGGCCTGCACCCCCACCAGTTCTCCATGGCCGATACACCATGACAGCCGGGCCTATTCGACCGTAAGGCGTGGAGTCACCTAGGGTTCTGTTGCGACGTAGAACTGGGCATAGACGCCAGCGGCCTCGTCTACAACGCGACGTGGGCAGCCCTGGCGCAGTTCCTCGGGCTGGGCGCCCCCTGGAACGACAAGAGCTTAGCCGTCCCCAAAGAGTCGCCCCCACCCCCGCCCATGGTGAGGGGTGTCAGCCACCGCCCAAAGGGCGCCAGCCGATGCACCCCCTTCGAGATCTTGCACCAGTTCCCAGAGGCATGGAGCGCCGAGACGGGGAGGTGCAGGAGGCACCGAGCACACTCAGGAATGCAGCACCTAAAGTTCCTTCTCCAAGCAGGCCAAGCCAACTCGGTGCTAAGACGCTCCCTTCTCAGCAGCGACAGCAGCCCCCTGGGCGCCCCCACACTCAGAGTCCTCCTTGTCGTCATGATGATCCAGCTGCGCGAGCCTCGTGCAACGCTCTGGCCTTTCCCACATCCGGAGGCCACTGGGGACATCGTAGAGGCAGCCATTGGCATCTGCTTCCCGTGGCAGAACGTCCACCTCGAGTACAGAACCACCTTCGCAGGCGCATGGGGCTTCCCCCTGAGTGCACTGACCACCCTACACGGGAAATTCGAGGGTCCCATCAAACACATCAGCATGCTCGCCACGTACGCTTACCACCATAGGGTCGCAGTCGAACTCGGGTGCCCAAGGACTTGGGCCGGCATGTTGAGAAGCAGGTTCCCCCTGGAGGCCCCTATGAGGGCGCTGGAGGCGCCAGTCCAACCGGCCGCGATCAGTTCCCTGGGCAAGAGCAAGTGCTCCATCTGCACCCTCCACAAAGAGTTCAGCGGGCCAGAGGAAGGTCTCGGATGCCCAGGCGCCATGACAGACCTAGAGTACATCAGAGGAGGCATTGCCATCCAACAGGCGGCTCGACGAAGACCCCCCGGCTTCCCCGGCCCCCGGAACTCTACTCATCCCGCCAAGGGTGGCCGACGGCAAGTTCGGCGTCGATCTTGAGAACGGCCGCTTCGACTGCGACGGGGGCGACTGCCACAAAAGAGGATTCAAGTCCACGACCGGCACCTGGGAAGACGATGACACAAGAGACTTCCTAGCACAGAGCCGCTCTCAGGCTTACTTGCAAGGCAAGAACTGCAGGTGGCTCTGCGAGCAATGCTGGATCAAATCCGTGGAAAGGAGAGGCATCGAGACACCCCATCGCCCCGTGCGATTGCGGCAACAAAAGGTCACTACCGATGCGTCTGCATAACTCCAGGGCATAATGGAGGAGCCACGTCGCGAAAATAAGTCCCGCACACTCCCTTCCTTGGCTCGGCTCCCGATCGGATATGGGCGCCCAGATACGGCCCCGACCCCTACCAGCCTGAGCGACCTCGTGATGAAAGCCCCCCCAGCTCACTGCCCCCGTGCAACTGGCGCGACCCTATCTGCTCACAAGCTGACAGATGGGAGATTCGGGCTCGAGTCACACCTCACCGGCACCTACTCAGCCCAGCGCGACACCTGCCAAGCGGGATCACCCTTGTTGGGGTGGGCAGTGACCCGCCCAGCGCTAGGCTGCTTTTTGTGGAACCCGGAGCCAGAAACACTTGCCGACGACGTGACCGGTCTACCGCCTTGGGACCTCATGCCCGCCCTCTGGACCCAGCGGCGGTGGAACGCTGGTTGGGCTTCCAGGCGGTGCCTCATCCACATCTGGAACGTGGGGCCAGGCACGACTACATTCTCGACCAGCAGTCTTCACGCGTATGCCCCACGGCACCAGCCAAGCGGGAAGCGGCAGCGGAGGTGATAGCGGAGCGCCACGACATCGCCCTCTACCTCACCCCGGACTGCGCCAACGCCGCAGCCCCAGATGTCTACACAAAGCCAGCCACCCCAGCCGGGGAGCCGCCCCCCCCTACCAGCGCCGGCCAGCCTGACCCCGAAGGTGAGAGCAGCGGGCAAGACGCCGCCGCTCGGGACATCAAGCCCCTGCCCCCCTACATGTCCCCGCCGACGGGGCCCGCCCTACCAACCCACTCTACCTCTGGGCCCACAGGGCAGGATTCGCATTGCGCCCTACGCTCATTGGTCAAGTTTCTGCTAGCGTGGAACCCCACCATTTACGGGACATGGATGGAGCACGCGGAGGAATACGGCGACGGGATACCGGGCGATAAGACCAACGAGGAATCTTGGCCCCCCAATGTCTACGCCACTTCCTGGTTAACATCTATGGGGATATGATCCCCGACAATTGCCACCCCCTGATATCCCATGGGACAGCCAGCGGGCTGCTGCGGCACGGGTGGTGCCCCACCTAACGAGGGCAAACGTGATGCATGCGAGCAAGTGGCAGGCATGCGCAGCCAACCTTGCCGAGCAACGAGGCGATTGTCCTCTTCGCCACAGGCTCAGCACCCTACTGCAATACCTCGTGAAGATGGGCCCCGCGACCCTCGCCGACGGCACCATCAAAGAACTGGCCAACTTATACCCAGTTCAGACGGCCACGGACTACGCAACCACGGCCAACTCTCCAGCGGCACATGTGCTGAACAGGCCTGGCGAGGCAGCAGACGCCCCCCCATCGGACAGCCAGGCTCGTGAGCAAGAGGCACTGCAGGCCGCCCCCCAGGGCAGATGAACGGACTCCCGGCGACGACGGGGCCAGCGACCCGCCTGCGGAAGTGCAGGGTTCGTGCGAGCAGGCAGGCAAGATCGAGGGCGAGCAGGGCGCGCACGACTGGGGGGACGATCCAGGAAGCGCGTTGGCCACAACCAAGGAAACGAGCCCGATCGCGAGCCAAGAACCAGCCGCGGACGAATACGAAGACGCAGTCCTCCTCGGTCCCCCAGGTGCTTTCAAGGGCGCGCCCCCAAGTGGCAAGGCCTGGACCCCCTATTCGCAGACCGTCGACCGGGTAGCCGCCCTGGCGCTTCGGATTGCCAAAGACAGCTCCGAAAGGGGAAGCGGATCATCCTGGGATTGCGCGGGAGCCATGGACGACCGCACCCTCAACCGCACCGCAGGGGACCGGGGATGCGACCGCCCCGCCTCGGAAGACATTGAAGACCAAATCACCAAGAGGTAGCCCCATGCGCACGGAGATCCGCGGGGCTCCCTGGAGGGACGGCAGGGGTGCCCAGCCATGATACGAGAACCTTAACGACCCCATGGATTGCGGCCCCATGTACACATGCACTAATGCAGCTGCGGACGTGGAAAGGAACGAACCCATCCAGGACAAGATTACGCGCCTGCAAAAGACGTTGGGAGGCGCTTTCAATGGCATCTGGCATGCGTGGGTTAAACGGGCTGCCCTAAGTCAGGACCCACAGGGAGGCTACAAGAGCAACCCCAAGCTGAGCACACCCCAGACGTGCGCGGATTTCCTCGAGGCATGGAACAACGCCGGCCATTATGCATATCGGATGGACCGAGATCTCAGGCTCGGCGTAAACTGGGCGGCAGTTAGGGACAAGCACATGAACTCCGTGCGGCATTATGCCCACGCACACGCCCCGCGCGACTACGGCAGCCGCGACAAGCCTGCCCCATGGGCAGCCGAGAGCCGAGCTGTCGCGCCTGCGGTTGCACAGGACCCTTGGGCTGGAGCAATCGGTACTGCCACCCCCAGCCAGTGGCAGGGCTGGCAAGAATGGACCTCGTGGGATCGTCGAGAAACCCAATGGACGGACTCAGACTGGAAAGGCAGGGGCAAACGAGACTCCCCTAGAGGGGACGACCACTACTCGGACAAGCGCGCCCGCTGGTGGGCTAAGAGTGACGCCAAGACCCAAGGCTGACGTGTTTCCGACACGGCCGACTTCAACGTCCTTGGTAACGACCTGCCCAAGGAAACCCGCTCCCCCCTCCTCGAGACACCCGTTGCCCCGAAGGGGCCCGTTTCACCTCGCTGCGCCCGGCTCAGGCCGCAATGCCCGGGGCCACCCTCCGCTGGGGCGAAGGCTAACCCCGCATCTCACCCACGGCGCGGCCTAGCTAGACAGCCCACATTGGATAAGTGGACCACTATCTTCCTTTTCGGGCCTGACGCGGAGGGGCTTCCCCTCCAGCACCCGACATCTCACCCTCTCTGGCACGGCGGGGCCAGCCTGGCTCGCGCAGGCTGGCCTCCCAGGCCCATAGACTTTGCTGTCCGACGACGACAGCCGGCCCGCGCGCCAGGGGCCGGAGGTGGGCCACAGCACCCCCCCCGCTTGCCTGGCGGCGAGCTCGACCTAGCCAGGTCACAGTTTTGTCATCTACTGACTTTTGCGGCGTTTAGCTGCGACCCTGGAGGACCAACACCCACCATCCCCGTAGAGGCGCCAGTCTCCACGTTGGCAGACCAGCATTCAGCAGGGCGCGAGGTCCACTCTGGACCCCACCATCCCACGGCATCAACACCGTTCGAAGGACCCATCAGTCGACACGAGTTGCTCTTGAGCGGCGGTTAGCTGCGACCCTGGAGGACCCACGAGAATGGCCATGTCCCCTGACCCACGGGTCCGGGGCCCGGTCGAGGGGCGGGGCGTTGCTTCCCTTCGCCTCCCCCCTCTCGGGCCAGGCGGGTGCCCCCCGCCCCTGGCCTCGGGGCTCGCCAGGCGTACTGACAGACGCCGGTGGCGTTGTCCCCCTCCGCAGGGCCGCCCTTGTCCTTCGCTGTCCGGGGCAAGGCTCTCCACCTTCAGCGGCGGTTAGCTGCGACCCTGGAGGCCCACGTGGTGCGTGTTGGTGGACGACCCCGAGTCTTGCGAAGAAGTGCGGCAGCTGCTGGCAGGGTCGGGCCATGGTGACCGTCGGTTCTCGCGCCTGCTTCAGCGCAGCTTCCCCCAGGTCGCCTCACCCAATGGCAACATTACACACTTGCTTGAACCTGCGCCACACATGCCCCGGGAGGTTCTGTATACTTGTGGATTTGCTTGTCCCTGGTTCAGTTTGGCGTACTTCAGGCGGCAACACTACCACCAGTGCAGTGCAGCACCCCCCTACATTCCTCTACCTCGCTGGCGATGCTCACCACGCCGGCTGGCCTTCTCCCCTCACCCTGGGCCTGGCGCCGTGCCGCACACACTGCTTGGCTTGCAGTCTCTCGGCTTCCCCCCTGCACTGTTGGGTGGACTGGCGGGTGTTGAAATCGCCACGGAGTGGTTCAGCCCCTCGCAGCAGCTGCAGCACCCCAGGCTCACCTACCAGCTATCGGCAGGTTGCGTTGCACCACGTTCCGCGACGGCTCAGCCCCCCTGGCTAGCACACGTCGTCTAGGGCGTTTGGAGCCTGGCGCTCCACCAGCGACTCGCTTCTCGGGCCTCGCGCCTGCCCCCACTCAGTACGACGGACTCGGTTGCTCAGGTACACGTCTTG
>CAUYUJ010008613.1:0-17500 GCA_963575745.1 Prorocentrum cordatum | reverse complement strand
CGCCCCGTGGGTCCGCGGGCGCGTCGCGCAGTCGGAGGCCTCTCGATTCGGCGGCGGCGAGCGAGGGGGGGGGGAGTGAGAAGGAGAAGGAGGGGGGGGGAAGGAGAGGTAGAAGGAGGGGGGGGGGGGGGTGCGAGAAGGAGAAGGAGAAGGAGGGGGGGGTGGAAGCGAGGAGGAGAAGGCCCGCTCAGAAGGCGGCGGGACTTCTCAGAAGCCCTCCTTGCGCGTTGTGAGGAGTTGTTTGCTGTTCTCAGACAACTTCTCGGACGGCTGGGGGGCTTCCGAGCCTTCAGAGGAGGCCCGCCCCTTCTCGCTTCCCCCAGTCGCTCGCCGCCGATCACACGTTGTACATTCGAAGGCCGAAAATGGTATTAACATTGACTTTTGACGGTCCGCGTGGATTTCTTGGATCTGCGTTAGGTCCACTCGCGGCGCTTCTGGCGCCGCCCTTGGCGCGCCCCGCGCGCCAGGGAGGGGTTTCACCGATAGTAACAGGTTGCACTACAGTCGAAACCGATAGCAATGATGGGCAACACTCCCAAGGGTACCCTTGCAGCCTTGCCTCTCCGGCACATCCTCTGAACCGTTTTCGATGGCCAGCCCCGCTCGAAAAAAATCAAACAGGGGCGTCCAAGGGGCTTACATCCTGACCGCGCGTCTTTACTTATCAGTGATGACTGCACACAGCATGCACCACATAGATTCAACCACATAGCTTGCCCATCTGCATCTACAGTGCGTAGGCTCATTGTTTGGAGTCACGCTGGCAACCATCTTGTAGCGTTCGCATGCGTACAATAGCACCAACAGTTTTCCTCCCCCGCGTCGGCTCGCACCAGATGCCGCGGACGATAACGGCAACACCGCCCTCATCTACGCGGCCGCCAAGGGCCTTCAGCAGACCACCGTCACGCTGTTGCGAGCTGGGGCCGATCGAGTCGGCTTTGAAGCCATTCCGCCGCCCCCCTTGGAGCAGGATTCGCAGCTCCCTGCACGCAGGCCAAGCGTCGTCTGGAGGAGGCCGTCGCGAAGAGCACACGGTGGGCCGAGGCGCCGCGGTGCCTTCCGCCCGAGCCCCGCGCTGGGTCGGACTCTTGTCCGCTACGGCGGGGGCGTTGGTCGAGGAGTGTGCCCAGGAGGCTTCAGACCCTGGGGGCTCCCTTGTCTGATGAGGGCGGCGGTGATGTCCATGGCCAGTCCACGAGCGAAGTTCCACTGGCTTCGAGGCCCTGGATTCCTGAGCCACTGGCTCCTCACCTGGTGCCCTCACCGTAAGACAACGGGTGCTCGCATGCCTATCTGTAGGCCTGGCCCGCTCTCGCAGGCGTCCTTGGTTCTCCGAGCTGCAGCGGAGATTCCGCTCGGCGCGGCTGGAGTCAGCACGGAGGTGCAGCCAGAATCTCCAGCCAGCACGAGGTCGGGGAGCGGGTCTCGTTTCGAGGCGGACTCCTCCGCTCACGGGACCGAGTCGGAGGCGGAGGAGGGGATCGAATCGAAAGAGGGGGAGGAGGAGGAGGAGGAGGAGGAGGAGGAGGAGGAGGAGGAGGAAGGAGGAGGAGGAGTGAGGCGCAGGAGGAGGAGGAGGAGGAGGGGGAGGAGGGAGGGAGGAGGGTTAGGAGGAGGAGGAGGAGGAGGAGGGAGGAGGAGGAAAGGGAGGAGGAGGAGGAGGAGGAGGAGGAGGAGGAGAGGAGGAAGGAGGAGGAGGAGGGAGGAGGAGAAGGAGGAGGAGAAGAAGAAGAAGAGAAGGAAGAGGAGGAGGAGTGAGGAGGGAAGGAGGAGGAAATAAGGGAGGAGGCGGAGGAGGAGGAGGAGGAGGAGGAGGAGGAGGAGGAGGAGGAGGAGTAGGAGTACAGGATCAAAAAAACTAGGACGGCATGCCGGGCTCAGTCTCGCGGGCCTACCGCTAAAAGTCACATGTTCAAAATTCCTTGGTTTGTTTCATGCCCTGCCGTCGATCGCTGCGAGTGATACTCTAATAACTAGTTTAAAAAATGGTCACGGTTATCTTCCCCCAGATTTTCCTCCGGATTGTCCTCCAGATCTTCACCCAGATCTTCCCCCAGATGTTTCTTTTGATCTCCCCGCAGACCAGATCGTTATTCTGATCTTCTCCTCCTGTTCCCCCCAAAATCCCCCCCCGGATCTTCACCCAGATCTTCGCCCAAATGCCCTCCTAGATCTTCACCCAGATATTCCCTCAGATCCTCGCCTAGATCTCCACCCAGATCTCCCCCCAGATCTTCCCCCAGATCTCCCCCCAGATCTTTTCCCAGAACTTCCTCCAGATCTTCCCCCAGATCTTCCCCCAGGTCTTTCCCCCAGATCTCCTCCAGAGCGCCGAAATGTGTCCGGCGGCGACAGGCGAACCATCCCGTTGGCGCCTTTGGGAGGGACAAGGGGGAGGAGGAGGTGAGGTGACGCGGGTCGCTGCTGATTCAAAACGAGGACTCAACACCACAGGATGGTCCCGAAAAAAGTTGAACGTTCACTCTATTCCAGCAGGCCCGCAGGCCACGATCATGTCCCTCCGCGCAGCCTCAGCTCAGATAACAACACCCCCCAAAGGCGCCGGCCCAAGCCTCCGCCTCAACGAGGTCGGAACCTTGGGAGTCCCACGACGACCAGGCGGATGACCTGGCCCGTGTAGACATGGGGCCCAGGACCACCCCCGCCAGTCCTCTTGCCTAAGGTGGACCAGGTGGCACGCATCTGGCCATTTTCCTGCACTCGGATTGTCAAGCCGTGATTTGGGATACAGCCCTTGCAGTCAAAGCGACATACATTCCCGCACGCGGGCCACTGGAGAATCAGTGACAAGCCCAGGTATGTTGCTGTGAAGGTCAAGGCACACCGATCTGAGGTTGACGTTGAGAGCGTTTTCGAATTATGCAATGTCCGATGCAACACGTGGGCGGGCCATGAGGCCAGGGAAGCGGCCCCTAGGAGCACGTGCAGTATTGGTATAGAGGCATTCTCGGATGCACATAACTTGTACAAGGAGGTTGCTGAGAGCATGCTTAAAAGTTTGACCCGGTGCCCCTCTTATGATGATATGTTCGGGGATGTTCGTTGGCCTTCCTTGCCTCTAGTGTCCAATGTGGGATAGTTCGAGTTAGGCGTGCCAGGTGAGCCTTCGACGAGGAGCCAAGCAACTTGCGATTGAAAAGTGCTGTTATGTTCCAGCCTCCATGGATGAGTTGATCAGACTTGCTAGGGAACCCACCTTTGAGCACTCCCACTGGTGATCGCGAGGGACAGCATGCCGGTTTGATGTGGTGGGCGCTGCGGGCACATGGTTTCAGCAAGATTTAACAATATCCGCGGTCCGTGTTGACCGCAATCCACATCCAAGTCGGACTTCAGGACGTTTTGGAAAGGAATGTTCCCAGGGGGTGTTGGGCAGAAGCTCTTTGACCCTTGGCCCCTTTGTCTGTTCCTCGGTCCCCAAACTTTCCTTCACCCCACACCTTCCAACATATACGTGGCATTGAAGATGGCAAGGACGTTCTCATGGCGCCAGGTTTTCGGGTTGAGCCGTTTCGTTCAAGTCGAGCCGTTGGTCGGTTTAGGCTCGATGGGGATGTGACGGAGGAGGGACGAGGAAGGAGGGAGGAGGATCGAGGAGGGCGTAGGGAGGGGGCAGTAGGGAGGATGGAGGAGGAGGAGGAGGAGGAGGAGGAGGAGGAGGAGGAGGAGGAGGAGGCGGAGGAGAGGAGGGCTAGGAGGGAGGAGGAGAGGAAAAGGAGGAGGAGGGAAGAGGGCGAAGAGGGGAGGAGAGTAAGAGGGGAGAGGACCGCTAGGAGGAAGATGAGAGATGCGATGAGCAGGAGGAGGAGACAAGGGGGAGGAGAAGGAGGAGGGCTAGGAGGGAAGAGAGGAGAAGGAAAAGGGTGTAGACATGAGGAGGAGGAGGAGGAGGAGGAGGAAGAAGAGTAGTTAGGAGGAGGGAGAAGAGGAGGAGGAGGAGGAGGAGGAGGAGGAGGAGCGGTAGGTGAGGCGATGAAGGAGAAGGAGGAGGAGGGAGGAGGAGCGAAGGGAGGAGGGCCAGGAGGGAGGGAGGAGGAAGGCTAGCAGGGAGAGGAGGAGGTGGAGGAGGAGGAAAAGGAGGAGGAGGAGGAGGGCTGGGAGGAGGAGGAGGTGGGGAGGAGGAGGAGGAGGAGGAAGAACAGGAGGAGGAGGAGGAGGAGGAGGAGGAGGAGGAGAAGGAGGAGCGCCAGGAGGGATGAGGAGATCAGGTTGAAGAGGGAGGCAAGCCTGGCCAGACCACCCCGTCGCGGGCGGGGGTCCGCGGACCCCGACATTGCCAACACCCAGGCGGGCGGCAGGACGGCCCTGATGGAGGCCGCAGGCGCGCGCGCGGGCCCTCCGAGCTGGCCTCTTCTGCACGTGCTTTCTGAGAACTCGGCGGCTACAACGGTCGACTAGACGTAGGAGTGACCGTTCGCCAGGGTGACCTCTGGTGCAGCCAAATTGGGGTCCCCCCTGCAGCCGCACACCAAAGATCACTCTTGCCCAGGGTCACTCTTGCGTGGAGCCGAAAAGGGTGTGGTGACGCCGGGGGAGTGGTTTGCGATCTGCGTCGGTTGGGGCTTGGGGGGCACCACGTTGCCCTCGTCGGGCCGCCTCGGGGCGCGGTGGAGAGCTCCGTCGAGGTCCTCCTCAGCCCCCCAGGGCGCGGGCTGCAAACCACACCCGTTGCAAACCACACCCTTCGGAGGCGGTGATCAAGACCCAGGTGAGCGGCGCAGAAGAAAGGGCTCGACTGCGCGAACATTCGCGGGCAAGCTAGTTATCAAGCAGTGGCGAAGCGTCCCAGCTCGCCTGTAGCCCCACCAAAGAATGTTCTAAGAATTTTTTGTGGTTCCCACGAAATGTTCTTAGAACATTTCTGGCTGGGACTTTTTAGTTTTAACACATCGGGCTTATGTTCTAAGAGCATTGTTTTTGTTATTGGAACATTTTGGGGTTCTAAGAAAATTTCGTGGTATGACTATAGGAATTCTGGGACGGTCGGTCCCTGCTCAAAGTTACCCGCGTAAGGTCGCGCGTAAGCGCCTCGGTTTCCAATTCAGCGTGCCGCGCTGGCGGCCCGCGTAAGCCACCGCGTAAGGTTGGTAACTATGCCACCTCGAGTGAGGACCGGCTCCTCTCGTCGCTCACGCACCCGCGAAGCGATCCTGTAAAGAAATGTCTGCCGGGGACGTGCAGCACACCCACGCGGGCTGCAGGCCAAGTATGGTCCATTCACGGCAGGCATGGTAGACCGTCGAGTCGCCAGGGAGACGGCTCGCAGTCAAAACAGCCCAAACCCAGACGCGTGGAGTCAGGAAGCCCGTGGGAGAAATCAACACAGAGCGACACTCAAAATAAAACCCTCACTTCATCAACACCAATGCCAGGGAGGAGGAGGACGAGGTAGAGGAGGAGGAAGAGGAGGAGGAGGAGGAGGACAAGAAGAGGAGGAGGAGGAGGAGAAGATCGATCCCAGACATGCTCGCGTCTTGGAACAAGCACGTCGGGAGGTTTTCTTGCCGGTTTCGGCCTCCCAGGGCCCTCGCCGGGCCCTCGGACAGTGAAAATATTACCTTGGATGAAGAGCCAGCCCTGAGGGATGGGTCGGGATTTGTGAGGACCCGCAGTGAAAAAAAGCAAGGCGTTGCAAGCCTGGGATAGAACCCTTCTGCTGCCAAGTCGATTAGCGAATCTGGCCGTGGGGCCCCTATTGGCTTCACGAGGGGGCGATACGGCTAAAATTTGTTCGGGCCTAGCGCAAATGGGGTATCGTCGTGTGCTTTCCCTCTTTCTTTTCCTTTTTTTTTCTCTTTTTTTCCTTTTTTTTTTTTTCTGTTTTTTTTTTTTTTTTTTTTTTTTTTTTTTTTCTCTCTTTTTTTTGTTTTTGTTTCTTTTTTCTTTTTTTTTTTTTTTTGTTTTTTTTTTTATTTTTTTTTTTGTTTTTTTTTCTTCTTTTTTTTTTTTTTTCTTTTTTTTTTTCTTTTTTTTTTATTTTTCTTTACTACTTTCAACTTCTGTTTTTTTTTCTTTCTTCTTTTTGTATTTTTCTTTTTTTTTTTCTATTTTGTTTTTTTTTCTTTTTTTTTTTTTTTTTTTATTTTTTTTTTGTTCTTTTGCTTTCTTGTTTTTTTCTTTTATTTTTTTTTTTTCTCTTTTTTCTTTTTTTTTTTCTGTCTTCTTTTTTTTTTATTTTTTTCTTTTTCTTTTTTCCTTTGTTTTTTTTTGTTTTTTTTTTTTTTTATTTTCTTTTTTGTGTCAAGTTTTTTTTTAAGGAGGTTTTGCTTATGCGGCTTATGCGGGAAGTTTTGCTCAAGGAGGTCTTTCTTATGCTTTTGAGGGCCCCAGGGCCCGGAACCAGACGAGACCTCCCAGCAGAGGAGGAGAAGGAGGAGGAGGACTTGGTCAGATGAAAGGGGTTCAGGGTTCGAGGTTTTCGCACTGTTTCGCCGGCTCTCCATTGCTTTCCAGCCTCGGAAGGCATTCTGGCGGCTGCGCTTTCCCAGAGCCTTCCAGTGGTGCCTGGTTCATCACGAGCTTCCGCCAGGATCCTTAATCATGAAGCGATAACCAGACGGCGAGGATCAATCGGATCGGACTAGAGGAATGGATTGAGAAGGAGAGGGCGAAATCTGCTGCATGCAGCCGAGTTCGGCGCTGCCACCCAGCGCGTTCATCGACTCACGGGCCGGCCGCCTCCAGCGCCAGGAGGCGCCGTGAAAGATCTGCCACGCCGTGGAAGATTTCTTGGATCCGCGCTGGGCCCCCCAGCGGCGCCGCCCCTGGCGCAGCGCGGATCCAAGAAACCCGCGCGGAGCGCCAAAAAAATATATGTTCATGGCGTTTTTGTTGTCTTCTTCCAGTGATGGGGAAGCGATAAGCATGGGGGACGGGCAGCGAGGGCTGCAGAACAGGAGCCCCGAGGGCCCCCCGAAGTGCCCTCTCGGGGCCCGAAACGCCACGCCCGGCCTCGGGGACCGAGCCAGGGGCAACGATAGGGGGGGATACGCATAGGGGGGCGCATCGATCCCCAATCGCCCATGGATCGCCGATAGGGGCCCGATAGCCCCAACCTGCCCAGGACGGTGCGGATTCACTATCGGGGGCCTATCACCGATCTTCTATCGGCGATGTATCGCCGATCCCAGGTCGATGCACCCCCCCCTATTCCAGTGCCCCCCCCATCGTTGCCCTTCATCGAGGAGGGGCCACTTCCGCCAGGCCGTCGGCAGGATCGAAGGGGGGCCCGAGCCTCGAGGATCGAGGAGGAGCGCTGCTGCCAGGCTGCGGGGCCGGCCCTCCGACGCCGCTGTTAGGCCTCCGGGGGGCCTCCGGCCACCTCCAGGGGGAGCGCGATGGGCTCGTGGAGGAGCTCATGAAGACCAAGGCCTTCGCAAGGGAGCACGAGCGCGCGGCCGCGCCTGGCCCCTCGCCTGCGCCTCAGGCGGTGGGCCCCGTGGTGCTGGGCCCCATCCCGCGCTTCCCAGCGTTCGGGGCGTAGGACTCCGCGGAGGGGAAGGATGCGGTGAAGTTCGCGGCCGACTGCAGCACTGGGAATGGGGCTCAGGCCGCTTCGACTTCGAGGGCGTCTTTGAGCTGGCCCATGGGCTGCCTGTGGACATCCACGAGTCGGAGTGCATGTGTCTGGGGCCTGAGGGCTCCGAGCAGGGCCAGGATGGCCTGTCCGATCCGTGCACTTCGTCTACGGCGCGTCTGCGTGATGGGCCTGGGGGCCCTGGGGCCATCGAGCAGAAGAAGCAGTGCTGGGAGGCCACGGCGGCGGCCAACCTGGCGGCGCACGGCAAGGCGACGGCGGTGCAGGAGCGCCGTCACGTAGACAGGCGGCTCGGGCGCGACGTGATACTGCTGGAGGGCGAGCGCGCGCGCTGGGCCGACGCGGAGGACCCGCTCGACGAGCCCAGGCCGACCGCGCGCGAGGTTGGTACAGCCGCGCGGGCTGCCATGCGGTGGCGGCGGTTGCAGGGCAACCCCAAGCAGCTCAGGCACAAGGATACCTACCTGGGGGTGCTGCTGGCCAAGCTGGCGACGCTGCAGGCCCAGGCCCGCGAGCGGGAGAGGACTGCCTTCCGCGCGAGGCGCAGGGCCAAGTTGGGGGGGGAGGTGTTCGTTTTTCGCTGTGTTCGGTATTGCGATCATGTTACTAACGCCGTGGCTCGGCCGAGGCCCGAGCTAATTGCTCTGGTTCCCGCAGGAGCCCAGTGCCGGTTGCCTGCGGGCAGCGGTCGTAAGACTCTGATAATACGGAAACAAAGAGATTGCGCCACGCAGGAAGGCGCAACAACGCTCACACCGCGTAGCTTGCACCACATTGCTTGCTCCACGCAGATTGCAACATGTACGTTCTCTGTTCGAAAAGAATATTAGGATCTCCCCCAGGGGTTAACGGCCCCCGTACATATGATTGCGTTCCATCGCCCATCCTAAATATGAGTTCGTACCCTCCCAGGCAGGCCGGCATGGTTCATTATTTGAAAAACGATGCGTGCATATTTGTTTATCAAAACGCATCAGCTGTCAAAAATGGTTTGCAAACAACGGGACGAAGTGCAGACGCGCGAGTCGTCGCGCGCGCATGCCGAAATCCTTCAAAATGCGTAGGTTTAGTGATGATTCAAAATCGAGTGCCCCGAAAACAGACTATGATAGTAAGAATTTCCCAACAATGGTTTTCAAAATAAACTAACGTGCGTTATTGCTCTTGCGGGTTCTTAAGAAAGCAATTGGTCCTTCACCATGTTCATAACATGCTACCAAACAAGCTTCTCGCGCGCGCATGTCGCAATGACAAGAACGCTCTTGCGCGCGTGTTGTCGCAAGCACCCCTTTGCAGAAAGTACACGGTTTGGCAACATCAGTTTTCAAAAGTGTTTGCGCTCGCGAATTCTCGAGAAAATCATCGGTTTCCCAACATGCTCATTAATTCCGGCAAAACAGGCATCTCGCGCCGCATGTCGGAATGATTCGAACGCCTTTGCGCGCGCGCGCGGTGGGAGGGACACGATCCGTGTCAAATAATACCATGCGGGCCACTATCGCGCGTCGGCCGCGTGCGCACGTCGAACTCTTTCCAAACCTGCATCACCGACGCGAAGACACCATCATCACCGCCGGCGTGGTCAGCATCGGCGCCGTCACTGGCCTCGCCGTCGTCGCTGCCATCATCGTGTCTACTGTTGTCAACGGTGCCATGACACCGCGCCCGCCCAAGTCGCCGACTCGCATTGAAGTGCTCGCGGGGAAGTGCCCAGTGGTCAGCGCCACCGCGGCCGTTAGCTCTTGTGGTCGTTGGAGCTCCCTCTGGCGCCTGCTCGTCTTCCTTCCTCCCACCAGCCACGCAACGTTTCGGTTTTCCCGTCCCCAGTGGTGCTGGACAGGGCGACGTCTACAGTGGAGGCCCATGCCAAGAAACACCCCGCTTGCCTCCAGGGTGCCCTGGGTTTCTTGGGTTTCGACGGCTCTTGCTATGGAAAGCGTGACGGCGCCACACTAAAAATCAATGGACGCCCTGGGGTCTCACGGTTGGGTTTCTTCTGGAAGGTTTGTTGTGGACGGCCCAATTGTACTTCGCTTGCCCTTGGGTCGGGCCGCGCTGCTTGTAGCCCTCCGTGGGCCCAAAGCCGCATGCACCTCTCACGCGATGGCCTGCAGTCAGACGCCCCCCCCCAGCCCTACCCTTCGCCCCCTGCTCGAGGCTCTGGGCACAAAGCGGTCGTGAGCAATCTGCTGCAGGCGAACGCAACGGTCAATCTGCAGGATGGCGGCACGAGCAGGCGGGGCGAGGAGAAAGGGTGGAGGAAGGGTGGAAGAGAAGGAGGAATGCAGGACGGAGGGGGCACAATGGGAGGAGTGGGGAGGGAGGAGCAAGGCAGGAGAGGGAGTGATGGGGGGGGCGAGGAGGAAGGAGGGAGAGGGAACACGAGGGAAGGAGAAGGAGGAGGGCCAGGAGGTCCCCTCAATTGGGTGCTGGTCCCTGCTGGGAGCCTCCAGGGCCGTGACCCTGGAGGAGGAAGGGGAGGGGGAAGGAAGTGGGAGACGTAAGGAGGATGGAGGAGCGAGGGAGGAGGAGGAGGAGGAGGAGGAGGAGGAGGAGGAGGAGGAGGAGGAGGAGGAGGAGGAGGAGGAGGAGGGGGGGAGCAATGCTGCAGGACGATTTGCTGAACACCGCGCTGCATTACGCGGCCTACCACGGGCATCTGCAGGCGCTGGGCTGGGCTTGCCGGATAAGCGTAGTCGTCGTCGGGCAGGTCTCGTCTCGTGCGTCTCTCTTTGGCGGTAGCGTTCCCCTCTCGTTGATGTGTCCGCGCTTGCTGCCAAATTGTTTGCCCAGTATCGCACGGGCAGCCAGTCGTTCCACAGTCAAGCAGCGCGTCATCAACCCTGACTGTGCGCCTCAGCCTGCTCGGTATCTCCGCCTCATCCTCCTCATCCTACCGCGCCTCTTGATGTCAACATATACAGCATGCAGCATGTCTCGATATGTCATCGGCACGGGTTTCTTTGGCCGTCGGTGGTTGGTCTTCCATCACGTTCAGTGGCCAGCCACCTGTAAGGCTGCGAAAGCCGCCGGTATCCTCCTCCTGGGGGGTGATAGAAACCCCACCCTGCCAAGCCGATTTGATAATCTGCCCGTGGGGCCCTTCTTGCCTTCTCGAGCGGGTGATGCTGTCGCCATGTGTGCGGAAATGCGCCCGTGGGGCTTCGTCCCAAGGCAGTTTCCACGATTGTTTATTTATCGGGGTTCTGTCAACGCCCGATCCTCCTCCAGAGCCGCGGCTGTCGAAAATGTTATCTTGGCGGAGCACCCAAAACCATAAACAGATGTGAATGCCGCAAGGCCGTTGGGACCAAGGAGGAGGAGCTCCTTGTGGGGCCGCGCAACGTGTGAGGGGTGTGCCAGAATTAAGTCGGGCGTGTCCCTCTAAAGGAGGACGATTCAAAAACAGGCAAAAAAATAGTCTGGGGAGTTTTGTTGATTATTGTTTGACTAGTTGGGGTATTGTTAAAAGTATTTTTAAGTTTTCGCCCAAAACCCGCCTGTAGGGGGACACGCCCGATCTAATGCCATAATGAGAGGCGGGGGCGCATGCGAACGCAGCCAATGGGGCTTTCGGTGGGGATCCGTGGGAGGCCACCAAGCGTGGGAGGGGTGTGCCGCCATGGGCGTGGAGCCGGATGCGGACGTCCGGTGGGGCGTTCAGTGGAGCTCCCTACGGGGCCACGAGCGTCGTGAGGGCTTTGCCGAAATGAGGGGCGGTGACGCGTAGGGGCTGTATCCACTGGGGCCCCCGGTGGAATTCCATGTGGGCCCGCGAAACGCGTGAGGGGCGACCCGCCACTGGGGGCCTTCGGTGGGGCTCCACGAAACACGTGAGTGGCGTGCCGAACTGAGAGGCGGGGACGCACAGGGACGCAGCCAGTGGGGCCTTCGGTGGAGCTCCGCATGCGGCCACGCAACGTGTGAGGGGCGTGCCGAGATGAGAGGCGGGGGCGCACGGGCTGCAGCCATTGGGGTCTCGGGTGGGGCTCCCCAGTGGCACGCGGCACGTGTGAGGAGCGAGAAGAAGTGAGAGGCGGGGACGAAAGCGGACGCAGCCACTGGGGCCGGCGGTGGAGCTCCCCATCGGCCCGCGAGACGTGTGAGGGGCGTGTCAAAATGAGAGGCGGAGGCGCATGCGGGCGCAGCCATTGGGGCCTTCGGTGGAGCTGCCTATGGGGCCACGAAGCGTGTGAGAGGGGTGCCGAAATGAGAGGCGCGGACGCATAGGGACGCAGCCACTGGGGCCTTCGGTGGAGCTCCGCATGGGGCAGCGAAGCGTGTGAGCGGTGCGCCCAGCGATGCAGCCCTTGGGGGGTCTCCGGAGGGGCTCCCCAGGGGGCCACGGAGCGTTTGATCGGCGCGCTGGGAAGAGAGGCAGGGACACGCAGGGACGCAGCCATTGGAGCGTTCGGTGGAGCTCCGTATGCGGCCACGCAACGTGTGAGGGGTGTGCCGAAATAAGAGGCAGGGGGGGCGCACAGGGGCGCAGCCAGTGGGGCCTTCGGTGGAGCTCACTGTGGGGCCGCGAAACGGGCGGGTGTGCCGACATGAATGACAGGCGGGGGCGCACAGGGGCGCAGCCAGTGGGGCTATCGGTGGAGCTCCGTCTGGGACAGCGAGACGTGTGAGGGGTGTGCCGAAATCGGTGGAGAGCAGCAGCAAGGAAGGGGATGAGGGAGGAGGAGGGGGCGAGGAGGAGGACGCGGGGCGCTGGCGAGTCAAGACGAGGGCGTGTGCCGCAGGCAGAGGCAAGAAAGGAGATGCGGGAGGAGGGGGAGGAGGAGTGAGGAAGACGCGGGTCACTGCTGGTTCAAGCGGGGACCCAACCCCACAGGACAGTTCGGGGGAGATGCTGTGTGGGCGCAGCCTCTCGCGGCGCCCTTGGTGCCGCCCCTGGCGCGGCTCGCGCGCCAGGGTTGGGTGGCTCCCGCGCCGATCCAAGAGACCCGCGCTGGTCTCCGAAAGCCTATGTTTACGCATCTGCCCTCGCTATCCCCTTGCGCGGCCGCCCTCGTCTTCGTCCCCCGCTCTTGCACGCCGGACAAGTTGCCAATCGGTGGCCCCGATTCGCCCCGCGCTGGCGCGGACTGCCTCTGCCTCGCCGCCGACGGAAAAGATGTTTGCGCACTTGTCGTTCTTCTGGGTCTGCTTCCTGCGGAGGGGCCTGTCGCTCGCCCGCACTCCTCTTGCCTGCCTGCGCGCCACTTCGGCGGCCGCTCGCGCAGCCGCCCCTCATCCTCATCCTGCCTCCTCCGTGATCCGCCCGCTTCCACCTGCCTCCTCCTCCTCCTCGCCCTCCTCCTCGTCATCTGACCCTCTTCCTGCTCGGCCCTCTTTGCTCTTCCCTCGTGTTTCCTCTTATGTTCCCCTCATCCCCCTTCCATCCTCATCCTCCCGAGCGCCCTCCTGCTCGTCCTCTCTCCTCCTCTCCCTTTGGCCATCCCTGCTCCTCTCCCTCCCCCCCGATCCAGGAAGCAGGCGGAGATCTTCAGAGGCTCCCGGAAGCCTATGGAGCCCCAGAATCACCAAAATTGGCATCGATGATCTATCCATGTTGACAGTGACGATGACGATGGTGATGGTCATGGTGATGTTGATGATGATGATGATGATGATGATGATGATGATGATGATGGTGATGGTGATGGTGATGGTGATGGTGATGATGGTGATGGTGCTGATGGCGTTGATGACGATGATGCTAATGATGGTGATGGTGATGGTGATGGCGGTGGTGACGATTGTAATAATGCTCATACTGATGCTGATTCCAATAACGATGATGGTAGTGATGGTGGTGGTGATGACGCTGATGATGGTGTTGCTGAGAATGAGGATGATGTTGATGATGATACCGATGATGATGATGATGCTCGTGGTGGTGATGGTGTTGCTGATGATTTTAATGATGCTGATGCTGCTGATGATGGTGATGAGGGTAGTGGAGGTGATGATGATGCAAATAGTGGTTGTGATGTTGACGATGATGGTGATCATGTTGATGATGATGCGGACACTGATGGTGATGATGACGATGGCCATGGTCATGGGCATGGTCATGCTAATGGTGATGACCGTGGTCAAGGATGACGACGATGACGATGACGATGAAGATGATGGTGGTGATGAGGATGGTGATGATAATGATGGTGATGGTGATGGTGAAACTGATTATGATTATGATGATGACGATGCTGATGATGAGGAGGATGATGATGATGATAGTGCTGATGGTGATGATGTTGGTGACGGTGATGCTGATGATGATGATGGTGGTGGTGGTGGTCGTGGGGATGATGATGGTGATGATGTTGGTGATGGTGATGGTGATGACGATGGTGGTGGTGATGATGATGTTACTGATGATGACGCGACGACGACGACGGCGATGACGGCGACGACGGCGACGGCGACGACGACGGTGACGGCGACGACGACGACGGCGACGATGGTGATGATGGTGATTGTGATGGTGATGGTGATGGTGATGATGATGATGATGATGATAATGACGATGTTGATGATGATGATGATGATGAGGATGATGATGATGATGATGATGATGATGATGATGATGATGATGATGATGATGATGATGATGATACCGATGATGATGATGGCAGTGGCGACGGCGATGACGTCGACGACGACGACGACGATCTCAAGATCGCCAGCGGCGCCCAGGATCCTTGACCCTGGGCGACGACGGCGATCTGGATCCTGGGCCCAGAACCGTGATCCTCGATCCTGGGCGACGACGGCGGCCTTGATCCTGGGCGACGACGACGATCTCGATCCTGGGCGACGACGACGATCTCGATATCGATCCTCGATCCTAGGCGGCGGCGACTGCGACGCCAGGTGGTGCAGGAACTGCTCCGGAAGGACGCGGCGGCGGATATCGCGGGGCGTCGCCGCGGATAGTACCGCCACCCCCAAGCCACGCAAGGGAGGAGGAAGAGGAGGAGGAGGAGGGAGGGGGAGGGATGAGGAGGAGGACGGACGACGGAGGACTGAGGAGGAGGAGGAGGAGGAGGAGGAGGAGGATGACGACGGCGACGGCGGTGGATGGATTGTGCGGGGGTCGGTGGGGACGGGGGGAGGAGCCAGGGGGATTGGATTCGGATCAGCTTGATCGCTGGACTGGCGGGGACTGGAAGAGCTGGCCGTGCAAGGCTCAATCCCAGCCGTCGTGGCACTGGACGTGGACCTGGTCAACATGTTCGGCCGCGCGGAATGGGACGCAGCGCGTGCCTCGATCAACCCAGCGGCGTTCCCCGAGATAGCCGCCTGGACCTCCTCATAAAAAACCTTTAGAGACACTGCCCCCTGCCGGCGAAACCTTCACCACAGACCGCGGCGCCGAACAGGGAGACGGTTTCGGTACTGTGCAAGCGGGGCTCACGCGTGCTGCCGCTCGCGCCCCCCACCCCACAGTGGACCGCCCATTGAGGGGCTGCCGCGGCCTCGGGCGCCTGCGAGAAATGGTTCGTTGACGACGGTCAGGTTTTTCGGCGGGCCGCACTCTGGACCCTTTTCTGCGCTGCCTCGACGCCAGCCTTGCGCCATCGGCGGCACGCGCGGGATGGTGGCCGCTGGCACAGTCAAGAGCTCCTGCCGCCTGCGTTGCCCCGACAGCGAGCGACTTTGCTTGGGACACCGACTAACATCCGGACCACCTGTGCGGCGCTCGCTCCAGAAGGGCCCACGCGCGCCATCGGCGCGCCCTTTGGCAGCTCCGACGCGCTGACGATCAGGTCAGGGCCGTGCTCACCAAGGGCCGCGACACTCGCCTCGCCCTGCTCGAGGTCGCGCATGCCGCCGCCGAGCTGGTGCGCACGCGGCTCTGCGCTAACGCGTCAAAGCTCAGGGTGAAAAGCGAACACCTGCAGCTCTTCGACGCAGACTTCCGCGACGCGGTCAAGCTTGTTGCCGGCGGCGCCTCCTTGGCGCGGCCTGAGAGCAGTGCGCGCTCGGCGCGAGTAAACGGGGGCTCGGTTTGCGGACCGCCGCGTAGGTGTCGCTCGCCGCCCTCGTGGCCAGCCGCGCACTCTCGAGGCCGCGCGCGCGCGAGATGGCGACGCGCCTCGCAGAGTGGGCTGGGCGACGCGGGGCTCGCTACGGCAGCCTGCGACCAGCGCGCAGACGAGGCCGCAGCGCGCCTCGCCCTCAGCACCCCGCCCGCGCAGGGCGCCCTCGTCGTGGCCGCGCTCTCGGAGGCTCTCGCGGGGACTGAGGAGCGGCGGGCTGCCATCTCCGACCCGCGCGCGGAGGCGCCCGCGGCCGCCCCCGGGAGGCGCCGCGGCCGCAGTCTGCCCCCTGAGGACGAGGACGGCGAACGCCCAGATTCTTCTCCGCGCACGAGGGATCTGCACGCGCAACGGACGCCCAAGCGCCACCTCGATGAGAAGGGCAGGCGCGACCTCCACAATCGGCACCAGAAGGCGGGCGACGACGCGGCATTGCGGCGACCCGACGGGACGAGAGCACGACGCCGCCGAAGTCTGCGACCCTGGCGCCCAGCTCGAGGCCCCAGGCCTGGTTCCAGGCACGCGGCTCCGACCACCAAACGCCCTTACCGTCGCGCTGGGCAACGGCCCCCTGGCCCTGGATGTCGGCGCGGCCGCAGGCCCAGACTGCGCGGCTACCATGCACCGATGATAGTCGAGTTCTATTCTGCGCACGCGGACGCCCTGGCACGGCAAAACATCACGCACCAACCGCTCGCGTTCACACGCCACGGCGCGCCCCGCCCCCAGAGACCACGGCCATCCTCCGCACTCGAGACCGAAGCATTTCGGAGGCGCGGCTATTCCGACTGGGACTGGCAGCACCAGCACCTCTCTGCCGCAATCGGCCTGCCGGCCAAACCGCGAACCGGACGCCGCCCAGGCCATGGGATGCGACGAGGAGATTCAGATTTGCGGGCTACGCACGTGCCAATCGCTGGCCCTGGACCCTCAACTTCGCCGCCAAGTATTATGTTGTTTGTTCGGAGCTGCGTTGTTTGATCGCGATCGCCCCCCGCTATCTCATGGGCTCCCATATTTGTATTATTCGCCATGGGCCTTGCAACTTCACGCAGATTTCGCTTGGTCTGCGGAGCAGCTGGAGGTGGGCATCCTAGATGACATCGCGGGGTATCTGGCTACTTTGTGGAATCGAAGCAGGGCCGAAGACCTACAGGCAGTTGATTTGCCCGAACTGCGCGCGCGCAATTTTTCCCGGTTTGCGCGGCACCTCGCGGTTAGGCCCTCTCCACCGGCGCCGGTTCCAGATATCGCCCCTGAGGATGAGGAAGCAGATCATTGTCGACGGCTGAACGTCAAGGAATGCGACACAAATTGTCGCGGAGAGATCTCATGAACAATTTGCGACATGCGCATCATCTTCGGAATGCGCGCAGGCTCTTGACCCCCATCAACACGTGCATGAATTAGTATCAGGCGTTCGTTCGCACGGCAGACGCAGCATGACATCTTCAAAGATCCATAGCAAAGGGACACGGCTGAACTACGAGGCCCTACAGTCTTCGAAAGCCGATCGCACCATGATCTTCAGCGTGTCCCAGCTGCCAGCTTGAAGGCTCTAGTCTTTCGACCTTGTGCGCTCGCCTACTCGCGCACCCCCATGTTCGCCTTCTACCGCGCATTGATCACGATGCCCGAGGGAGCAGGCAATGGCTCGGCGGCAGGCTCGGGAGGACAGCTCGCCCCGTGGCTCAGCGGCCACATCGCGACGGCGAACATGAGGCAGAGCGAGGGCGATGGAGACGGGCGCGCCGCGAAGCAGGCGCCCCAGCAGCAGCAGCAAGGGCAGTTGAAGGGCTCCGACAAAGAAAGGCTGATCGCGGCCATGGGCCAGCTGGAGTTGTCGATCGCTCGCGAGCTCGACGACGCGTCGGCCGACGCCGTCCTGCGCCACGAGTCGCCA
>CAUYUJ010008612.1:0-30000 GCA_963575745.1 Prorocentrum cordatum | reverse complement strand
TTGAACAGGGAGGAGGCTGGCTTGGTAGCCGGAGTCGAGGGTGGGGCCGGCACAGAATATCAACTCAAGGGCCCTGGAGCGCCCACGTGAAACTCCCGAGGCTGCGCGGCCAATGACAGCTCGTAGCTGGCCAGGCCGACGGCATGACGGCCCATGCACTCGCGATCAGCACATCCCTGCAGGTCGCCCCCCCCCCCCCCCTCGCAGTCTCCAGGATGTGCTTCGTTCCGACCACGGCCGATCGTAATGCCCGAAATCACGAGGTCTCAACCTGCCGGCGCGACCGATGTGAACCATCGTCCCAATCCTGCCACTGACCCTGGATTCGACCCCGAGGTTCTTCGTCGACTCACTGCGCCTGAATTTGCATTTGCGGAGACGGCGCGCGCTCGCCTTCGAGATGGTGTCGCGGGCGGCGACGGCGACTCCTTTGGTCTTTGAAAACTCAAACAGAGAAGCTTAAGCTGCGCGCGAAGGAAGTAACTGGCACGACCAGATCCATCAGAGACACGTGGACCCTGTCAGCCACGCAGAGAGTTAAACCATCCACAACGTTGAACCGCTTTACACACTTGAGCTCTTCAGCGGCGTTTCGAGAGGATCGATGGGGAGGACCTCGGAGGGGATGGTAACAAAGGTACACCCGACAGGGGGCGCCTGCATAGCGTAGACCACTCTGGGCACCATCTTGCATAAAGCTAAACGCATCTTGCAACAGTAAACCTGGCGCGAGAAAATCGAGCGCGTGCCCGATGGCCGCCTGAGCCAGGAATAGGTGCATAACCTTGTCATATGCTCTAGTGAGATCGAGGGGCGAGGGGGAGACGGCCATCTGGGAATACTGGGCGAACCCCCCCAAGGATGGCTGCCCCCAATCAGGCGTGCTCACGACTTACTCGCGCTGCCGCAGAAATCGCGCACGCGCCCCCTGCCCACGAGGTGACAGCGCGGCGCGGCGCGCCCATGAACGCCGAGGGGAGGCCAATCGGCCGATGGCCGCCGTTGGGCTTTTCAGTCATGGCAGCCAAAATCGGACGAAGCTGCCCCGGGACAGCACCGAACCTGAGGATGGGCTTCCAGTGGCCAGCCAGTGCTTCGAGGCAATCACCGCCGACGACAAAGAGGTCCCGAGAATGTGCGCGATCCGCTCCCAAGGCAGCCCCGGCCTTGAACTTCTTATGGAAAGCAGGAATCGCCCCTAACTGGAAACTCCAAGCCGACATGCGCTCGTGTTCCCCGCTGGAAGAATGGAGATATGCTGCCCAAAAGTTGCGATCGGATTCTCATCAGGGTGCCACCCTCCAGGCGCCGTACAAACCTCCTCCCAGCCGTTGGTCAGAGATTGTATTAGGTTTCGGTCCTGACTGAGCCTGGGCAGAATCAAACTAGAGGGCATCCACCCCGTGGGAGGCAAGGCGCAGCGATGCCCCCCCCCCTCGCGCCCCCGTTGGCAACGGCCTCGGTGACCCAGTTCTCCTGAGCCGACTGGCGCGCGGGAGCTGAACTTGCGCGCGCTCGAGACGGTCAGCAGCGCCATAATCCTGAGCGCGTGGGGACCTCTGACCATCGTATTCGGGATACACTGAGCATCGTGCCTGAGCCGGGAAGCCCCTTTCAAACGGATACAGTACAGCTCCAGGAGCCAGATGCGGGCCGACCGCCACCTTCTTGCCAGAGCACACCCCACGGGATAGGGCCCGCCAGTGGTGTGGATGTCAGGGAGCACCTGGACCTGGGCCCCAATGGGACCTGCCGCGGCAGTGTCTCCGCGCTGGCCATCAGGACGGAAACCTCGACGCATCTCATCCTCGCGCCTGCCCAGGAAACTCCGCGAACAAAAAACAACGCGGGCCGCACTCCGCCCCCGAGAGAGCCGCGAGCGCCCACCACCCCGATGGGAGGTCCACTTGCAAGCGCTGGCACTTCAGGAATGGCACATTCGCTTCGCATACCATCTGCACCGCCCAGTGGGTCTCCAGAGTCGAAACCTTGCTGCGCCTGACCTCCTTGACGGCGCGGGCGAGGCCAGACGAAACGAGGAAAGAATCAAGACGACGAGCTCCATACTTTTCCGCGGCGACAGGCAGGGAGGGGCGGCGCGCGGATGGTCGCCCCGAGCTTTGGGATCCCATCCACTCGTGCGGACAGCTTGCGGCCCACAGCCCCAACGATCCCCAGCTGCCAACGGCAACGTCCACCATGGCGAACATCCCCCCTACCTGGCCAGAAGGCGCGAAACTTCACTCTCTAGGGCGTCGCCCCCAGTCCTGAGGTAAAGTCGGACAGCCAGAAAACTCTAGAGAAACGCGCTGACCTAGCAAATGCGAACCCTCTGATGAGCTCGGCAAGCGAATATGTTTCACCCTAGGCGGCTGGCGCATCCCGAACGAGCGACGCCACCCAACGCCGACGCCCCCCGAGAGACCGCCCTCCCAGGCGACAAGAGATGGCTTCAGGCTGCACTGCCAGCCTGTCTGAACAAAACGTGATCCCGCCGCCTTAACTTCGAAAAAGGGGAAAAGGGGGCCCGAGCGACCTCCTGGAACAAGAAGACGTCCGCTCGGGACTCATTCGCCAACAAATTGCGAAGAGGCCCCCGACTTGTGGCATTCGCACTTGCCACCACAAACTCTCGACGACGCTTCTGGCTGGAGCACTGGGAAAAGAGGGGGGAGGCTCACACGGACCAGGGGGAAGGTTCCCAGCCTGACCAGCAAGACAGGATAGGATCCCGTTGAGGATCCGACGGCGGCCGGGCTGCCGCCTGCGAGGAGCCGAGCACCACCTGAGCACGAGCAATGGCATCGGCCAGCGGTGGTGGCTTAAAAGCTGCCGCTGCCGCCGCCTCACCTGCTGCAGAAGCACCGACAGGCATGTTGGCTGCGTTCACGGCCGCCTGAGATCCGTACGAACAACCAGTTTCCTGGCCCACGGGCTTGCGCTGTTTTGCCAACCTGCATACGTGGTCCTGAGGCTGCTATACCAGAGCTTTTGAGTTCTGTCGGACCTCGCCGAGCAGGTTCTGCGGGACTGACTTCAGGCCCTCTGCCAACTTCCGAGAGCTGCGCATTGTGACGTGGGTTGGGAACGACCTCTTCCCACCTAGAGTCTACCCGCGTCCTCGATGAGTATGTCTGATATGTGCACAGCCAAGATGTCTGTGATACGAAGCTTGGGGACAGCCAACTCGCCCTGCTTGCCGATCGACTCAATTTCGGCCTTGTGCGCATGGACCGCCTCGACTGCAGCCTTGCACTCGTTGTTGGCAACCTCGACCTGGCCGATGATCTCGGCGACGATGTTCGTCTAATAGTCCCTGACCTTGTTGATACCATCCAGCTTCCCGGTGGCTGCGGACAGCTGGCCTTCGAGCGCCTGGAGGCGTGCAGGCGCCGAGCCTGCCACAGCGTGCGCACCAAGAGAAGCACGTGCATGCCTTTCTCGCTCTGCCTTGCAAGAATGAAGCATCTGCGCGTGATTCGTCGTGGTACCGATCTGCCCCATGCTCTGAAAAACTTGGTCGCTGAGGACGCTAAGATCAGAGCCGCCGCCGCAGCCCACCACGACCTGGCGGTACCCGCCTGCAGACAGCTGAGCGCCGCCAGCAGGGAGAGCACACCCAGCGAGATGAGGAGCCATGAGAAGACCTGGAGGGTACGGCGGTGCAGGCTACCCGCTTCCACAAGCGAGCGTGACCTCTGTGAACGGCGTGGAGACCTCACCCTCTGATCTGGAGACGGTGCAGTGCTTGCACCAGTCCCAGTCGCCCAAGTTCTCGCCACGTGCGCACCGGCACATCCAGTTGGTCGCAGCGGCGTTGCCCTTGCCGCCGCCCTTCCAGACAGTGCCGCCAGCATATCCACTGCCATCGGACCAGCTCGCGTTCGCCATGGTGGTACAAGCGTAGGGAAGAGAACTCATCCTCTTCCTCCTCGTCCTCCTCCTCCTCGTCCTCCTCCTCCTCGTGCTCCTCCTCCTCGTCCTCCTCCTAATCCTCCTCCTCCTCCTCGTCGTCCTCCTCCTCCTCGTCCTCCTCCTCCTCCTCATTCTCCCCCGCGATCCCTTCATCATCCTGCAGTCCTTCCAATTCCTGCTGCCCCTCCCTGCATGCCCCGCCCCCCCCCTGGCGGTGCTCGCGCGCCCGCCTCGAGGTCGTTGCGCATTTGGTCCGCTTCGGCCGGCTCGAGCGCGGGCGGCTGTGGGTACGGGACCGACGGAGGGGGCCAGGGGGGCGGGAGCAGAAGGAGAACTCGGAGGAGGAGGAGGAGGGAGGAGAAACGGGAGGAGGAAGACGACGAAGAAGGGGAGGAGGAGGAGGAGGAGGAGGAGGAGGAGGAGGAGGAGGAGGAGGAGGAGGAGGAGGAAAGGGAGGAAGACGAGGAGGAGGAGGAGGAGGAGGAGGAGGAGGAAGAGGAGAAGGCGGAAGTGGAGCAGCAGTGGAGCAAGTGAGGAGCAGGACGACGAGGAGGACGATGGGGAGCAGTTGCAGGCGAGCGGGCAATATATCGTGGAGTCGTGGGGGCGAGCCGAAGGAAAACCGTAAAATGAATCGGGCGAAGGGCGCAGCTCCCTGTCCGGCACCATCCGCCAGAGGGGTGTGCCGAACTGGGCGTCGGTCCGCATGAGGCCGCGCCCACTGGTGCGGTAGGAAGAGCTCCCTACGCGACACGATGCGCGTGAAGGGTGTGCCGAACTGGGCGTGGGCCCGTTTCCACTGATGCCGCAAGTAGGGCTCCCTGTGCGGCACCATCCGTGGGAGGGGTGTGCCGAACTGGGCGTGGGCCCGGAAGAATGCGGATTCAGCCCGGCAGCCACTTCCTGGCCTTAAGGGCCCCATCACTCACGGACCCATCTTCGAGCGCAAGGCAGGAGGACGAGGCGTAGGAGGAGGTGGGTGCTGTGCTCTTGCGAAGCAGCTTGTGCTGCACTGGTAGCCTCGCCAGCGCAGGCTGTAGCATGAGGTCGCCATTGATGTCAAACAAAGACCAGATGAAGTCAAGAAGGAGGAGGAGCAGGAGGGAGGAGGAGGAAGATAAGGATGATGATGAGGAGGAGGAGAAGGAGGAGGAGGAGGGAGGGGGGAGGATAGGAGGAGGAGGAGGAGAATGATAAGGAGGAGGAGGAGGAAGAGGAGGAGGAAGAGAAGGAGGAGGACGAGGAAAAAGCAGGAGGGCGAGGAAGTACTCACCACCGTCGGCGACGCCTGCAATGTAGGCGTTGCTGATCAGAGGAGGAGGAGGAGGAGGAGGAGGAGGAGGAGGAACAAGGAGGAGGAGTACGGGGACAGGAAGAGGAGGAGGAGGAACAGGAAGGAGGACAAGGAGGGCGACCCAGACATTCGACGATCTGTTTTTTCATGTGCGGCCACATTGTCAAGATCCCGACCCCTTCCCCAGGGGGGGGCAGTTCTTCGCACCAGGTCCATTTCTGATAGCGCCAGGGGTCGACCATGAACCCCCGAGGCCGACACGAAAGAAGCACGCCGCGATAAGAGACGTCAGATTGTCGGAGGCCTCGGTATGAGGAGGACCCAGACGTGGGGCGCCCTGATGTTTGCAATACGGGGTCCCCGGAAGTCCTGATCCTTTCCCCCGGGACCGGTTTTGTTCATCCCGAGTCGCTTCTTGACGGTCCAGGGGCCCGGTGAGGGCCCGCATTGGTCCCGAACGGCCAAAAACCTCCCGTCCGAACTGTTTCATCACGCGAGCATGTCTGTGGAAGAGGAGGAGGAGGAGGAGGAGGAGGAGGAGGAGGAGGAGGACGACGACGACGACGACGACGACGAGGACCGTCGCTTCTGGCTTGGTCGGCCGGCCAGCGCGCCGCCTCCAGAGCAGTCGCAACGGGGGGGGCTGTGCCCGTGTAAGACGGAGCCAGGACGAGGACACTTGCGGGGGTGAGGAGGAATCGAACATCTCTGAGATCTGGCGGCTCTGGAAAGACGGAGCCAGGGCGAGGACACTTGCGGGGGTGAGGAGAAATCGAACATCTCTGAGATCTGGCGGCTCTAGAAAGACGGAGCCAGGGCGAGGACACTTGCGGGGGTGAGGAGAGATCGAAAAAATCTCTGAGATCTGGCGGCTCTGGAGGCTGCTCCGGGCGCCGCGGCCTTCTCAGAGCGTCCCAGAACGCTCTATGAGAGCGTTCCGGGCTGCTCTGGAGCGGATCTATCCGCGTCCCGGCCCCGTCCGATCCTGACCCCCCTGGGGGAACCCTTCGTATCGACGACGACGACGACGACGACGACGACGACGACGACGACGACGACGACGACGACGACGACGACGACGACGACGACGACGACGACGTAACGACGACGACGACGACGACGACGACGACGACGACGACGACGACGACGACGACGACGACGACGACGACGACGACGAAATCGGCCCCTCGGCCCGCGCAGGGCGGCACCGGCGGCCGGTGCTGCACGGGCAGCCGCGAGTTCGCGGGCCCTGCGAGTCGAAGCCGACGGGTCCCCCAGGGGGGTGCTCGGATCACCGCGGGGGCTGCTGAGCGGACTCGGGGGTTCGACGTGCCCCGAGCACTCCAAATCCCTTATTGATCGTCCCCTGGGTCCGGTTTTCAAGGCGCCCTTGTTGTAGCTGGGGGGGTCAGGTTCATCAGGGCGCTTTCTTCGGATTTGAGCTTAGGGGGTCCGGTTTAGTAAGGCGCCCCGTCGAAGAGGGGCGTCCGGAATATTAAGTCGCATTTGGAGGGGGGTCCGGTTTTTTTAGGGGGGGTCGATTAATGCGGGATTTGGAGTAGGGGGGAAGATGACTTTGCTAAGTGGTCGAGGCCTACTTGGCCCAGGCCTTTACCACCTTTCAGCCTCTCAGGGCTCTTGTAACCTAGTTTCACGGTACGTTCGGAGAAATACAACCCATCTTAGCATCCACTTCTGACACCCCTATCCTGTTAGCACCCCCAGCGGCGATCTCAGTAAGGACCACACGTCCCCCGATTATGGCTGGTCTGTCCTCTGGCCGACCCCTGGCGCGTCCGCGTAGTGGCCCGGGTGCGGGGGCGCCACCCCGCCGGCGCTCCCAGCGTACAGGCCGGAGAGGTAGATCGCGTACTCGCGCGGGTTCATGTCGGCCAGGCCAGGTTGGTAGCCCATGGGCGGGCCCACCGGCCACCTGCAGGGCCCAGGCATGCTCGCGTCGCGAACAGAACACGACAGGGTTTCTGGTCGCATTCGGCCTCTGGGGGCCTTCGCCAAGCCCTGGGACTTTCCAAAAACCGCTTGGGATGAAGAGCCGGCGCTGGAGAAAGGATCGCGACTTCCAAGGACCCCATAGTGCGATTCTTGTTTCGATCTGCGGCGAGCTGGATCCAGCAAGCGGTCGGCTAACGGCGGGACGCGTCAGAAACGAATCACGCACACAGGGACAGCAGGGCAGAAACGAAGGGGGGAGGGCTGCGAAACGGCCAGAACACCCTCAGAGCATGAAGCACTTCGGCAGGTGCTGGAGTCAGGCTCAAATACTCGCCGCTGTCAATGCGTGCGCAGATGCATCGCAAATCCACTGCGAGGACACGAATCGTGCGAAGGTCAGGTAAGAATCCACCAGCGGGAACGACCACACACGGCGGGGTCTGGAAACCCTGATCCCAAAGAACCTTGCTACACGTCGCTCATTTCTAATCGTGCTCATTTCTAATCGCGCTCGTTTCTAATTGTTCCTGGCCCCCTGGGTGGCCAGGAAGCGGCCCAGGAGAGAGCAATTAGAAATGAAAGGCTCCTGGCCCCCCAAAAGATCAGAGCACTCTCGAAGAACTCGAAAGGAACAGCGTGTGCCTCTTGGGAGGCCGACGTGTGCCCTCCGCCCGCGGAAGCGGCCTCCGTGTACTCCCGCCAGCCTGCGCCGCCCCTCCGCCCCCATCCGGCCGAGGAAGAGGCACCTCCGCCTCCTCCTCCTCCTCCATCCCCTCCTCCTCCTCCTCCTCCTCCTCCTCCTCCTCCTCCTCCTCCTCCTCCTCCTCCTCCTCCTCCTCCCCCTCCTCCTCCTACTCCTCCTCCTCCTCCTCCTCCTCCTCCTCCTCCTCCTCCTCCTCCTCCTCCTCCTCCTCCTCCCCCTCCGGCCGAGGAAGAGGCACCAACGCCCTCGACCCCCGAAGGCCCGGCCCTCTCCGGAGCGCCCCGGGCAGGAACCCGGCAGCGGGGAGGACCACACGCGCCGCCAGGGCGCAGCTCTATAGGGCGCGGAGCGGCCGGCGAAGGGCGACACCACGCGGCAACGACGTCTCGGGAGGCACGCTCTGCGGCGGCCTGGGGCGGAGCCGGCTGCCGATCTCGGCCAAGAACACTCGGAATGGCCAACCGCACTGAGAAGCACGTCGGATGTCTGGGGATGCGGCAAGGGAGGAGGACGAAGGAGGAGGAGGAGGAGGAGGAGGAGGAGGAGGAGGAGGAGGAGGAGGAGGAGGAGGAAGACGACGACAAGGGAGACACGGCACAGCAAATGGTCCCGCCCCGGCCCCACGCCAGGCTGGGGAGGCAGCCCATGGGCGGGCCCATCGGCCACCTGCAGGACCCTCAAATCAAGGCGTTGCACTGTTTCGCGCCGGGCGATGTTGCCCCATTTCGGGCCCGGGGACACTAACAGATCGATCCTGCTCGGAGAGTGCCACAGAAAAATTGGGTCTAGGGCTCCGGTCGTGATCTCTTCGATGTTGCTTTTTTGCAACTTCAGATCTCAGGTGGGGAGGAGGAGGAGAGGAGGAGGAGGAGGAGGAGGAGGACGAGGAGGAGGAGACGGAGGAGGAGGAGACGGAGACGGAGGAGGAGGAGGAGACGGAGGAGGAGGAGGAGGAGGACGAAGGAGAAGGAGGAGGAGAACGACGACGAAGGAGGAGGAGGAGGAGGACGACAACGACGACCACCACGACGACGACGTCGAAGACGAGGGAGACACGGAACAGCAGATGGGCCCGCCCCCCCCCACGCCAGGCTGGGGTACGGCCGGACCTGGGACAGAAATACGTCCTCCAAGAACATGGGACCCTCTGCCGGCCCAAACACACACACAGAACATCCAAGGGTACCCTGCCCAAGGTGCACAAGAACATCCAACAAACACGAAGAACAAAAAATATTAGAATACCCTCCCCGAACAGACCTCGATCTTATACCTCGGTCCGGATGTAGCCCGTGGGCGGGCCTATCGGCCACCATGCAGGCCACACGTTCCAAACCGGCCGCCCTCCGTCCTTGAAGCTGACGCTGACTAACTTTTGAAACGAATGCGCGTGGCACCACAGCGAGAGCCACCTTTTGAGAGCCTGCCGCAAACTGTTCAGACGACTGCTCGCGGCACTACGGCGAGAGACACCGTTTGAAAACCTGGTGCCCGCAAACTTTTCAGACTACTGCTCGCGGCACTACGGCGAGAGACACCATTTGAAAACCTGGTGCCCTCCATCATTGGAACTCGTGCAAGTCGAGACAGCTCCAGGATCATAACCGGAGAGACAATCTCAAGCGAAACGCCCAGCTCACCCTAATTACCCGCCTGTCTGGGGGTGCGGCAGGTCGGAGATATGTAGATCGGGGGCGGCCAAGAGGGGGCGCGTCCAAGAGGGGGGGGTCGCAAATCATGGCCGGCGGAGTCGAAAGTGAGCCTGGTAGCTCAAATATGGCATATAGCCTGGCAAATTGCGTCCATCGCTCTGCTGTGAAGGTACAGTAGGAGGGGTGGACGGATATAGGATAAGATCGATGTAGTGATCTTTCCAGCACATAGCGAACACTCGCGGTGTCCGGGCAAATAGGGCGCGCGTGCCTTGGGCCAAAGACAACGGCGCGCGAGCTATGCTCCCGATACTGTAACATCTCCCAAAGAGCTATCCTTAAAGTCGGGAGGGGAGGAGACGGAGAGCATAGTCGCACGCAAAGATCGCGCGCACGACTGTTTGCAAAGAAAAGAAAACAGTGCGTACAGTCTGGTCAAACACCAGACTGTAAGGCGAGTTTCCTCGCAAAGTAATTCACGCAAATACAGGACAGCCCCTTCAAACAATGAAGGGCTATCGGCTCAGTTAGAGGTAAGCCAAAATTAGGCCATACCTCACCAAGCACATGTGTATTAAGGCAAAGAGCCTGAGTTGTACGAAGCCGGCTCGTTGCCAGGCGTGAAATATAAGGCTCGTTTCCGAGCAGCTAGAGGGGCGCCTTTATAGTAGGCGCCCGTGCTGGCAAACTGGACCGCGAGGGCAACAAGGACAGACTAAAATTGATTAGACTTAGGTTTGTCTCTGTCCTCGGGACCCCGAAAGGGAACAAATTGCTTCACGTCATACTTAAATGACTGAGTGCCTGACATCACTTCCAGAAGCAGCTCCCGATCGATGCTTCCCTTTGTATGCCCATCTGCGGTCATATCCCTAGTATCACACCATTGCACATTATGTACTATACCTATATCCATGAGCTCACGTATCCAGCTGATATGTCCAAGCAGAGTCCGTTCTGTAGGTATTTTGAGATCCCTGCTTGATAAAGATTTGTAGACGGACTCAGCGTCTATGGTAAGAGAGACTTTGATAGCAAGGCCTCCAACTTCACGCATGTCTCGTAGTTGTCGTGGAGTCAAAGCCCCTGCCTTAAGCTCGTGGAGAGTAATGAGCGTAGGGTAACACTCATCAAGGTTATGTGCGGCTGCAAGTGCCTCCGCAGCATAACTGGACCTCACCTGTAATCGGTGTGATTTGCATAGTCCGTCACAGAGGTGAACGACGGACTTGCCTTGGGGCGAGTTTCCTCGCCGTAGTACGTTGGCCCCGCGTCTGCCGTAGCCCTTGGTCTCGTCATCCTCCTCCCCGGTAAGCTTCCGATACCCCGAATCGCTATGGATGTCAACTTCATTCGTCGGCTTCATCCATGGGAAGGTGATACGTTTCGGACTGCTGATCAGCTTTCGCGTCACAGCATTCAAACGTCTGACTTGCAAATTGGTGGGCTCTTGAATTTTCTGAAGAGAGACCACATATACCATAAGCCAGATTTGGGTAAGAAGGGCATAGGCGAGGGCTCCTCGCAGGCTGACGAACATGTCGGCAATGAGTTTCGTGGCTTTGGCGTCGGCCGCCGCTCCTGTGAGTTCTGGGTGTGTGATAGGACGTAGTTGTTTAATATACTCGTCCTGGTCCATGATCACATCTCCCTGATCATTCTTAGTGTAGCGAACGGCGCAGTTCGTATATGTGTGCTTGTTGAGCTTGCATTTGCCAAATACCTTTTCGACACGTTGTACATAGTCGTCTATATTTTTCTCTAGACCTGTCATGTTAATGTCATCGACATGTTTTGCCGTCAGAAGGTCTTGGCTGAATTCAAATTCAGGATCGTAGCTGGTCGGTGTAAGTCCTATAGCTCGTGTGGTCGCACGAAGTTTGAGAGAGAACGCTCTTGGAGCGTCCTTAGTACCCGTTCCTGGTTTGAGGCATCTAAGACAGTGTCGACTTTCGTCGTAGGATGAGAGGCCGGGTAAGGTACGAAGTACCTGAGCGCTTCCTGGTGGAAGAGTAAAGCAAACCATGCGAGTTTCCTCGCCGGTGGCATGGGCAAGTTCCTCATATGTCAAATATTTTAGGAACGCCTTATCGATATCCATGGATGCTAAGGTCCACTCTGGATGACATGCCGCTTCACTTGCCAGGGGCCGTTGGGACTGCCTTCGGGCGGTTCCCGAGAATGTTTCCACATCAAAAGCCTCAGTATCCATAAATCCACGAAGGACCAGTCTGAGACGAATGGTTTTAACGTTCTCGGTACCCATCTTTACGAACTTCCACTTGTATACGTATCTGGATGTCATGATGTTGGAAGCTTTGGATAAATCGAACATCTCAAAGCATCGGTTATCAATCCAGATTTTGAGCTCAGTATGTAAGGCTTCACTAACCTCCTTTGGATGTGCTGCTATGTCGGCTTTGGTCAGTAGATCATCTTCTTTGACAGCCACAGCACGTTTAGCAGCAGAGGATACATATACTCTCATCGTTGCGACCATATCGGTATCGAGCTGTGCAAGTTGAGTCTGATCCAACACTATTTTTGACATTTCTGATGTAAAGCATAGTTCAACGTAAGGACCGTATTCATCACTGTCTAGAGAGTAGCTCTCGTCGGTTGTGTTTGAACAAAGAGATACTAGACAGGACTCACATGATTTCGGCTCGTCTCCGAGCATATCTGATGATGTAATATCATCTTCGTCCACAAATGCTGAAACCAAAACACATTGGTCGGGCAGCATAGTTGTTGGGACGCAATAAAGATAATCATCGGTAATCGTCGTAGGATGAAGGTCCATACGTAGCTCGTCGTACCACTCTTCCAGCATCATAGCTTCGATATTGTGTTCCTCATTTTCCTCATAGATTGTCGACAGACGGCCTTCGCTCGGCGATGAAGCATCTGGTGTGTCTGGAGAAGGCCTGTTTCCAGGCGACTCGTGTTCTCCAGACGTGTTGCTTGGATGCTGATATTTAGCTAAATCGTCGTGAAATCCTAAAGAAGGGACACGTGAAGTCAAGCATTGAATAAGTCTGGAGTGAGTGCTACCAGTGATCTGAGAAATTTTTAAGCCAGTGCCCACACATTCGTAATAGAGGAACGCCGGGCTGATGTCGTTGTCATAGTGGATCAGCGTAGACCCGGTGGCGTACTTTACTGCAGGTAGGCTTGACACACTCTTAGCCAATCGAACTGCTACTACATGTTCTACTCGGAAGTAAGTTCGTACGAGATACTGTAGTGCTAAGTGTACGCGCGGGTGAAACTTGCTGTCGTCTGACAGATTAAGGTTTCCCTTGTAATCGGGGATATACCCGAAAACTTTGGCAGGTTCCCCTGCGCTGAGGTGTGCCACATAAGCAAGGACGGTTTGCATGGCCATATTATCCATGCCAAGTTCCCGCGTGTGACGAGCATCAGGATACATCACAATTACCTCACGAGATCCTGCCTTGACAACAATATGTCCTCTTTCAGGCACATTTCGGATCACCGGGAATGGGCCATTCCAGCCTCCATGGTCGTCCTTGGTGGCAGTAGGTCGGTGGTAGTCGACCAAATCCCCTGATGAGTAGAGGCGAGCACCATCAGGAGTCGTCTTAGCCCTAAGAGCCCGATTTGTCTTGGCTACAGCAGTAGCCTGAGTTATGGCTTCGAGGCTGACTTCCCTTACACGACGTTCTCGTTCGTGTCCTGAAGTCTCGGGTCCCTTGGGAAAGTCAAGGGTATCGAGATCAGGAAGGAAGGAGGGCTGACGTCCTGTGTGTGCCTGATATGGCGATACTCCGTTATAAAACGTAAACGCATTAGTAACGAAGATGCCTTCCGCCAATACTCTAGTGAATACAACAGGGATGTTGTGTCTATTCAATTCTTCCTCAATCATGTGGAGGACGCCTCTGAGAATGCCGTTTCGTGACTCAATTGAAGTCGCGTGTTGGCCAGGTGCTCGGATACGAAGTTCCGTGCCCTTATTGGCCATCATGGTTTTAACGGCATCGTTATTCAGGGCGCCTTCTCCGTCTGAGTATAAAACTTTGAAGGGTCCGCGATAGGCAATCCAGCAATAGTGGTAGGCGTCGATGATAGTGTCACGTTCTCTGTCGGAAATTTCTAGGCCTGCTGCCAGGCGAATACAACGATCCATAATATGAAATATGGTCCGTTTCTTGTAAAACATGAGGTCCATTTCCCCTTCATCGAGCCAGTTACCAGGAAGGCTCACCGATGGTAGTGTTGAGTTTCCTGGACGTTCCCATGCTCTACATTCTCGACAGGTATCACAGACTTCCTTGATCATGTTCAGTCGAACGTTATCAAGCCCCACCTTTTCGAGGATTAGCCTCATCTTTGGCTCCTTCGCATGATGCCATCGCAGATGCAGTTTTCGGAGTTCCTTTTTCACGACATGAGGTTCGTGACTACGGAGACTCTGTAGACTGTGTTGGATGTCGAATCTCGTCCAGTCGGGTAGTCGTGGAGCCCCAGAGCCGGTGGAGGCAAGAGGGTTCCTTGTAGCTCTCCGTAGTTGGTCCCCTGTGTTAACTGCGTCTGGAGGTGGTGGTACGCCTTGTAGACGGCCGCGGCGGGCCGCTACCTGTGGCACTTCGCTAGAAGACGCAGAAGGCGTGTTTCCACGCTCGGGGGCGTCTCGTAGCATGTCGTAGCTGCTGGCACCGGATGTCGGATCGACGTTGCCGAAGGATCGTGGTCGTGGTGGCCTGGCGTGTGCGCCTTGACGGCCACCTGAAGCTGAAGCTTGGCCCTCACCAGGTTTAGGTAAGGGTTTCCACCAAGCTGGCACGGTTTTGCCTTCGGGGTCGTGGTCGTCTGGTAGTTTAAATGGTTCAGCAAAACGACATTTACCAGGTTCGGTATCGAGGTGGTTCTTAACACCCTTGCTTCTCGTAAGATCCCTCTGACATGCTGGACATGGCCAATATACAGAGATGGAATCATGATATTTACACTGCGTAGGGTCTCTGTTATGGCTAGGACTGTCCTTTCGGACGTTGTCGATGCATGCCGGGCAAGTAGCCACCTTTGGGATGATACGATCACCGATGCGTCTCATACCTTCGCCTGGTTCAGCTTGATCGGGAAGGTCTGTAGGATAAGCACGTGCGGTACTTATAGGCGCGTTTCCGCGCGTGGTGTCAATGGCTTTCGCCAGATATACAGCTTCCACGAAGGCAGACTGCAGTCGTCGGGTGTATTTTTGTGCCAGTGAAAGCTCGTTATTGCACGGTTGTGAGTGCACATGCTGACCGCTACACTTGAGTCGCTCAAAGGGTTTAAGAATTGTCTCGTCGTTGCTAGTGATATTTGTCGGCTTCTTAATATAGTCACCAGTCGTGTCTTTAAGTCCCGTAGCGCATTGGTCAATGCGTACGGTTGTAATGTGTGGTCGGTTGGCAAGCTTCTTCCATTGAGAAATATCATCTACCCATGTTCCTGTAGGTTGTTCGCGTATAAACCACCTCTGAGAGTCATCTTGGGTTACAGCAATTTTACCACAATAAGTTATGTGTGGTAAGTCTTCTTTATGGTGCTGTTCCCAAGTGTTGTAGTTGACTTTGTAGTTGTAGTAGGATGGTGGTCCTGTGGTGCGACAGCTGGGTTGCAGTATGGCAACTCGTACGTAGCATATAGCAAAGTAATGGTCTATAACCTGCTGCACCGAGGGGTCTCCCAGGTCGACATATGTAGTCTTGTCCAAGTTGCCGCCTGAGGAAAGCCCCCTTGAGAAGGCAAGCTCTGAGATGCCACCCTCACCGCCACAAAGCTCCAACATATCCACGCAGTTGTTATGACCATAGCATAGTGTAGCAACTATGCTGTATATGTTAGCGTGTGTGTCGGGCATAGATGTGGGGAGGGTAAGGAACAGGTCATCGTCCTCGTCGGAGCTTATCAGCTCAACAGGGACGTCAGTACTCCAGGTTGCCATAAGATCCTGTCCGAGTCCTGACAAGTCGTCGCCGCAATCATCGTTTCCGTCTTCAACGTGCTTTTTAATGCGGCGAGGCTTGATGCCTGCTTCCTTTTCGGCTTTGAGCCTCTCCTTCTGTTTTATACGCGATTCAGTGGGTAAAGCTTGCTCGTCTTGTTCGTCGGTCTGTGTACTCATTGTCGTGGTTGAATGGGTACATGCGTCAATCGCCAGAGTCGGGAGGGGGAGAGAACAGTCATCTATGATGACGCGTCGATGTTTCTGTGGTGATTGAGTCGGCTCGTTTCCGAGCAAGACCGGTTCCTCGGGTTGCCAATACAACCGAGTACTGATGTTGGCAACCCCTGCAGGTAATGGTGCATGCCAATCATATCCTGTTGGTTGATCGGTAACTGAGATATCCTGAATAACCGCATTGGTATCCAGGTTGATTGTTACACGTCGGATGACTTCAGACCATTTTGGTCCTCCCTTATTAGTCGTCACGTAGTGACGGGTGTTATGGTCTGTACGTGTATACGTATTTAGGTATACGGGCACGTCTCCGTGCGTGGTGGTGCTCCCCAGGATGTTGTTGTTCAAGTGACGGATGAGTGTAGTACGTGTCTGAGCTCGCCATTCAGCATGCCGTACTGTATGGCCGTACCAATCCAACACATGTTGTGGTATTGACTGCTTACAGGTACATGCACACAGCTTCGAGCTAATCGGTATTGATGACGCTACCTGCATATAAGTACCGCTTGGTGTACTGTCTTGCATATTGAACCGAATACCGAAATGACACAGACGCATCCGTATTACTGACAACTTTAGATCTTCCAGAGTATCACGTACTGGAGATAACTTCCAAACATATCCTGGGGGACCAAATATTATGATCTTCATGCGGAGTTTCTTGGCTTTTATCAATAGGTTCTGGATGCGTGACCAATGTGGGGCCACTCTCTTTCCTGGAGTTCTTACGTACCAGTCGCCCGGAGTACTGATCCATATGAGAGTATAATCTCCACTGATCACCGCACCTAGGTAGTTTGTGCCCACGCTTGTCATAAGTTCGTTGTGGGAAATACGATCACAAATATAACCTCGTGTGCGGAGGTCGGCACATGCCTCCCTCGTATCTTCAATGACAAAAGCCCTCTTACTAAGGCAGGTTACCCCGCTGTCCTTGTTACCCCCCGGCTTTTCAGCCAACATGCAAGACGACGAGGGGGCGGCGTCGCCCTGCCATCTTCAAGATGAAGAAGATGTGCCTACAATATCTGCCAGCATCTGGGCTTCCCTCAGATGCTGGAGCTCAGCACTGCAGCGCGCCGTGGCCTCAGAGGCGGATTGCTCCGCAAATGCTGACAGCATCGATGGATTATCCATCAGCTGTTTCAGCACGCCTTTGGACCTAGCGTCGCTGACTGTATGCAAGTCACGGTTAGTGTATCCCATCACTATCTTACGGCGGGACTGTACAGCGTCCATGGGTACACTACCACCATGCAGGGCCAGTGTCCTGGCAACAAAACAATCGAACGTCTCGAGATCGTCGATGTTGTCGCCTCGCATGGTGGCCTTGGCGAGCGTCTCCATCAACCCCTGGGGCAGGTTTCCCTGCAATTGCTTGCGCTCCTGCGCCGGGGTCGGCTCGCCTGTCAGCACTGTCTGGAAGGACGTGCTGCTTGAGCTCGAGGCGGGTTGCCCCGCAGCTCCAAAACAATCACACCTGATCGACAGATGCCCTGACGGCAACTTTGTCGTCGGCATGATTTTGGAGCCTTCTGGGAGCTCCATTTTGACCTGCCCCTTACCAGGGAATATCAGCTTCTCCTGGCCTCGTTCAAGCACGATGATCGTGCGTTTGTCCTGCATACTATCGAGACCTAGGATGGCTGGCAGGTCCTTGCCACAGCCTGACACAATGTTCGTCTTGTATGAATCGAGTTGGGCCGACCCCTGGTACTCGCAGGCAATACTGAATGTGCCTACGGTATCCGCTGGGGCCGACCCTTCTCCCACTCCGTTGATATTCAAACGAGAGCGGGGCTCGAACGTACAAGTACGGCCATGTGCCTCGGCAGCCTGGACGAACTTACGGCTCGTGTTCTCGCCCATGATGTTGATCTTCGAACCGACGTCGATGAGTATGGAATTTCCACCATCATCCAAGAACGTCTTACTCGGCTGCTTGATGTGCACAGTTTCTGAAGTGTCGGCTGTGTCGGTAGGCGGGTTTCCCCGCGGCACAGTCGTACTCCCTGGCGGGTTACCCCGCATGACACTGGCATGCGACTCGCTCTCGGCCATGCGTGCCAGGTCAATGTACTGGAAGTGCGACACGTGCTGGGCGTGATCGCCACGCTCCTCCCGCCAGTTGGCATACTCATCACGTATGCTCATATACTGCTCGCGGGTCGTGCGCCTTATCAACGTTAGGTACGAGTGAAGGGCGATGTCTTGCAGCCCCTCGTTCGTGATGTGATCCCGGTACCGCAGCCACTCCTCGAACTCCTCGTTCGTCGCTGAGATATTGACGGCCCTGGCTGCTGTTGCTGCTGACGCCACTGAGGATTCTGATAAGTCTAGCGACGGACTATCAGTTTCAGGATTGTTGGCATCCAGCATAAATGTTGTGTGCATATTATCCATCTGATTCTGGAAATGTCGCACACGCAATTCACGCAGCTGATCAGGGTCCAGTGACATCTCAGCCTCGCCTCCACTCTGGGGAGAAATCTGAGGAGTATCATGCAGGTTTCCCTGCTGAGGCGCCGTCATCGGGATAAGCTGATCAAAATATCCCGTTTCCATAGGCGGCCTTACCTCTTCAGGCAGGTATCCCTGCTGTTGTGACGGAGCTGTCTGCATAGCTAGCATCCTAGACGTCATCTCCTCCACCATGCTCCTCAGCTCCCGCAGCTCTCTCGCTGACTGCTCAGGAGTCTGACTAAAGGAGCCGGTCCATGGGAAGGATGATGCTATAATGCCAGGTGCTCGACAGATAGCACATGGTGGCTGCTGGGGATCTCCCTCACGCTGATTTGTAACGTGGCCCACCACATTAGAATTCCAGCATCCCTCGTGGAATAGGTGATTGCACCTCAGGCGGTAAACGCTATCCCTGGGCTGAAATTCTTCGAGGCATACCGCACAGGTATCTTCCATCCCAGTAAAGACCTCTACGTCTGCTGCCCTGGGATATACCCGCCGTTGCCTCTCCAGTACCGTCTCGGAGGGCATGAAGGCTGATGGGGGTGCCCCCGTTGGATTCAGCACCTCCTGCACTTCGACATTTGGCATGGAAGTGGTAGGAGTCACGGCGGGCGAGTTTCCTCGCAAAGGTGAGCCCCTGTTCCTCACCGCATCAAGTGCAGCTGCACGTGACTGATCCTGTACGCTTTGCACCGCCTGCCTTCTCCTGAAGCATGCCTGCTGAGTGTGGTGCGTCTGCCTGATGTAGTCAGGCACGCCCCTACTGCCAGACGATATTGAATGGGCAGCCACCTCTGGTGATGTCGGTGAAGGCATGAAGGCCATGTGCGGGTACATGGGATGGTCACTGCAGCGCACATTAGTGAGGTTATGCATCTGATCCGCCAATTCACGAACAAATTTGTTCGGAACCCTTGACCCATCAGGGTATAATGGCGGGTTCATCTGCGCTGGTGGTGGCCTCTGGCCCTGAGACATGCTCGGATGGGCATTGAACGCCGGGATAAAGGCTCGTTGCCGAGCAGGATCCCGTGGGTTGGGACCCTCAGGCTCCCAGGACCAGGCTGGCCTCCACCTCTGCCCACTTGGGTGAGGCAGATTATGGCTCTGCACCTGCTGCACCGCGGCCGCCACTCTTGAGCGATAGTCGTCAGGTACACCCGCCCTGTGGTGGCTTGGTGTGCCAGGCAGGTTTCCCTGCTGACTCGTTGGCGTGCCGGGCGGCATCATGTTGAGGAGGGCTGTGCTGTGTTCAGCCCTAGCAGCAGCTATCCTCTCCATGAGAGTGCCGTTTGTGGCAGGGCGGACAGGTGTCCCGAATGGGGATTGTGCCGGTGGTGTGCCCAATGGAGTCATGCCCCTTGGAGTGTGCATGCTCTGAGTAGGGCTTCCATGCATTGGTTCAAACCGAGCAGGTCCGCTTGTAGGCAGGTTTCCCTGCATGGCCTGACGATTTCTCGTAGCCATAGCGGACATTGCTCCCTGGCCTGCGGCCCAGGGATCCTGCTGGTATAACCTGTCCGCCAGCTGTTCTACCTGGTCAGGGTTCAGCGCGGCTGCGATCTGATCCAGGTCCGAGGTACTGATGGCCTGCCAAGACACGGCACTAGGCCCTTGGCTTGGGGCACGGCTTGGAGCCGCGCTCCCGGCCTCACTCTCGGCAATCATGAAGATCCGATAGATCTCAGGCTGGTTTCCCAGTTGGGTAGGGCTGTAGTGGTCCCCAACTTCCCTGTGGAGGTAGCCCATAGGGGGGTCAACGCCCCCCTGGTCTCGGGACCACTGGTACTTAACGCTGGAAGTACCAACGTCAGCCCACCTGTCAGGAGCAGACATCGTTGCGACAGAGACTCGCGCATGGCGGCTCCCCAGATACTCTGGATTACGCCATTGCCTTCCTGTGGACAGGTCCTCTACATGAGAGATGTAATACGGTTCAATGATACCGTTATCTCCCTCGGACAAGAGGACTCCGTTATCGGACCAACAGAACTTCATACCATCTTGTATGGCCTTACGCCAATCTACGAAGATGATGATGTCTGAGTCTGGGTCCCACCCACTGTTCACGGCACGGCGGCGAACTGTCGGCACGAAGTGAATGTGCGACCGGCCTGTCCCCTTTTTCTTCGTGTTATGCTCAGGTCTACAGGACAGGCCGTGCCACATAATCCCTTCGAAGGCGTGCCATCGAGTGCCATGCATAGCAACATCGGGGCATGGGGCCGGTCTCCCGGCAGGTTGGTCGCACAGCACAATGTAGCTGTACAGCGACCATGGAGCTTTCAATTCCCATGAATGCCCCTGAGAAGCGCGGACGAAGATAGCGGGCTCTCCGGAGTCCCGCATCAACACCTTGAACTGTAGGCGCTGTTTTTCTTCTCCGTCTGGTTCACGGACATGAACAACTGCCATCATGATGGCTGCTAGTTGGTCAACCGAGCGCCTACATAGATGCTCGTTGATGATCTTGGCCTCGTCATATCTTGGATTATACCCAGCGTGTCTTGATTGACCTGTGTTCCACGGATAACGGTCCACGAGTTCCACTAGGTTAACCCAACCATCATGATCATCGAAAGATTCCAAGCGCCACACAGGATTGTGTTGCTTGTCTGGCGCATGTCTGCATATCCTGCTGAGAGCTTTGCTCAGCTGTTTGAGAATATCATTGGATGTGGGAAGGATTCCAGCTTTCCTGCATTCCTTCATGAATGTCTCATCCACCGAGCGTATCGGTGGGAGCTTCCGAAGCGCAAGTCTATCCCTGATCACATTTGGAGTCCCACTAGTGAAGGACGTGTCACCTGGGTGGTGCAGCTGAACCACTGGCGGGTTTCCCCGCATCGGAACCTCTGTTGCTGAAGAGGCTGCGGCTCCAGAAGAGGAGGAAGCTGCGGCGGCAGCGCCTGGCGGGTTTCCCCGCGGAGATGCGCGACTGGCGCTGCCCCTGATCTTCGGCACCCAGGTACCCCTCGACATAGCACCTTCATCGGACCTCCTGGAACGAGCCGCCACAGGCGAAGCTGGCGCAGGTGCATACCCACTGCGCTCGAAAGCTGCCGCCCTTTTCGCAATGGAACTGCTGCGACTAGGCGGGCGTCTTCGTTCCTCCATAGGGTCCTGAGGTTGCTGCTTGGGCACAGACGCTTGTGTAGGAGTTGCGCCAATCGGCGGCCTCGGAGTTTCAGTTCGAGGCACCTCCATCTGCACGTCTGGCCCAGGGTCCTGAGGGCTCGTCTTCGGTTTCGGCACCGAGGACGGCTTAGGTGTCGGGGGTTCACTCTTGGCCTTCGAAGTTAGTGGGAGTGGGGGCCTCGTAGCCCTCTTCATGTAGATCTTACTAGAATCCTCCAACATCTTGCGAGTTGCCTCGCGAGTGCGGTCTTCTGCTGTCCGCATGCGCTCCTCGTCCTCCGCCACATGTTGAGCCTTTCCGAACATCCTTGATTGTCGGTTCTGGTTGTTGGGACTGGCTAGAGACGCCAGGCGAGTTTCCTCGACTACTAGGAAGACTGAAGAGCGCGTCTTTCTCTTCCTGGGTCATGGCTACCAGTCCCCTTGGAACCGGGGTAGGCTTTTCTTCTTCTTTCGGATCCAAGTGGCTCAAGATCCCGAGACGACGACTCACTTCTGCAATCTCTTCCTGTGTCATCGGGGTAAGTTGCGGATGGCCCTCTTTATGAAGGGTTTTGCCCCTGTTGGGGCTCAGGCCTTCGTTGTTGCCAACGGGGCATCCTGGCCCGTGGTTCTGGAACGGCTGGGAACAAGGTCCGCATGCTGCGTGAGGCCTATACTGCTTGCGCGCCGCGATAATATCTCGCAACTGAGTCCGCGCTTCTTGAATTTCAGGGCGGCGGATATTTGTTGCAAGCTGATAGCCTCCGCGGATGGCCTTGCCATCACTGTCCCTATAGGCAGGGTTGCCCTTGCCGAAGGCCGGGTGTTCCCCTTTTCGGCGTCTTGGGTCGTTGTGCGGAAGTAGCTGGCCACCTCTCCTGAGAGCGCGTTCTTTTGGGCCAGCCTGCCTCCACTCACGAGGAAGTCGAGCCTGTGGATGTGGCTCTTCTCTGACGCGCGTATGGGAACGAGATCTTCTGGTGTTCTCATCAGAGGAAGCTGCCGAAGCAGCAGGAGCGGCTCCCGGTGGAGGTGCCTGAGGAGGCTCCTGTGCGATCCCAGATGGATCGTCCGATGGAGGCAGGTCTCCCTGCTGGGTAGAGATCGGCGCAAATGGCGCTTGTGCCGATGGTGATGATGATTCAGACTCATCAGGATCGAAGTCAACCTCTTCCTCACCATTCACGTCCATCATGAGGATGGTGACGTCATCCTCATCTAACCCGCAACCATCGCCTTCTACTTCTTCTGATGTCGAACTACCAATGATGATGGCCATTGGCGTATCTGATACAGGCAGGTTTCCCTGCATAGCCGGCGTCTATGCGTCGCTCGGCTGTCCCGGTGTAGGAGGCGCTGCTGTCGGCTCAGGCTCGTTGCCGAGCACAGGCTGCCCAGCAATGTTGCGCATGGCCGTATGGTTTGGCCTCATTCCCACCGCCTGGAGACCCCATCCTGGCGGAGGAAGATCATGACCGCGCATAGCAATAGCCATTTCTAGAGCATTACGCCATCTACCACGGGAGTATATCAAGTGTCTCTGCACGTCCTGAGGATGCACGCTGTCAATGAGAGTCAGAGCTGCCAACAACAGCTCTGAGCTACCGCAAGCATCAGTATCCTGTTCTGTCATAATGTCAGCTTCGATATGTTCTTGACTCCCAGGATAGCCAGTAACAAGTATCTCATGCATCCTCATGAGGGCCTGTAAAAGGGTGCGTGGTCCATATTCGCCGGGAGCAAGCGAACCAGGAGGTATGAACAGAGTATCTGGTTCGCCTGCAATGAAGGCCTGAACAAATGCCTGAGACTCCATTCCAATTAAGTCTTCAGTGGTCTGGGGATATTCTCCCATCAAAGACGGCCTGTTTCCAGGCGGGATTTCGGGCGGAGGTTCGAGGTTCCGTTGAACCTCGGAAGGCGAAGCCTCTATAGTGGTGTCCTCGTCGTCGCTCTCGTAGGCCATGATGTTGCCTGGGTTCCCGAACATCCAGTCGAAGAAAGAAAGAGGCTGGTTTCCCAGCGTGCCGTGTTCCACGGGAGTGAGCTCGCTACTGCCCATAACGAACCGGCGGACGTACTCGAGGTAGTACGCGTACAATCCATGACCATACCCCTCGAGCTCGTCGACGTTGTCCACGCCAACAACCCAAGTGAAAAATATCTGCTCCATAGCCTCAAAGTCCTGGAGGCTCAGATACTCAATGAATGGTTCACTTGAGCCAAAATGGACTTCGGTTGACCTGCCATTTCCATTTCCCTTCACTGGACAATCTCGCACAAGATGATCGGAACTACCACATTCATGGCATTTGAGAACCTGGCCGTCTCTACCTCGCGGGTTCCCCCGCCTACCTTTGCCTTTTCCTGGGGTCTCTCTACGGCCTTTACCACGGCCTTTTCCCCCAAAGAATATCTCATCATGTTGTTCATCTGAGAGCCTCTGGAGAAATGCCTCGATACCTCGTCCGTTCATCCTCCGACGACCTCGCTTGCCTTTACCCTTTCCTTTAAAACTTCTACGTATCCTCCTTCTAACACGACGCACTGGTTTTCGTGTGAACCTCCTCCACCTTCGTTTAGCCTGTTGTAATAACCAGAACAAATGCTCAGCACGCTGATTGTCGTTATCCATATTCATAATATCTGACCAATCTAAAGCTTCAACACCATCTGATGATATAGTGTCTGTATCGGTGCCGGAGTCGAAATCCTCGTCTCCCAAGTAGGTGGATACACCGTCGGTTAGGGGGTTTGATTCCCCCCACAAAGAACGGTGTGGTTGTGGTTCTCTAGAAGGAGGGCTGGTTGCCCAGCTTGGTTGTGATCGATCCCCTGCTAATAACGCAGTGGATTCACCTGGGTCATCGGCCCATATGTTTGAGGGCCCGTTTCCAGGCTGGGCTTCAGTAGTCAAGGTAGTGTAGAAATTTCCACTACCAGATCCCCTTCCCCTTCCAAACACAGATCCTATGTTACCAGGAGACCGTTCGGATAGGTGGCCTATCGAACGCATCCTCTCCAGCAACTCATCATACTGTTGTTGTGTTCGGGGCATTTGGTGATTGAGTGGCTGTAAGAGTTGCATGGCTCGCTGGTTGCCGACGCCTAAGGCGCGGAATAGGATAGTGGTTAGCAGTTGGAAGTTGGGAAGGTCGAATCCCACCGATTGTGCCTCAAGTCGGGCCATTTCGAATCGGGTAAGGGTGACATCGATTCGTTCCCCGTGAGGCACGTGGAAGTCGATGAGTTGTGTGCCGGAAGTGAGCTGTCGCTCATCTTCCAGGCGTTCGAACTTCATGCTTAGGAGGAACATGATGTAGGTCACTGGGTCTGTGTGGACCCCATCGATGTCAGCACCATAGTTTATAATGTCAGGCGGTACCCTCATGGCGAGTGTCCTCGCTAGGCCACCTAGGCCGCGTTGTATTGCGGCCGCTTGGGCCTGTGGCGTCATACGTCCGCTTGTAACGTTGAGCCATGCGTTGACCTCGTAGATGTACTCACGAAAAGGTACATTACCTTGAGGGTCCCAATATGGGCCATGTGTTTGCCCATCGGTGCTGTTTTCTCCACGACGCATGTGTCCGATTGCTGCCCCCAGCGCGAACCATATAATAGCGAAAACGACTAGCCCGAGAATGTGTAACGAAGGACGGTTATGATGCGCGTTGTCGCGCTGGGGTAGCGCCTTGTCGAGTCTTCGAGGCGCTCTGTCTGGCGGGTCTCCCCGCCCCTGCTTCAAGTATTGCGCTGTTAGCTCGTTGCCGAGCGGTTGGTGATAACGCAATGATGAAGCGTATATGGTACCAGTCTGGTCGTCTAGACGTCGTACCTCTCGTGTTGCTTCTTGCTCTTGGATAGATCCTCGTAAACGTACTGGGAGTGGTGGCGCAGGGTGGTAGGTAGTCACGAAGATCGTGCCGAAGAATATGAGGCTAAGAAGAGCAAGAGCTGACCACACGAGAGTGCGGCCAGCTCCGCTACCAAGTCGAAAGTGAGCCTGGTAGCTCAAATATGGCATATAGCCTGGCAAATTGCGTCCATCGCTCTGCTGTGAAGGTACAGTATGAGGGGTGGACGGATAAGATAGGATAAGATCGATGCAAGGATCTTTCCAGCACATAGCGAACACTCGCGGTGTCCGGGCAAATAGGGCGCGCGTGCCTTGGGCCAAAGGCAACGGCGCGCGAGCTATGCTCCCGATACTGTAACATCTCCCAAAGAGCTACCCTTAAAGTGGCGGCATTTGCGCGGCCCAAGGGGGGGCCAGGGAATGCATTGAAATAAAAAGAGGCGCCATGAAACCTGGGGAGATCTCGTGGCCCTCGTCATGATATCCAGCCCCCCCGAGTCATCCCCCCCCCCCCCCCCCCCCTTTGCCGTCCTCGAATATAAAGAAAAAGGAAGGAGGAGGGGGAGGAGGAGGGGGAGGGCGGGGGGGGTGGGGGGAGAAGGCGGGGAGGAGGAAGGGGGGATCCTGCGCCGCAGCTGCCTCAACGTCAGCGCCCCCCTTGGCGGCGAGCGTGCCGATCCCCGAAGGCGGGAGCCAGCTCTGCCCAGGGGGCAAGGCCCAAAGGCCACCTGTCGCACGCTGCACGGCCCTCGTAGGCACGAGGCTGACCCGTGAGCGAGTCTGGAAGGAGGAAAAAAACACCTGAGCATAAACCTTTTGGCGCTCCGCGCGGAGCGCCAAAAGCTTATGCTCATGTGTTTTTGTTACTATTCGAGGGTCTGGGGAGAGGCGAGGAAGAGCGCCACTGCCGGAAGGGGGATGCCGCCGTCGCCGACAGAGAGAGCGAGAGAGAGAGAGGGAGCGCTGACAGGCCAGTCGGCGGACCTCGGCGGCGCCCACACGGCGAGGCCGAGCCGGCTCCCCTGGCCCGACATCGCACCCACGAGCACGGAAGACGCCGGGATGACGAGGACGAGGGGCAGGAGGAGGAAGAGGTGGAGGATCCGATCCGACACCTATCGGGGCCAACATCCACTTTCAGGAAAGAGAGCGCCCTAGGACCGACCTATTGGCCGCGAGGCTAAGGCCCCTGGCCTGCCCACTGCTCACGGAGTCTTCCAACCCCGAGCATCAACTGACACCCTGCCCTTTGTAATTAGGAAGAGGTGGAAGAGGGGAGGAGAAGAAGAAGTAGAAGAACAAAAAACGCCACAAGCATAAACTGTTGGCGCTCCGCGCGGATTGCTTGGATCCGCGCTGGACCCCCCTCCCTGGCGCGCGGACCCGGAGGCGCCGCCAGGGGGTCCAGCGCGGATCCAAAAAACCGGCGCGGAGCGCCAAAAGTTTATGTTTATGTCGTTTTGTTCTTCGTCGAGAGGAGGAAGAAGGGGGGCGAGGCTCGCTGCAGGACTCGGTTCCTCCGTCCTCGCCCCACCCTGGGGCGGACCGCGTCCCGTGGTAGGGCATGTGCCCCATCATCCCATCGTCACCGTACATGTGCTGCGGGTGTTGCGGCCAGTTGGTGCCGGCTCCCTGCGGCGGCGCGGGCGCGGCACCAACGGAGCGGCTGCGGGAATTCCTCCTCGCAACCTTGAAATAGGACCTCCCCCAAGGGGACGGGAGAGGCGAAGAGGCAAGCTAGGTGCACTCGCGCCATATCTGACATCCTATCTCTACCTCCAACCCCTTGCCATTGCGCTGCTTTCTCTCTATCTGCGGACGCGTGTTATAGCCGACCTGGAACTCCACATAAGATCCAATCGTGCTATACGCACTCGGAGAAGGGCAACTTGTGGGACCTGTGCGACCTGGGGGGCCTCCGTGGCCTATGGGGCCTGTGAGACCTGCGACACCTGTGAGACCTGTGGGACCTGCAGGACCTGTGGGACCTGTGGGAACAGTGAGACCTGTGAGACATACGAGACCTACGGGACCTGTGGCACCTGAGGGACCTGTGGACCTGTGGGACCTGTGGAAACCGTGGGACATCTGTGGGACCTGTGAGACATGCGACACCTATGCGGCCTGCGAGACCTGTCGGACCTTCGGGACCTGTGGGGAATGCGAGGCCTGCAACACCTGTGGAACCTCCGGGACATGTGGTACCTGTCCGACCTGTGGTACCTGTGGAACCTGTGGGACGACCTGCGACACTCGTGGGACCCGTGGGACCTGTGGGACATGGGGGGCTTGCGAGACCTGCGAAGACCTGTAAGACCTGCGAGACGTGTGGGATCCAGAGAAGTAGCCCACGTTGGGGCGGGGTCGCCCTTCCGAACGATGGGATCACAGCGCCAGTCCAAAAATGAGGCCCCCGCTGCAGCGAGAACAACACTTCAAGAAGCATGAGAACAATCGGATTGTAAACAAACATGCTCATGCAATTCTGCCTAAACCTGTGTAAACAACAAGACGCGGATGGGGGAGGGAGATCCTCTGGACAATGCCAAGGGAGAGAGGAGAATAGCATTCATATTGAGTGATTGAATACTTGCCGAGGGGGAGGGTGAGAGGGGAGAGGGAAGAGAGCCAAGCTAGGCGCGATACAACGCATCTGACATCCCGCCCCACCTACCCGTTCCTTCCCTTTGCACTGAATCCTTGTCTACCCATCGACTGCGGTAGAGTAGAGGACATTGATGCCCAAACGCCAGATGAAGGATTCGACATCTCGTTTGCAGCACCAAAAAGGCGGCATTCCACCCACAATAGGAGAAGGACGAGGACGGGCATTAGCAGCACGATGCGGATGAACTGCAGGAAAAGCGACCGTACTCAACGCTGGCATGGGTAACGGAGAGGAGCATGAGGAGCAGGAGGACTGAGGAGGAGGAGGAGGAGGAGGAGGAGGAGGAGGAGGCGGACCAGAAAGAAGGAGCAGGAAGGGCAGACGGACCAGGGGAAGGAGAAGCAGAAATACCAGGAGGGGGGCGACAACCACGAGGAACCAGTCGGACCCAACACTGCGCCAGGCTCTGGAGGGGAAGAGCGAGAGAGAGAGAGAGAGAGAGAAAAAGAGAGAGAAAGAGAGAGACGAACACAAAAACGAAGACAGAGCGCCATTCTGAACGACGGGAGCATGGCCTCGATCCAGACCATGCGGAACGACGCTGCCGTGGGAACGCCATTCCGCTCGAAGGAACGAGAGCGTTCGAATCGACAAAACAAGATGGGAAATATCTAAAGTGCCTCTGGGCGCGACAGCTACGCACAGCTGCATAGCATTGACAGCATACACAAGGCGGCGCCAATAGTCAGTGCACCGGTCTTGCAAACGTGCTGCAGCGGATTTCTGCGTGGATTCCTGCGTGGATGTTTGCCCGAAGCGGCGAGCGAAAAACGAAGTGAGTTTCCCGTGGATGGTGTTCTGTCTTCAGTCCTGGCCACGAAAATCCGTACAAAATCCACCTCGAAATCCGGAACGAACTTCTCCAGGACAATCTGGGCCTACCCAATCGTTCTCCGAACGAGATCCGCTCCGCGATGTTGGCGCCATGGCCAGGCGGAGCCAATAGGAAAGCACCAGATGTCTGAAGAGTCCTGCGCGTGACGAGGGGCTTCTTCTCCTCCTCCTCCTCCTCCTCCTCCTCCTCATCCTCTCCTCCTCCTCCTCCTAAGCTCCTCCCCCTCCCACTCCTCCTCCTCCTCCTCTCCTCCTCCTTCCTCTCCTCCTCCTCCTCCTCCTCTCTCCTCCCCCTCCCACTCCTCCTCCTCCTCCTCCTCCTCCTCCTCCTCCGCCTCCTCCCTCCTCCTCCTCCTCTTCCTCTCCTCCCCTCCTCCTCCTCCTCCTCCTCCTCCTTCTTGTCCTCCTTCTTATCCTCCTTCTCTTCCTCTTCCTCCTCCGTCTCCTCCTCCTCCTCCCCTCCTCCTCCTCCTTCCTCCTCCCTCCTCCTTCCATCCTTCCTCCTTCTCCTCCTCCTTCCTCCTTCCTCCTTCCTCCCTCCTCCTCCTCCTCCTCCCTCCTCCTCCGCCTCCTCCTCCTCCTCCTCCCCTCCTGCCTCCTCCTCCTCCTCCTGTTACTCCTCCTTTCCCTCCCCCTCCTCCTCCTCCTCCTCCTCCTCCTCTCCTCCTCCTCCTCCTCCTCCTCCTCCTCCTCCTCCTCCTCCCTGTTCCTCCCCTGCTTCTCTCCTCCCTCCTCCTCCTCCTCCTCCTCCTCCTCCTCCTCCTCCTTCTCCTCCACAATAACTCAATATGAATACTACTCTCCCTCTTCCCCTGATGGCGGCCTGGGAATATTCGACCCCCCCCGCGTACTGTTTTTTACACACATGCTTCCCAGGAGTTGGGTTTTCGCCTGCGTTTTGTTTTCAAAATGCTGCTCTCGCTGAGGCGCCGGCCTCATTTCTGCTCCCGAATCGTTCCGAATCGTGCTCCCGCTGCAGCGCGGGCCTCATTTTCGGATCGGTGTTTTGCCTCCGTCGTTCAGGATGGCGTTCTCGCCCCAGCGCGGGCCTCTTCCTCGCGCGCCCATCCGCCCGCCACCACCGCGCCGCACCACGCCCCGCCCCGCCGCACGCACACCCACCGCCACTTCCACCCACCAACGCACGCACGCACGCAAGCGCACCACCACCGCGCACCGCCACCACCACCGCACTACCCCACCCACCACCACCACGCTACACCGCGTCACACCACATCACACGCGCGCACACAGACACACACGCACGCACGCACGCACGCACGCACGCACGCACGCACGCACGCACGCACGCACGCACGCACGCACGCACGCACGCACGCACG
>CAUYUJ010008611.1:0-39037 GCA_963575745.1 Prorocentrum cordatum | reverse complement strand
CCTCCTCCTCCTCCTCCTCCTCCTCCTCCGCCCTCCTCCTCCTCCTCCTCCTCCTCCTCCTCCTCATCCTGGGCGCCGGGGTCGATGCATCACAGCCCAGTCTGGTCGGCGCTTCGGCAGTCTGCGATGGCTCGGCAAACTCGAGGAACCTTACCTCCCTGTGTGTGGCCGTCAGCTGTTAGCATTGAATGATTCGGGTGCCCGAGCAACGCCCGAGGGACCCAAGACAACCAAACCTTGACGGACCCTCGCGGGGCTCTGGGGCGGTCCCTGTGAACAGACGAACGGTCGGAAAGGGGCGTGAAGCCTGATCGGCAGCCTGCAAGGAGGGATGGGCGGAGGAGAGCGGCCAAGAGGGGGGGAAGAGAGGCAGGGAGGAGGCACGCGTAGGGAGTGAAGCTGAGGAAAAGGAGGAGAAGGAGGAGGAGGAGAAGGAGAAGGGGAGGGAGAAAGGGAAGGACGGAGGAGGGCCGAAAAAGAGAGGAGGAGGAGGAGGAGGAGCAGGAGGAGGAGGAGGAGGAGGAGAAGGAGGAGGAGGAGTAGGTGGAGGGGGAGGTGGAGGAGGAGGGGAAGAGAGGAGGGAGGAGGGAGGAGAGAGGTGGGAGAAGGAAGGAGGGAGGAGGAGGAGGAGGAGGAGGGAGGAGGAGGTGAAGGAGATGGAGGAGGAAGGATATGGAGAAGGAGAGGGAGGAGGAGGATCTTGGAGAGCTCCATGACGATCCTCGCCGCTCGCGGCCGCGTCGAAGTTCGTCACCTGCAGGCTCTTCAGCTCGACGAAGGTGGACCGCTGCTCGGGGCGGAAGCCCGCGGACGGGTCGCCGCTCTGGAAGGTAAAGCCGATGTGGCCCCCGGCCTCCGAGAAAGAGCGGCGGGGAGCGCAGACCCAATGCACACCGCCCCGGCAAGAGGCGAGCCTCGAGCCCGCAAGGCAGGCTCGAGCCGTGAAGAACCCTCCTCTTCTGCGGCCTTCTCCTTCTCATCCTTCTGCTCCTCCTCCTCCTCCTCCTTCTCCGCCTCCCCCATCCGCCTCCTCCTCGTCCTCCTCTTCGTCATCCTCCTCCTCCTCCGCCTCCTCCTCCTCCGCCTCCGCCTCCGCCTCCGCCTTCGCCTCCTCCTCCTCAGCCTCCTCCTCCACCTCCTCCTCCTCCTTGTCCTCCTCCTCCTCCCCTCCCCCTCCTACGCCTTCATCTTCCTCCTCCTCCTCCTCTCCTCCCTCCTCTCTCCTCTCTCCTCCTCTCCCTCCTCCGCTCCTCCGCCCTCCTCCTCTCCTCCTCCTCCTCCTCTATCCGCGAAAAATCCTCTACCTATCATCTATCATCATAATCATCATCTCATCATCATCTCATCATTCATTCATTCCATCATCATCATCATCATCATCATCATCATTCATACGTCGTGGGGATCATGATCCCCTCTCTCCCCCTCCTGCTACTTCCTCCTCCTCCTCTCTGATCTCATCCTCATCCTATCCTCATCCTCAATCCTCTTCTCATCCTCATCCTCATCTCATCATCATTCATCATCATCATCATCACCATCACCATCCCATCACATCACAACACCATCATATCATCCATCATTGATCATCATCATTCATCATCACCTCCTCCAACACCACCACCACCATCATCATAACATCATCATCATCACAATCACATCTTGCTACCTTCCCTCCTCTGTCCTCCTCCTCCTCCTCCTCCTCCTGCTCCTCCTCCTCCTCTCCTCGTCCTCCTCCTCCCCCTCATCCTCTCCTGCTTCCTCCTCCTCCTCCTCCTCCGCCCTCCTCCTCCTCCTCCTCCTCCTCGTCCTCCTCCTTTGTTCTGCTTACTATGGTTATGCCTCCTCCTCCTACTCCTTATCCTGCTGCTCCTCCTCCTCCTCCTCCTCCTCTTCGTCATCCTCCTCCTCGTCCTCTTAATTTTATTCGTAGTAGTCGCATTCCTCGTATTAGTATTAGTGTCCGTATGATTATCAGTAATCTTAGTATTAGTATTGACATCAGTCGCAATCATACTATTTTTCGTAGGGAGTATGATGTGTCATTCGTAGTAGTGTCATTTATATTACCACGAGTAGAATGCGTAGTATTACGAGTAGCATTACTAGTATGGATAATTTTAGTGTTCGTGTTATTACTATTATTCGGAGTCTTCTTACTCGTATTAGTGTTAGCCGCATGAGTATTATTACGATTCGTCGTATTACTATTATTGCTTTTGCGTGTTAGTAGTATTCTTTGTATTACTATTACTATTAATAGTAGTAGTAGTAGTAGTAGTAGTAGTAAAGCAGTAGTAGTAATTAGTAGTAGTAGTAGTAATAGTAGTATAGTAGTATTAGTAGTAGGGAGTAGTAGTGGTAGTGTTTAGTCGTCGTAGTAATGTAAGTCGTAAGTCGTTAGTCGTAGAGTAGTAGTAGTAGTATCAGTTCGTAGTTAGTTAGTATAGTGAGTTAGTCGTAGTCGTAGTCGTAGTCGTAGTAGTAGTCGTAGTCGTATCGTAGTCGTAGTAGTCGTCGTAGTAGTATTAGTAGTTTGTCGTAGTAGTAGTAGTAGTAGTAGTAGTAGTAGTGTAGTCGTTAGTTTTCGTAAGTCGGTAGTCTAGTAGTAGTGAGTTAGTAGTAGTAGTTGTTTGTTGTGTTGTAGTTGTAGTAGTAGTAGTAGTGTCGTAGTCGTAGTCGTTGTCGTAGTCGTAGTCGTAGTAGTAGTAGTAGTAGTAGTAGTAGTAGTTTAGTGTAGTGTAGTAGTAGTAGTTTTCGTAGTATAGTAGTAGTAGTGTAGTGTAGTGATAGTTAATTAGTAGCTAGTTAGTAGTAGTAGTAGTAGTAGTAGTAGCAGTAGTAGTAGTAGTATTAGTAGTAGTAGTAGTAGTAGTAGTAGAGTAGTAGTATTAGTAGTAGTAGTGCATGTGTAGTCGTAGTTAGTAGTATTAGTAACAGTAGTAGTAGTAGGTGCAGCAGTTAGTAGTAGTAGTAGTAGTGTAGCTAGCAGTAGCAGTAGCAGTAGTAGTAGTAGTAGTAGTAATCCTCCTCTTCCTGTTCCTCCTCCTCCTCCACTTCCTCCTCTTCCTGCTCCTCCTCCACCTTATCCTCCTCTGTGGCTCCTCCCCCCCTCCCTCCTCTCCTCATCCTCCTCATCATCATCATCATCATCATCCTCCTCCTCCTCACTCCTCTCTTCCCCCTCCTCCTCCTCCTCCTCCTCCTCCTCCTCCTCCTCCTCCTCTTGATCCTTCTCCTCGTCGTCCTTCTCCTCTTCGTCCTCCTCCTCCTCTTCTTCTGGTTCTTCTTATTACTATCATTCCTCGTCCTCCTCCTGGGCAAAATCTGCGGCCAGACGGAGTCCACCTGACCGAAGCCACTTTAGGGGCGTTGCACGTCCGCGAATTAACGCGGCAGTACGCCAGACTCACAGCCGTTGCTGTGAGTCAATAGGTACACCTTGGAGCCGAGTCTGAATTCACCTCGGGCGAGACGCCGAAGTGTCGTGGCCCCCATGATCCGACACATGTGGTGGACAAGGCTGGCCAAGCACAGAAACACGAACAGCAGCGAAACAGGCACAGAAAGTGCATCCAACAACGACAGGCCCGTTGTGGAGAACGACTTTGACAAGCGAATGACGCCGCTCGCCAGCTCCCAAGGCATGCTGCGCACAGAAAACACGGGAGACGATGTTTGTGGGAGCTGGCTCACGAACGAGGGCAAGCTGCGGCAGGCGAGGCTTGCCTTTTAAATGCTTGGGAGGGTGCCCACAATCAAGAAGACCACCCCCCCACCCGACCAATCCACGACGCCCACAACTTCACGACTTGAGGCCTCGCCTGCAACTGGTGCCTGGCAACGGAGTCCAGCCGCGCGCCGCTCGCACCCGCGCGCGCGGCAGCATCTGATTGAAAGTTGCCGAAGCGCTGCCTGTCCGTGATACGGCCTAGCTGCACATCAGCAGGGGTGGCGTGACCGATGATCTTGACCAGATCGATCGCGCCTCCCCAATCATCAACAAGCCTCCAAAGCTCACGCCAGAGGTGTGCATGTGAGGCAGCGTACGAGGTGGTGAAGAGCCGCCCGCGCACATGAAAACCATCAAACACATAATGCGAATCGGTGAACACACGTAGCGGCGGTGCCGCATGCCTGAGAGACTGGATGACTGCCATGAGCTCGGCAGCGTTGATACAGTGAAGTGGGTCCAACAAAGGCCCATACAGGCTTGCAGCAACCTCGTTGCGGCTGGGGTCCAGGGCGACACACCCCCATCCTGCAGATGCAATGGAGGCAAAATTAGCCTCATAGACAGAGCCGTCAACATAAACATCGCCAATGAACAGGCTGGGAGAGCCGCAGAGCCAGGTGACCTCCACACCTGGGTGCGGCCGCGACACGATGGGCATGGGCACAAGCGCTCGCTCAGCAAAGAGTGCCGCGAGCGAGGAATTGGCAGCAGCAGCTTCAGTCGTGGATCGAAGGTGCGCTCTCTGCACGGCAGGCAGCCTAGACTTCAGCAGTGACAGGAGGGGCTGCAGCAGAATACCACGTTCAAACTCTGGCTCCTCCAGATGATCAGCGACGCGACGCCATTGCCACGCTTCAACAGCACGAAAGAGGAGGGCCTGCACGGTGAGTGGGCAGTAGTCGTTGGGGTTGACGATGGCACCGTCGGGCCAGACCCAGGCATCGGCGGAGTACGCGGTGATGCCCACACGCCTAAGGGAGGCCCACAGAGCGCCAGAGGGGCCCCTGATGGAGGACCAAGGGTGCGACAGACCCGAGAGATGAGCATGGGCCTCACGAAGGCCGATATCCAGGGCCTGGAAGGGCAACCAGTGGTCCTGGAGAGCAAGTAAGGAGGATTTAACAGGCAACCAAGTAGCTCTGTATATGGGGTCCAGACAGGGAACAGGGGCCAACAAGAGGGCCAGGGTGCGGGACTTGCCATCTTGATGGTGGTCCTGAAGTTTACCAGCAACTCCTCGCAGAGCCTCCAACTCCCGTCCGTTAGTGCCCATAACAGAAGAACCATAAAGCACGGAAGTCTCCAGAGCACTTCGAGCCATGCGCCCAAGCACGCGGCGACGAGGCTTAGAACCCTGCAGAAAAGACGTGCGTTTCCTACGCAGCCGCATCGCCTTGACGCGATCGGCGGTGGTGGCCTTGCCACCGACTTGGCCCGAGGCAAAATCCACACCGAGATTACGCTCCGAGCGTACAGGCAGGGGTCGGCATCATCATCATCATCATCATCATCATCATCATCATCATCATCATCATCATCATCATCATCATCATCATCAGCATCATCCTCATCCTCATCCTCATCTCATCTCAATCATCAGCATCAGCATCAGCAGCAGCAGCAGCATCAGATCATCATCATCAGCAATCTCTCAGAGCAAAGCGCATCATCAGCAACAGCATCAATCATCAGCAGCATCATCATCAGCAGCATCATCATCTCAGCATCATCATCATCAGTTATCAATAGCAGCAGCACAATCTATCACCTCCATCATCAATCATCATCATTATTTCATATCATCTTCATCATCATCATCTTTTCATCATCATCATCATCTCCCTCATCTTAAGCAGCTATCATCATTATCATCAATCAAGCAGCATCATCAGCATCAGCATCTTCATCAGCAGCAAGCTCATCAACAGCGGCATCCTATCATCAGCAGCAACATCATCATCAGCAGCTGCATAATCATCATTAATCAGCTGCGCATTACATCAGCAGCAGCAGCTAACAGCAGCAGCATCATCATCATCTAACCATCATCATTCAGCATCAGCAGCATCAGCATCATCATCACTCTGCAGCATCCTAATCGACAATCATAGCACATCCTCATCCTCATCATCTCTCTCCTATCATCAGCATTTTTTTTTTCCATCAGGCTTCAGCTTCAGCATCAAGCAGCCAGCAGCATCGATCTCCTTCATCATCAGGCATTATCATCAGCGGTGCTATCTGGGGAACCAGCTTTCAGCATCATCATCAGCGCAGCATCATCATCATCAATCAGCATCATTCATCATCGCATCATCACATCATCATCACATCATCATCATCATCATCATCATCATCATCATCATCATCATCATCATCATCATCATCATCATCATCATCATCATAAGCAGCATCATCATCATTATCATCATCAGCAGCATCATCAGCATCAGCATCATCATCAGCAGCAGCATCATCAGCATCAGCATCATCATCATCAGCAGCAACATCATCATCATCAGCAGCATCATCATCAGCAGCAGCATTATCATCAGCAGCAGCAGCAACAGCAGCAGCATCATCATCATCACCATCATCATCAGCATCAGCAGCATCAGCATCATCAGCATCATCATCATCATCATCATCATCATCATCATCATCATCATCAACATCATCATCATCATCCTCATCCTCATCCTCACCCTCACCCTCATCCTCACCCTCCTCATGACCCGACCCGTGGCGTCCATCCGCAGCCCGTTCAGCCCAGCTGATCGGGCGGGGATGTCCCGGCTGCCCCCTCCAGTCTTCGGAGAGGTGGGCGCGTTGCACGCGGGGGTGACGGCGGGGGCGGGCTTAGGCGGGGGACTCGAAGGGGGAGGTGTCGCCGTCTCGGCAGGAGGCAGCGCGGAGGTCGGGGCCCCCTGGTAAAGCAGTGCCGGCGGTACTTCTGCCCCGTCATGCCCGGCGGCCCCCCAAAAAGCACCGCGGCCCCAGCCGTCCAACCTGGCCAAGGGCTCAAGACTTGATCGCCTCGAAACCGTGGCGTTCAGTGGACGGAGGAAGGGGGAGGGACAAGCAGGGACAGGGTGCCAGAGGGGGGGGTCGAGAGACAGTGGGAGGGGAGGGGAGGGGAGGGGACGCACAGGGAAGGGAAGCGGGAGGGGCAGGGAAGCGGGAGGGGAGGGGAGCGGAGGGGGAAGGGAGAGGGAGGGGCTTTGCTGGCCATCTGGGCTGCTCCCTCGTCCGCTGGCTTGTGTTGTTGTTGTTCTTGCTGTTGCTGTTGCTGTTGCTGTTGCTGTTGTTGTTGTTGTTATTGTTGTTGTCGTTGTCGTTGTCGTTGTCGTTGTCGTTGTCGTTGTTTTTGTTGTTGTTGCTGTTGCTGTTGTTGCTATTGTTGTTGTTGTTGCTGTTGTTGTTGTTGTTGTTGTTGTTGTTTTATTGTTGTTGGTGGTGGTGGTGGTGTTGTTGCTGTTGTTGCTGCTGTTGGTGTTGGTGTTGTTGTTGTTGTTGCTGTTGTTGTTGTGGTTGTTGTTGGTGGTGTTGGTGGTGTTGGTGGTGTTGGTGTTGATTCGCCCTCTGGGCTTCCGCGGGTTGGGATGGGCCATACTCCCCCCCCGCACAGGCGAGGTCGCCTCGCGCGCCCGTCTTGCTCATGGAGTGTAGCAGGAGAGCGAGAGAGGCATAGGCACGGCCTTGAACTCCTTCGTGACCTCTGTCGAGACCCCACCAACGACCTCGACCTTTGCACCAGAAGGCTGAACCCGAACTTTCACTACGATATCACTGTTCGTACGCCAATCGAACTTCAAGCAGGAGGGGCAATCCTTTGGCAGGACGGGCAGTGCTTCGCCGCTGCTCGCCAGGGCCGTCACGGAAGGCTGAGGGCTGTCCTTGCTTGCGTCGAAAAACACCCCGAGGCCGTCGAACGCATTCCTATAGCCAAAGAGCCCGAAGCCTTTCGATCGGACGTGCTCGAACCAGCTGGTGTCTATAATCTCCTGCTGGTTCTGCGCATGCCCATCGACCACCTCCGCCTGGGCGGCCGTGGCGTTCTCGTACACGTACCAGAACGCGAAGCCGGTGGGCTCTGCCCCAAGCGGGCGGGCCTTGAAGGTCATCTGGACCTCGAAGTCGGCCGTGAGGATCGGATACATGCTCCACATCATGCCTATGCGGCCGGGGATGCCGGGGCTGATGACTAGCGTGTCAGCGGTGGGGGTCACGGCGCCGCCCAGGTACCACTCGGTCGCGAGCTTCCTGAGGTCCTCGGGCGGGTCACGACGGGTGGAGGGGGGAGCCGCCGCGGCGGCCGCGGCGGCGAAACGGGAGGGGGAGGAGGGGAGGAGGACGACGGAAGGGGCCCAGGGATACTACACAGAGAAGTAGGCACAAATACCAGGGCTCCCATACTTGCCATCTTTCCTGGATGTTCGTCCTCCCCTCCACTTCGCATATTTTCAAAATTTTCCTGGGACTCGACGGTTCTTTATGTCTGTATGGCTTTTCTGACTGAAGAGGGGGCAGCAGCTGAAAAAAGCAGAGGAGGCAGGCGAGAAGGATGAGGCGAGACGAGGTGGAGGAGAGCAGGGGGTGTTAAGAAAGAACACAATCAGGAAGATCAGGAGGAGGCAGCGGAGAAGCCAGGGGATAATCAAGGGCCAGAAGATGAGGAGGAGCACTGGGAGGGTGGAGAGCAGAAGATGAGGACGACAGGGGAGAATGATGAGGACGACGATGATGGCGATGATGGTTGCTGTGGTAATGATGATGCGAATGATAATGTTGATGACGATGATGATGATGCTGATGACGATGATGATGATGCTGATGATGATGATGATGATGATGATGGTGATGACGATACTTACAATCATGGTGATGGCGACGGTGGTGAGGACAACTATGCTGAGGACGACTATGGTTATGACGACGATGACGACGATGACGATGATGGCGATGATGACGATGGTGACGATGCTGACGATAAAGACGATGAAGACGATGAAGATAATGATGATGATGATGATGATGATGATGATGATGATGATGATGATGAGGCTAAAGATGACGATGACGATAGTGGTGATGATGATGCTTCTGATGATGATGATACTGATACTGATGGCGATGGTTACGATGATGATGGTGATGATTATGGTGATACTGGTCGTGGTGATGATGATGATGATGATGATGATGAAGGTGGTGCTGCTGATGGTTGTGATTATGATGCTGATGAAGCTGACGGTGTTGATGGTGATGCCGTTGATGCTGATCATGATGTTGGTGGTGGTGATGATGCTGAGTGTGAGTATGCTGCTTAGTGTTATGATCGTGATGATGCTGATGACGACGACGATGATCACGATGCTGCTGGTGATGATGATGGTGATGACGACGATGTTGGTGATGATGATGATGATGATGATGATGATGATGATGATGATGATGAACCCCTTAGATTATATGAAAAACTCTCCCCCTCCCATTCCTCCTCCCCCCCGTCCGTCCGTCAGCCGTTCTTCTCGTAAGCTCGCCGCCGTGGCCCAAAGCACGCGAGTTTCCTTGGGTCAACATGGGAGCGGCAATGCGCAGGAGAGCCAATGTCAACACAAAGGAGTGGTGGACCCCTCAGTCTGCGCGCGAAGCAGGCTAACTGAAGGTTTAGGTTTACCGCCTCTCTGGATGATCGCGTGAAGCTAGCTGGAGCCAGTTGTCGTAAACACAGTGCGGAATAAGCAGCTTGACCCCAAAGTCCCCAGCTACAGCCCAAGGGTTGACACACTCGGGAGCTGAAGGAAATGCGAGAAGAAGCGGGAACCCAATGCCCTCACCCACGGCCCTGGGATCAACACAAAAGGAATTGAAAGTTGATTTGAGAAGGATCTGGAGCTAAAGGTCTTCGACGCATCAAGAGTGGAGCACAAGCAGCTTGATTCCAACATCTACATCAAGCGCCAGGGAAAGGAAGCAGCTGCGAAAATATGATGGAGCCCAACATAATCTGCCACAACCTTGGGATCAGTGGCTGAGGAATTGCAGCAGGTGCGAGAACAAATTGGAGCCAAATCGTCTTCAGCTTCTGCTATGGAAAAGGTACGCTGGGAACCGAACTGCTCTTGGAACTGAAATATGCGCGGGAATCAAATGGAGCCCAACGTCATCAGTTATAACCTTCGGATCAGAAACGGGGGGCGTGCAGTAAAGATAAGAATTCATTGGAACCCAGGCGTCTTCAACTTCAAACAGACCTTGGATCACCGCGCCCTGGAATGGAGGCAAATGTGACCATGTTGGAGGAGGCGAAGAGCTTGTGCCGTGTGTCCTGAGGTACAGCAACTGGATCAAATCAGCCGAAACACGCTCGCAGCGTGAGGGAAGCTGGAGGCGTATGTCTGCAGCTTCATGTCGTGATTGTGCGCGTACGTAGAGGGCCCGCAATATCATGGAAGGCTGCTGGTCCATCTTCCGAACTACAGTGCGGGGCCAGCGCATGCGAAAAATCTGGTACAGACTTCATCAATAAATCGGAAAGTAGCTGGGGCGAACGTCGTCAGGGCTCCGTCCAAGGATGACCCTCGTGTAGTTATGTCCAATCCTGTCGGGTCAATCCCTCCCTCCCCTTTCAACGTTCATCTGATCAATATTACGCGCAATCGCACCCAGAAGCGGTCCAGAGCTGGTCCTGGGCACCGCTGTCATAGAAGTGATACCATGCGGGCCACACGCGCGCATATCCCTTGGGAAATACTAGCACCATGCGGGCCACGCTGCATGTGGCACTGCGCACCTCCCCAGTCAAATTGCACGTTGGGATGCAGATGGGGTTGATGTTGCGAGGATGCGGACGCAGTCTCATAAACTCAAACCATACCATGCAGATCACACGTGCACATGTCGATTCATTGGAGGTGTCTGTCGCATGCCAAGCTAAATCTGTCAAAGGCAGTCGGCTGCTATGCAAGCTGCTTTGCGCGTCCGCATTTGACGACATCAAATGCTTTAACCACATGTTCTCTAACAGCACTATCCGCAATCTGCCGAAACATGTGTTGAACAGAGCCCTTGCTCGGCGTCGGGCTGCCCCTCGCCATTCTGATGAACCCGCTCCGCGCGGGACTCTCGCGCTCTTCCTGCGTGACACAGACACCGCGCACTGCGTGAGCTTGTAAACCAACCGCTGATCCCGTTCGCCAAGGCAAGTGGAAGCGGCGATGACATGAGGCCTCACACACCAGGGTCGCACGCATGGATGTCCTACGCGACGTACCCCGCACTTCAATGTCCAGCCAAACCCAGCCCGCCCGTCCGTCCCGCCCACTAGGTTGTCCGGCTCGACGAGCCCGATTGGTCTTTTTCCTCTCCCTCCCCTTCCTCCCCCTCCTCCTCCTCCTCCTCCTCCTCCTCCTCCTCCTCCTCCTCCTCCTCATCCGCCTCATCCTCCCCCCTTCATCCTTCCTCCCATTCCTTCATCCCTCCCTCCCTTCCTCCCTTCCTCCTCCCTCTCTCCTCCATTTCTCCCCCCGCCCTTCCCCTCCTCCCTCCACTCCTCCCTCCCCTCAGCAAGGGGCGGGAGAGCAGTCCGGAGGCGAGCCAACGGAGTGCAGGGGCAGGACCTTGTCGTACCCGAGGACGCCGACATGCAGCCGCAGCGCCGCGGCCCAGACCAGAAGCCGGGCAACGGCGAGCATCCTCCCCGCGGCGGTGCACGAGAAGGGGGGCGTCCACGCGGGGGGGGGGGTTGCAGCTCTGGACCACGAGGCACGTGCACGGACGAGGGGAGGACCAAGTGAACGTGTTGGAGAGGAGGAGGCGGAGGCGAAGCAGCAGGACGAGGAGGAGGAGGCGGAGGAGGAGGCAGAGGAGGCAGAGGCGGAGGAGGAGGAGGAGGAGGACCAGTGTAAACCCAAGCGTCATCAACGATGTTGGAGTAAACTCTCCCTCCAAGCTCCCTCTGTTTAATTCGTCCCCTATGACGGTTAATTTCCATTGATGGAACTGCCTCGTTGGAAGACACCCGTTTGAAGACCCTGGAACATGCCAATTCATTGTTCTCGGGATTCCAACGCCACGGATCAACCTGACTGTTGCGTCTTGACGATCCTGAATCGTGCCAGAACGCCACTCCTAGGACTTCAACTCGGAGAATCAACGTAACTGCTGCACCCGCATAATCCTGAATCCTTCAAAAGCACCATTTCTGGTACGTTGATGATGGGAAGCCGTGAAGCCACATTTTGAAAAGGAACCGCCCTCAGCCCGTGAAACTCTTGCAACTATTTAGAACGAATGTGCGCCACGCTAAAGCGAGAACTACATTTTGAAAACGATTCGCCCTTAGTCCGTGAAACTGTGACATCTGTTTAAACAGAATGTGCGCCACGCTAAAGCGAGAACCACATGTTGAAAACCACTCGCCCTCAGTCCGTGAAAATCTGGCAAATGTTTAAAACGAATGTGCGCCGCGTTAAGGCGAGAGCTTCATTTTGAAAACGACCCGCCCTCCATCTTTGAATCTGTCGCCAATTTCAAAGCTTCAGAATCATAAGTGGTGAGGAAGTCTCAGGCGAAGCGCCCAGCCCGCCCTAAAAACTGGCCTCGGGGTGCGAGCGACAGGGAGAAGTTATCGATAAGGAAAAGGAAGGGAGGATGAGGAGGAGGAGGAGGAGGAGGAGGAGAAGGAGGGGGAGGAGGAGGGGAAGGAGGAGGAGGAGCGTTCCCCAGAAATCATGGCAGGCATCGTGGCTCTGGCCATAGTAGCCCCCCCATCGTTACCCCCTGCCTGGCCGCCCCCGAGCCCCCGAAGCCCCCGGGAGCTCCCCCGTGCCGCCGAGGGGGGCGCGGGGGGGGGGGAGGGCCGTCCTGCCGGGGGGCGCACGCAGAGGTGCGCAGGCCACTGAGATCCCGGCGTCGCAACTCTTCACGACGGGCGATCTGCCCCGACTCGGGGCCCTCCGCCCTCCTTCCCTTCCTCCCTGCTCCCTGCTCCCTCACAGATCGATCTGGCTCGAAAAATGCAGCAGAAAGATGGGGCCTCGAGCTCCCGTCGTGACGCTCCACGATGCTGCACGACTCTTCCGCAGCGTCGTGTCCCAGGGGAGCCAGGAGGCGGGGGTTCAGAGGAACATCGCTCTGGGCGGCCCGCGGAGGAGGGACATGCCAGCCTCCAGCTGGGTTCGCTCCCTCACCCCCGCCCCCTGGGTCATCCCCCCACTGCGCACTCTCGACGTTGGACGTCCTGGGGTTAGACGCTCGTTCTGGGGACCTTCTTGGAGCCGCTCGCTCCACTCGTGCGTCGAAATTGCGTCGAACGTTCGTAGACCCGCATCGAACCTGAGTCGAACTTGAGTCGAACGTTAGTCGAACCGGAGTCGAAGCTGAGTCGAAGTTGAGTCGAACTTGAGTCGAACTTGAGTCAAACAGATCCATCATGCAGGACCCAGAATCGGCGGCGAGCGAGGGGGGGAAGTGAGAAGGAAAAGGCCTTCTCAGAAGGCGGCGGGACCTCTTAGAAGCCTTTACGCCTCCTGAGAAGTTTTCTGTGTCTTCGGAGAAGGCTCTCAGAAGGCCAGGGGGGACTTCCGAGCCTTCTGAGAAGGCCCGCCCCAAAACGAGCATCGAACCGGGGCTGCCTGGGAATGGCCTCGGACGCCTCCGGCGGGCCCTCGCCTGCGCTCGGGGGCCATCTGGGGCTCTCGGAGGCTCCCGGAAGCCCTGGGGGATGGTTCGGCCGCATCTTCTTCGAGCAGGAGAGGAAGGAGAACGAATCGGGGGGGAGGCGTCGATCGAGCCAGAATCAACGCTTCATCGCTGGCAGGTCGGCGATAGGCCCTGCACCGCGAGGCCGCGCGCTGCTGGGCGGGCCCAGGCGATGGGGCCCCTGTCGGCGACGCATGGGCGACTGGGGGTCGCTAGGCTGCACCCTGAGCCTTCCCCCCCCGGACGCTGTTCCTGAAAAAAATCGGAGGGAGGAGGAGGAGCGAGCGAATGAGCGAGTGAGGCGCTCCCGCAAAGCGGGTCCCTGAACCAAGTGCTGGGACTGAAAGCTTAGCGTGCAGAGGAGGAGGATGATGCTCCCTTTTCTCAGCTCAGGCGGGCCAGGTGGCGAGGCTTCGAGACGCTGCAGGCGCAAGAGGCTGCCGCCCGGGGATCTCCGACCCGCGGGCGGCCACGGACATCAACTGAAATTTCGGACTCATGCAAAGATAAAGGGAAAGCGGGGGGGGGAGGGAGGGAGCTTGAGCGAAAACGTCCACGGAAGATCGCAGACGGGCGGCCCGCAACGCTTCTCAAGGAGCAACCCTGTTCGGAGAACGACTTATGCTCCCTTTTCTCAGCTCAGGCGGGCCAGGTGGCGAGGCTTCGAGACGCTGCAGGCGCAAGAGGCTGCCGCCCGGGGATCTCCGACCCGCGGGCGGCCACGGACATCAACTGAAATTTCGGACTCATGCAAAATGCTGCAAATTGCACAGCTGAACTGGCAACGCCGAGAATGCATTTACTGAAAAGCCTGAATATTCACGGGCCCTCAAGCGCTCGAGCAGCGCGGCCAATCAAAACGGAGAACTGCTTAGCTCGGGACCTGGCCTTTTCATCGGCGTACGCTCTGGCGAGGATATTGCAGAGCTTACGAGGATATGCTTCCGCCAACTTTGTGCGGAACCTGCCTGAAGCGCCCTTTCCGGACAGCTCTTGATGCTTCTGTCCTGTGATGACACAGACGGGCCCTACACATCTGAATTTGGCCAAGGGCGCCAGGTCGAGGAGAAATGCCACGATCTTGGTGCTCTTCCTCCAGGGCGTTCCGAAACGGCAGTACTCGATCACCTGGGACGAGACCTGCTGGCGTCGGAGCAGGGCGAGCATTGGCGGCAGCTGCCACGCGTAGCTCAGCGCGGGGTTCTCCAGGGCCCACGGGACGAAACACTGGCAGCACAGCACGCAGAACGATATCGTGAGCCGCGCGTACAGGTTGCCCCACTTCACTTTCTGGAAGTCGACGCCCTCGATGGGGAGGCTGGGCAGCCCCCAGATGTGCTCCTGCGACCTGAGGCGGGGCGGGCCGTTGGGGCGGTCTCGTGCCCGTGAGAAAGTCTCGCAGGGAAAACCAGCATGCAGGCCGCAGACGAGCCCCGCCCGAATCCAGCCCCGAATGAGGCGGGCGTTCCTGGGGTCGCGCAGGTCGTAGGCGGGGCCGTACACGATGTCCCAGCGCAGGGTGGGGACGTTCCCCCGTCCCACGGCGTCGGACAGGTGGCCCGAGCCCGCGAACAGCTCGAGGAACACGGCGATGGTCGGCGCCCTCAGCGGCCCGAAGGTGGCGCCTGCCTCCCCCGCGGCGCGTCGGGGAGCGCCTGAGCGGTCGCCGCGGCCGCCCGCTGCACGTCGGGCGGCAGGCGGCGCAAGAGGTCGGCCAGGCGCCCCCCGTGCCAGCAGCGCCGGAGGCTCAGGGTCGACCGCCACCGCTCGCGGCGCTGGAGCTCGACCAGCCGCCGGGCGCCGGTCGCGGAGGCGGCGCTCGCCCCCGTGTGCCCGAAGCGGCAGGCGTCGGGCAGCCCGAGGGGCCCCAGGCGCCAGGCAGCGGCGGCCCCGTCCAGGGCCCGCCGCAGGGCGCAGGGCGAGAGCTCCCGCCAGGGTCCCGCGCTGCGCGCCAGCACCAGCTGCACCAGGGCGTCCGCGAGCTCCGCTTGCCGGTGGAGGTCGACGACGATCGCCTGGTCGAACTCCCAGCTCTGGGGCGGGGTCCGCATCCCGATCAGGTGGAGCAGCACCGATGTGGGGGTCCCCTCGCGGGCTCCGCTGAAGGCTCCGGCCGCCGCGGCGCGGCACCGTACCAAGAGTGGCATCCCCGGGCGCGAGAGCAGCTCCATCATCTTGAGGCCCGCCAGCGCGTGGGGTCGCAGCCTCTGGCGGCACATCCAGCTCGCCAGCAGCGCTATCACGTCGTGGGGCAGGGGCAGGCGGCCTCCCGCCGGGGCAGCACGGCAATGGCCCCGCGGGCAGTGGCGGCAGATGGGCATCCGCCCGTCCCCCCGCCTGCCGAGGCGGGGCCTGGCCCACCGCACCGACGCCAGGAGCTTCTCGCCTGCGCTCAGCGAGCCGCCTCTCCTGAACATGATCTCCATCCCGCCCGCGGTGGAGAGGTCCCTCTCCTTCTCGGTGATCGGGCGGACTCCGCGGGAGTTGGGGAACCTGCGCAGGGCGGCCAGGTAGAGAGAGCACTGGGCCTGAGTCATCGCCGATACCGAGGCCCTCCGAAGCACACCCGTCCGGGCTTCCAGGGCCCGCCCAGCAACCGGCTCGGCAGCGCGCCCAGCCCGCACCCGCGCCGCTGCCGCCCGCGGGCCCCCAGATGCCAGGGGGGCCGAGGCCGGGGGGGAGGCCGACCCCGAGCTGGGCAGCGGCGGCAGGCGCCCCGCGAGGGTCGTCGACCTGTCGGACCTGCCGCGCGCCAGCCTCACGGCCCTCGTCGGCGGCGGCTGCGAGCTCGCGCCGCAGGCCGGCAAGCGGATCGCTCGGCGCCGGGCGCCCGCGAGACGGCCCGTCCGCAGGGTTGAGCTCCGACGCGATCCACCGCGACCGCAGGAGGCTGCCGGTCCCCAGCAGCAGGGCGCCCAGCCGGCGGGTCACCGAGAGCATGCTTTCGGAGGAGGACCGCCCCTTCGCGGCGGCCAGGGAGGCGGAGATCGAGTCCCCTATCACGAGCAGCCTCGAGCCCAAGTTGGCGACGGACCTCAGGAGGTGGCGGACCCCGTACAACAGCGCCTCCGCTTCCAGGGCCGGCATAGACCCCGAGGGCCGTCTCCACTTCTGCCTCCCGCACACCTTCCAGGGGGCCCTCAAGAGGTCCAAGGGGACGTCCTCGAACGGCACCCGGCGTCGGCGGTCGAACTCGCTTTCGGGCCGGTCTCGCCCAGTCTGGGGCCGCACGTGCTCCATCAGGATCCGCCCGTCGGCCTCCCCTTCACCCCCGTGCAACTGCGCAGCGGCCGCGGCGAAAGCACGCTCTCGGAGTGGCAGCCCCTCACGGGCCGCCACCCGAGCCCCAGCTCGCTCCGAGTGTCGGCAGGCCTCCTTGACCAGAGCCACCGGCGGTCGTCCCCGAACGGCCCCAAGGCCCCACGGCGATGCGTCCACCACAACGACGTCAGGACAGGTACCTGCTGAAGTGTTGACCCAGATGAGCGGGGCGATACGGTCCCAGGTGTCGAGCTCCTTCCGCGCTGAGGCCCAGAGGGCCCGAGGCCCCCGGGCTGGGCATCTCCGCGCGGCCTCACAGAACCTGTAACAATATTTGAAAACGCTGAGCGACTCACGCCTACACAGGCCGATGAAACACAGATGGCCCAGGAGGCGCTCTAGGTCCCCTCCAGAGACCGAGGCCCGCGCCAAAAGACCCCGAATGGCGAGTCGAGCCTTCCAGACGCGCTCGGGGGTCGGGCGGAAGGTGCGCCGAAGGCAGTCGATCTCCCACCCCAGCACGACATCCCGACCGCACGAAACAGAGTCTTTATGCAGAGGCAGCCCGCGGGCCTCGAGGGTTCGAGACACTCCTGCCAGGCGCTCGCGGACCACCGCCTCGCTCGTCGAAAACACGACATAGTTATCAACGTACTGTGCATGGGGGGAGGAGGCGAGGGGAGGCGGAGGAGAGCCGTCAGCGAGCCGGGCAGCAGCAGGGGATCCTCCCTCCTCGGCCGCCCGCTCGTGGATAGCCTGGCACCACCACAGGGCCCAAGACCAGCCCATGGGCAGGGCACGCATCCGAGGGGTGACCCAGGTCCCCGGGGACACCCGGACGCCCCGGAGATGAGAGATGCCCACCCACGAGGCCCGAACTTTTCGCAGCCCGAAGAACTGCCGGAGCCCTGCCGGGAGCTCCATGCGATAGAAAGCGTCTTTTATGTCGACCTGGCCGATAAAAACGGGCTGACCGAAAGATTCCTCGTCATGCACCTGGGCGAGCGTATCGCCAGACACTAAACTGACAGGGGCGGGAGGCTCAAAATGCTGATTAGACCGACGACAGTCGACGACCAGGCGCTGCCTCCCGCCACCCTTCTTCACAAAGAAGCAATCCACCACCTCGGTAGCTCGCTCGAGCGTCAGCTCAACTACGCCCGCTTCGACCAATCGCTGAACGAATTCGCCGTAAAGAGCAGGGGAGTGGAGGCGAGGGTCGCCATAGGGCCGACGCGGGCCCGAGTCCTTTAATTTCGTGCGAGCCACGTCGATGGGCAAAACTTGCGACTCAACAAAGCGTGCAACAGTGCTTTCCCCGCCGGATCCCCAAAGCCGAGCGAGCGGAGTCGGTACAGACCCAGCTGCTGGTAGGGACACGCGGGAGGCTTCATAGCCCACGGGGCCCCCCCCTGCGTCGTAGGGGAGGCCGAGGCGCAGCGCCTGGAGGGCTGCCGCCTGCGAAAGATCATCCGGGGGAGGCCCCAGGAAAGAGACAGAGGATTCAACATGCTCGAGCATCCGCTGCTGCCCGCGGCCCAGCTCAGATGGCACAAGTACCCCATCACGACGGCCGTACAGCGTGTTGAGACCCTCCAGGCACCGAAGAACGTCGGCGCGACGACGCTGCCGACGGCCGACTCTCTGTCGGCAACCTCGCGAGAGCCCAGGTGCAGGTGGCCCCGGCGAGGTGAGGAGATCCGTGGGGAAGGGCAGTAGATCCCTTCCCACGTTCCTGTCAAAATCTCCCGGCGGCGCGACGGCCGGCCGAGCATCCCCAGTCATGTTGGGTTCTCCCCCACCAGACCTGAGGGACGTCTGGTGGGGGCGGTCGGGCATCACCCCTGGCCCTGCCCCTGGCCCTGCGTCCGCCAGCCCAGCGACTCCCGGGCCTCGCGTGCCTGCAGGGGGCTCCTGGCCAGCGCGGCGTCGCGCTCCCGGCCCAGCTCGACGCTCTCGTGGGGCGCGGGCGACACCCTGACCCTCGGTGCGGCACGGGCGGTGACGTCGAAGGCGGCCTGCTCGGCGGCGGGGGGCCTCCCCACGGGAGAGCCCGCCGTCCTCTCGCGCAGCTTGTCACAGTAGCAGTACTCGATCGTCTGGATCCGGCACGACACCTTCTCCACCGTGAGGAAGGGGGGCGCGTCCTCCTGATCGTGCTGGAGCAGCGCCTCCAAGTAGCTGATCCCCTTGGCGTACTCCTCCATGCCCCACTGGGTGTCCCGCAGGCCGCTCCGCTTCTTGCCGTGCGCGAAGTGGGGCTCGAGAGGGCGGCCCTCGCCCGCGAAGTGCTCGAGGCTCCACTTGGTCGTCCTCAGCGCGATGGCGTCGGGGAGGTGCTCCTGGCGGCCGCCCTCCTCGAAACTCTCGAGCGTCCAGAAGGGCCTGCCCCCGCGAGCGAGGCGGACCGGCAGCAGGCGGCGGTCGGGCGCCTCCGTTGGGTCGGCGTAGTCCCACTCGTCACCGACGATGACCCACTCGACGAAGGACGACGACCCATCTGCGAAGGGAGCGGCTCCTCGGGCGGGAGTGCCCGCCCCCGCGGGGACAGCCCAGGGGGAGATCACGACGCCGTAGTGGTAGCCCCTCCACTCCTGGGCGTCGCGCCAGTTGACCACGGGCGCGGGGACGACGCCCCCAGCGCCTCCCGCCTGCACCAGGGGCCGGGTCGGCTCGTCCGCGCCCGCCGCGAGGGCTGCCCCAGCAGGCGCCGGCGCAGCGCCCGCCCCTCCGCCGCCAGCGGCCGGCGTAGCTGCCGCGGCCGCGCCCCCTCGGCGCTTCCTCTCGCCCAGCTGGGGCGCAGGCACTGGGACGGCGGGTGCTGCGGTGGGCGGCGGGGCGGCCGCCGGCTCGACGACCCAGCCCCCGCCCGGCGGCCCGCCGGCCCGCCGGCGGCGGTCAGCCCCGCCGGGGCGGCCCCGACAGCGGCGGCCGGCGCCCCTAGCCCAGCCCAGGGCCACGCCTCGAGGACGGTCGCCGGCACGGCCTCCACCTTCCCAGGTCGCCGAGTGCGAAGCCGAGCACGAGCGACGCCACGGTCGTCCCCCAGGGCGCGGCTGCCGTCGGGGCCGCGGGCGCCACAGGGGGGGCGAGCCGGCTCCTCCCGCGACCACTGAGGAATCGGCGCCTCGGGGCGGGCCCGGCAGGGCGGCCCCGCGGGGCAGCCGCAACGGCAGCCCGGGCGCGCCGACGGCGGCCACGGCGGCGGCGGGGGCGCCCGACTCAACCAGGAGGCCACGCCATGCGAGAGCAGGGTGAGGGCTCCGACCGCCCACGGGTGCACCATGCCCCGTGGGGAAAAGCTTGAGCGAAAACGTCCACGGAAGATCGCAGACGGGCGGCCCGCAACGCTTCTCAAGGAGCAACCCTGTTCGGAGAACGACTTAGGAGGAGGAGGACGGAGCGACAGAGAGGAGGAGAAAGGAGGAGGAACTGCATCACTTCTGCAAGGGGGTGCGGCGAGATGGCCGACAGCATCATCAAAGCGAAGCCACGCGCAGATAGCAGCGCTCACGACAGCTGAAATCACGGAGAATGACGTCTGCGATTTGCTGAGCCATGACGGGGGAAGATGAGGACCAAGGAAGAGCAACTTGAAGAAGAGAAAGGGCAAGAGCATTGCGGGAGGAGGAGGGGACGAGTTGACCTGTCTAGTTTAAAGATGGACTGATAAAGATGGGCTAGGGTCGTGCTGACCGCTCTTGCGGTTGGTCGGTCAGACATCTCAGACGCCCTCGCATTCAAACCCGATGCGTGGGTCGACGAGCTGAGCCGTTGCATCGACAGGGCAGCGGGAATCAACACTAACACAGAGAGAGGCTTGCTGGTGAGAGTCGAGTTCCGGAATCGGCTGAACTACGCTGGCAGGGCGCAGTGGACACGTATTAGTACAATGAGGACAGTGGGAGCTCAACCCCAAGAAACCTTCCACGGGAAAGCCAACCCTGACCCCCAAGGACGTCCACTGATGTTTGATGTGGAAACGTTGCGCTTTCCTCAGCAAAACCATCGAAACCCAAGAAACCCAGGGCACCCTGGAGGCGAAAAGGGTGTTTCTTGAAATGGTTTTCTACTGCACTCTAGGATTATGGATGCCATGACAGTGGACACTCTAGCAAACCTATCATTGAATAAAAGATGTGTTTAAAATGTAGGATCCATGCTCGAAACATGTTTTAAACATGTTACACGTTTGAAACATTGTAATACATGATTTAAACATATGGGAATTATTTGGCAGCATGCTTCCTCTCCATGAATCGACTTCCACACCTCTAGGAGCGGGCCAAGACCAGGAACGGAAAAAAACGATGAGAAGAAATGGAGCTCGAAGCAATCGAGTCGCGAGACAGAGAAGCGTCACGTGGCAAAGAAGATGGGCAACTGGGGACATTGCCAGCCGTCCCCAGAGCGAACACAACAATTCGTTGCTGCATCCATCGAGCGAACAGTGACCTGGATGCTGCGAATGAATCGAGCGGCGCTGTGTGTGTTCTCGCGGTTGACGGGAAGACAAGGCACTCACTGGCCCGCACACACCCTCAGCAAACATTCCGTTTTTGACGAAACTCGTTATATTGACTACCCGTGAAAGCAAAGCGATGAGCTCTGCGGCAGCGCGAGCCATCTGACGTAGCACACCGCTGACGATCTCAGCCTCGCTGACCCAGTCATACCGCCGATGTATGCTCGTGAGCACGTATTGGCACCATGCGTGTATGCTACACTCTTGCCCAAGAGCCATCATGACCAAACCTCGCGCAAGGAACGTATTGGCCGACTCGGTATGCTTCCGTCATTACTTCCAACGCCATCGTCCCCCTCCCTCTCGTGTCTCCCCCATCCGTTCCTTAGCATTGTACAAGCCGTCTTTTTCACTACAAGGAGCTCCTATCTGAAAGACTAGCACCCGATGGGCCTACCCATCAGGCGAAAGCCCCGTTTGGAAAAGAAACGACCTTGCATCTGGAGTGCGAGAAGCATGATCATGCAACCCAGCGAAATGTCCAACGAGATCTCCCTTTCGAAAGATGGCCACCCCCCTCCCCCAACCGTGTCAGTGATGTACGAATTCATATCTCTGGCCATGAACATTGATGACGTCTCAAGCGAGAACCCCACCTGTTAAAACTAGAGTAACTCTCAACGGTGAATTTAATCTGCCACCGTGCCGATGGCACGAAGTGGAGTGCCCCACGGCTCATGTAGCACTGAGAGGTAGAGGCTGTGCTGCTGCTGCTGCTGCCAGAATTGCAAATCTTCAAGGGCCCCCACCAGCCGTTTCCCCAGGCCGTCCTGGGCTTTCCTGGGGTTTCCCGGGCTGCCTCCCTTGAATTCTGGGGTAATTCCTGCAAATCCTCTGAACGTCGTGCCGGCCCATAATTGTCCAACAGAGCCCCGACTCGCCGAAACATCACTCAAAGACGTTGTTAATAGCCTCGAGACGGCCCCAGACACCTCCAAGACGGCCCCAGAGGCGTCTAAGAGCACCCCCCGAGGGCCCCAAGAGGCAAACATCAGTGATGTTTGCTGCGTGTTTCACATGATTCCCGACGCTGCACAATGGCCCAAGAAGCCCCCAAGATCGCCCCAAGACGGCTCAAGAGGCACCCGAAACGGCCCCAAGACAGCCCGAGAAGGCCCCAAGACACTCGCAAAGGCCTCCAAGACGGCCCAAGAGGCCTCCTTAACGGCTCCCACAAGGCGCCCAGCCCAGAAAGGGTCCCCCAATGGACATGTCGAGCCCGCGGCCCCAAGAACACCCAAACGGCCCCAAGAGGCCCCTAAGAGGTCCCCAAGAGGCCGGAGGCCACCAAGAGGCCTCCAGGAGGCCTCCCAAGAGGACCCCAAGAGGCAAACATCCCAACGAACAATCTAGGGGCCTATGACCCACAACGCAAGCACGGTGGCGGAATGGGCCGAAAGCCATTATATCCGCCGCCCCCTGCTTGCAGGGGTGCACGGCGTGCTGGATGTTTCAGGTTTTGGTTTTGGTTCTTTTTCCAAAAGAACTCCCCAGTGGGCTCCGGCCCGTCCCGCCACCGTGCCCAAAAACGGCCGTTTCGCTCGGGACATCCTCAAAAAATCGCGAAGATGGCCCAAGATGGCCTCCAAGTCCGCCCGAGATGGTCCAAGACGGCCTCCAAAACGGCCCAAGAGAGTCCAAGACGGCCCAAGACGGCCCAAGAGGCCCCCCAGAGGCCTCCCAGACGGCCCAAGAGGCCTCCAAGAGGTCCTCCAGGAGAGTCCGAAGAGGCCAAAATCATTGATTTTCCCTTGGTTTTTGAAGGATTTTGGCATTTGCGCCTTTTCGGCTCTCCGACGGCTCAAGACGGCCCAAGAAGCCCCCAAGATCCCCCAAGAGGCCCCCAAGAGAGCCCCCTGATGGCCCAAGTGGCCTCCAAGATGGCCCCTAGAGGGCCCCAAGACGGCCCAAGAGGCCTCCAACACGCCCAAGATGGCCTCCAAGACGCCCAAGATGGCCTCCAAGACGGCCCTGGAGCGCCCCAAGAGGGTCCCCCGTTGGCCCAGAAAGGCCCCCAAAACGGCTCCCGACGGCGTCAGACGTGCCAGGAACCCACCAAGATGGCCGAAGTTGGCTCGAAGCTGGCCCAAAAGGGCCCAAGAGGCCCCCAAGAGGGCCTCCAGGAAGGCCAAAAGATGCCAAAATCACTGATTGTCCCAAGGTTTTTGATGGATTTGGGCATTTCCCTTTTTTCGGCCTTCCGACGGCCCGACACGGCCCAAGAGCCCCCAAAGATCGCCGAAAGATCGCCCAAGAGGCCTCCAAGACGGCGACGATGACCATCAAGACGCTCACGTGTTCCCCGAAGGCTTTCCAAACCGATTCGGGGAACACATGGTCCGATGGCTTGGCAGGTCTGGCCTCAACGTTCGGCCACATAGGCGCTTCCACAAAGGCAGGGGGCGGCGGTGATTCGCCGTAGGCGTCTTCGATCCGCCGCCCCCTGCTTGCAGGGGTGCCGGCGTGCTGGATTTTTCAGGTTTTGGTTTTGGTTCTTTTTCTAAAAGAACTCCCCAGTGGGCTTCGGCCCGTCCCGCCGGCCACCCGGAAAGGATGCCCAGGAGCTCAATTCCCCAATTTCCTGCCCCAGACGGTTCCAAGATGGCCTCCAAGATGCCTCTAAGACGGCCAGGATGGTCTCTAAGACGGCTAAGATGGCTCCAAGATGCCTCCAAGACGGCCCAAGATGCCCTCCAAGACGGCCAAGATGGCCCCAAGATGCCTCCAAGATGGCCCAAGAGGCCTCCAAGACGTTCTCCAGGAGAGCCCGAAGAGGCCAAAATCATTGGTTTTCCTTAGGTTTTTGAAGGTTTTTTGCGTTTTCTTCTTTTCGGCCTTCCGACGGCCCAAGAGGCCCCCAAGATCGCCCAAGAGGCCTCCAAGAAGGCCCTATGACGGCCCAAGGGCCCCCCAAGACGGCCCCAAGAGCGCCCCAAGACGGCCCAAGAGGCCTCCAAGACGCCCAACATGGCCTCCAAGACGGCCCTGAAGCGCCCCAAGAGGGCCCCAAGACGGCCCAGAGAGGCCCCCAAGACGGCTCCAGACGGCGTCAGACGGACCAGGAACGCCCTAAGACGGCCAAAGAGACCCCCAGGAAGCCCCCAAAGGCCCCCAAGAGGCCCAAGGAGGCCCCCAAGATGCCTCCAAGAGGCCTCGAAGAGGCCCCCAAGAAGCCCCCAACAGACCCCAAGGGTGCCCCAAGAGACTCCTAACAACCCTCATCCTCCTACTCTATTTCTTCCTCTTCCTCTTCCTGTTCATAATCATTCTCTCCCATGTGTTCCCCGAAAGCTTTCCAAACCGACTCGGGGAACTCATGGTCCGATAGCTTGGCCAAGCTCTAGTCCAACTTTCGGCCACATCGGCGTTTCCAAAAAGGCAGGGGGCGGCGGTGATTCGCCGTAGGCGTCTTCGATTAAACTCCGCAATGTTTTCTACGCAATGCGTTCCACGCAATGTTTTCTACGCAGTGCTTTGTACGCAATGTTTTCTACGCTGTGTTTTCTACGCGGCGGTGTTTTAGCTGTGTGTGTGTTTACGCTGTGTTGTTTACGCTGTGTGTGTGTGTTTTTTTTTATCGGCTTGGTATTACGATGCACTTTGTGGATGCTTGTTTTTACACGTAATGTTTGTTTCAAGTGGTGTTTGTTTGTCGTAATGTGAAATTGTGATAACGGCCGCACCGCTGTTTACCGCAGAATTCTCAGCCCCATGCTTGAAGGCGTCTGCAAAGGACCGCGAAGTACCCCGCAAGTACCTTCGGGGTACTTCGACGCGCATTACACATTGTTTCGCGCAAATTGGTGCTCCTTTTGCAGACGCCTGTATTTTCGGAGCTGAGAGCCTTCGGACAAACAGCGGGGCGACGCAACAAACCAGACACTTGCTGCAGACAAGACCGCGCCTCCAGAAAACAATTTAGAGGCGCATGCAAAAAAACGGTTTGCGTGCACTTATGATTCTTATGTGCGGACCCGTTTTCATTGTTTGGCTTGCGCCTTTCGATTATCATTATTGAAGGCGTGTTCTTATGGTAGAGTGTGATGGGAGGTGTTGACAAAGCCCAAACGCAGCGTGTTCTACCCAGTGGTTTCTACGCAGTGCCTTCTAAGCAGCATGTTCCACGTTATGTTGTGCTATGGTTTGTTGGGCAGGCGCCTGTTTGAAATTATCGCTCTTGGAGGCGTGCCCTTGTGGTAGAGTGTGATGAGAGGGTTGACATAACCCAAACGCAGTGTTTTCTACGCAGCGTTTTCTACGCAGTGTTTTGTTGTTACGCTGTTGTCTTTACGATGGATGTTTTCAGTCGGCTTGGTTTGACCATGTCATGCGGTACGTTGTGGATGATTTGTTGTTATAGTATGTTTGTTTACGTGGCGGAGTTACGTGGTGGTTTGAACTGTATTGGCTCCGCTGTGTGTTTGATGTGGTGTTGCAACTCGGCGCCGTTTACGATGTGCTGCGGTCTTGTTAGGTCCGTTGTAAATTCCCCAATCAGAGCTTGCCACTGTAGGGGTTCTAGCGGATTCAAATGGTTAGGTGAGGTTTGGCGTCGACTTCGGCGGCACGCCCGGGTGCCCAGGTGCCTGGGTGCCTGGGTGCCCAGGTGCCCCGGTGCCCAGGTGCCCGCGTGCCCGCGTGCCCGGGTGCCCGGGTGCCCGGGTGCCCAGGTGCCCGGGTGCCCGGATGCCCGGGTGCCCAGGTGCCCGGGTGCCCGGGTGCCCGGGTGCCCGGGTGCCCAGGTGCCCAGGTGCCTGGTAGCTCTATAACCCTACAGCCGTGTAGCCTTATAGCCCTGTAGCTCTGTAGCCGTATAGCCCTAAAGCCCTAATAGCCCTACAGTCCTATAGCCTTCTAGCCCTATAGCCTATAGCCCTATAGCCCTATAGCCTTATAGCCTTATAGCCCATATATAGCCCTACAGCCCTAAGGCCTGTAGCCCTACAGCCCTATAGCCCTATAGCCCTATAGCTTTATAGCCCCATAGCCCTGTAGCCCTATAGCTCCAGAGCCTTCTAGCTATATTGCCTTATAGCCCTATAGCCCGATAGCCCTATAGCCCAAACCAGATGTTGATTGGGGCTTTTCTCAGGAATCATTTGTCTGGCTTGCACATGTTGTTTTTGCTTGGTGTTTGTTACGCTGTGTTACTTCACGCTGAGTTGTTACGTTGTTTGCTTTTATAGTGTAGTCGGCCTTGTGTTACGATGTCATGCAGTACTCTGTAGGTGCTGTTTTTGTTACGTTGTGTTCGGTTGCGCGGTGTGTTTGCGTAGTGTTCTTCTACGTAGTGGTTTTCACATTGTGAGTTTTACGCTGTGTCTTTACGTTGTGTGTTGTACCTGGTGCCACGATGTTGTGTTAGGTGTTGGTATGTAAATAGTGTGGTTGTTATACGTCGTGTTTTGTACGCATTAACATTGTGTTTGTTTACGCTGTGCTCTTGAGGTTCAGTTTTCGACGTGGTGGTCTGTTTTACGGACAAGGGTCTGCAGCAAGTGCCTGAATAGTTGCGTTGCCCCGCTGTTTGCCCAAGAGCTTTCAGCTCCGAAAATAAAGACGCCTGCAAAAGGAAAACCCATGTGCGCGAAGGAATATGGGATGCTCGTGCAATCTCTACATAGCACTACGTGCCAAACACTACGTCGAAAACACTACGTAGTAAACACCACGAAATAAACACTGTGAAACACACACTTCGTAGAAAACACTTCGTAGGAAACACTAAGGTCACAACGCGGCGTGGAAAAGCACTACGTAAATTAATGCGCTCCACTCATGTATTGTCGACTTCACTATTAAGAGAACCCTAGGTTCAAACAACCGCTCTCCACTAGTGCAACTGCTACATCTGTTGAAGCGCCGGCTATGACAATGTCTGGAAGTCTTACGCGAGAACTCCACTTTGAAAAGGAACCACCGTCCATCCTTGTACCTTGTAACTGTTGCAAACTGTTGAGGAATGTGCGCGGCGCTCAGGCGAGAGCTTCATTTTGAAAAGGAGCCGCCCTACATCCTGGTAACTATTGCAAATTATTCAGATGAGCGCGCCAAGGCGAGATCCACCGTTCGAAAAGGAACCGCACAGTGCCCATGCCATTGCTGCAAGCTGTTCGGACGAACGTGCGCGGCGCTGGGGCGAGCCCCACTTTGAGAGCCACCTGTGCTCCATCCTTGCAACTGTTGCACATTCCCGTGCCGGAACCATCGCGCGCGCTTCGCGCGTGCGCTCGAACTCAACTTGCCGCTGGACCAACCGTCTAGCGCGCCAGAGGGGGCGTGTCCAGAAGATCGAACCCTTGGCTTGGATGAGCACGCCTTGGTGTCTGAAGTCGCAGTGGGGATTGGTGTTCGCGGCAGTCCTGGGCCACCCTCGGGCAGTCTTGTACCTCGGAGGAGGAGGCGGAGGAGGAGGAGGAGGAAGAGGAGGAGAAATCGGAGGAAGAGACTGAGGAGGAGGGGAAGGAGGAGGAGGAGCTTCTGGACCATCCGGGCCTCCGAGGCCGTCTTGGAGCCACACGCTCGCGACGCGTGGAAAAACTCCAGAACGGAGAGAAGAAGACCCGCTGGGATTCCCTGGGCTTTTGACCGCTTCGGCCCTCCTGGAGGTCCAGCGTGGGCGCTCGGGCGGCCTCTCGGGGCCTCGTTGCGATGCGGGGGACCTCCTGGGGCAGCCTGCATGGGGGCCTTCTGGGACGGTCGTGGAGCCCTCTTTGAGTATCGGTTTGACCGATTCCCATCCCCGGCGGCGTGGCCTGGGCCCCACTGGCCGATTTACCCCCCTAGATGGGGATAGGTCGTTCCCTTCGGGTTTCGAGGGGTGTATCCCCACTGGGGTGCTAATTTGGTGGGGGTCTCGAAGGGGATGGGGATGGGGATGGGGACCGTTTTCAAGGATACTGACTGTTGGAACTCCTGCACCGCTCCGGGAGCCTCCTCGCGGAGCTCGGGGGAGGCTCTGGGGAGGCCCCCCCGGAGGGGAGGCGCCAGTGGGGGGACCCCTTGGTGCCCCGTCTGTGCTGCGGCCTGGGGCCCCATGGGGTCGGGCTTCCAGTGTGTATATATGTATATATATTATATTATATATATATATATATATATTATATAATATATATATATATATGGAAGGTGGTGGTGCCAGGAAGCAAAAGATGGAAGATAGAGGTGGCAGGACGAGCAGGGGGAGGAAGGCGGGAAAGGGGAGAAGCGAAATGTGGAGGAGGGAGGGGGGAAGAGGAAAGGCGGAGGGAGGAGGCGGGCGTGAAAGAGAGATGGAGGAGGAGGAGGAGGAGGAGGAGGAGGAGGAGGCGGAGGAGGAGGAGGAGGAGGAGGAGGAGGAGGAGGAGGAGGCGGAGGAGGAGGAGGAGGAGGAGGAGGAGGAGAGGAGGAGGAGGAGGAGGAGGGTAGAGAGAGGACGGAGGGATGCAAAGTGAAGAGGAGAGGGATGGGGAGGGGCAGGGCGGAGGAAGGAAGGATGAAGGGGAAATCACCGAGGCGGAAAGGAGAAAAAGAGGGGACAGGAGGGCGAATGTACGAGGTAGAGGAAAGAGGCAAGAGGAGGAGGGAGCGGGAGAAAGGAGGGAACGGAGGAAGGTACACACGAAGAGTGAGTGTGGAATAGGGTTGGACGAGGAGGGAAATATGGACACGGAGGAGGAGGGCGCATGAAAGACAGAGGATGCAAAGTGAGAGAGAGAGAGAGAGCGAGAAACAAAAAAAGGTGTTGAGGGGTGGGAGGCGTAAGGATGAGAGAAGAGAAAGAAGAGGAGGAAGAGGAGGAAGAGGAGGAGGAGGAGGAGGAGGAGAATGAGGGGAAGAGGAGGGGAAAGAGAATGAGGAGGAGTGAGGGCGAGCGTTTGTATACCTTCTGGAGGAATGGAGGTGTCTTCGATTTGAGGTGATTTGAGGCGTGCAAGAAGTATCTTGTAGTCTCTACGGGGGCCGCTGAGGGGACTCGTGAGGGCCATTTGGGCGTCCATTGGAAGCCTCTCGGGGGCTTCTTGGAGGCTTCTTGGAGGCCGCCGGGATGCTCTGGGGGCCACCTTGGCGCCGAGGGCGATCGGAGGGCCGCTCGGGAGGCGCTTGGGTGACCTCTTTTGGGCCTCTTGGGGCCATCTTGAAACGCTTTCGGGCCGTCTTGGGCGCCTCTTGGGCCGCCTTGGGGCCATCCTGGATTTCTTGGCGCCCTCTTGGGCGCCTCTTCGGCGGCCTTGGGCCACTCTTGGGCCGCTCTTGGGCGCCTCTCGGAGCCGCCTGGGATGCTGGCAGGACAAAAGCCAAAATGCCAAACATACACATTTTCCTGAGGGAATGTGGCGACGTGTGCCGCGCGGGGCCCTCGAGGAGGCTTTCTTGGAGCCACCTTGGGGCGTCTTGGGGGCCTCTTCTTGGGCCGTCTTGGAGCCATCTTGGGCCGTCCTGGAACAGTCTGGAAGCTATCTGGGACGTCCGGGAATTCTGCGGTGCTTCCCGGGGCTTCGGGGAAGGCTCCGGAGCCGCCCCCGGGAGGCTCCGGGAGGGGAGGGGGCCCTTGATGTGCCCTGGGTGCCCCCGGTGGCGTTTGGCCCCTGGGCCCCAGGGTCGAGTCTCCGGCATACGAGAGATTCAGGAGCACAAGTGGTGAAGAAGTCTCATGCAAAACGCTCGGCAAAGGGGAGGAGCTCTCGAATGGGAAAGAGATGGAGGAGGAGGAGGAGGAGGAGGAGGAGGACCAGTGAAAACCCAAGAGTCATCAATGATGTTAGAACAAACCCTCTCTCCCTCCAAGCTCCCTCTTCATAGGCCCCTACAACGCTTCATTTCCACAGTGAACTGCCTCGTTGGAAGATAACCGTTTGAAGACCCTGAAGCATGCCAAAACATGTTTGTCAGGATTCCAACGCCACGGATGAACCTGCCTGTTGCGTCTTGACGATCTTGAAGCGTGCCAGAACACCGTTTCCGGGACTTGAACACCGCGAATCTAACGCAACTGTTACACACTCGCAATCCTGAATCCTTCCGAAAAAACATTTCTGGTACGCTGATCAGGGAAATCCGTGAAACTCTTGCACATGTTACAAACGAGTGTGCGCGGCGCTAGGGACAGAGCCACATTTTGAAAAGGAACCGCCCTCAAAATGTGAAACTCTTGTACGTATTTAAAGCAAAAATGCGCGGCTAAGTCGAGAGCCACATTTCGTAAACCACCCGCTCTCAATCCGCGAAATTCGTTCAATATTTGAAACGAATGCGCGCGGCGCCCACATCTTGAAAGCGACCTGCCCTCAATCCATGAAGTTCTTACAACTGTTGAAAACGAATGTGCGCGGCGCTCAGACGAAAGCCACTTTTTGAAAATGGCCCACCCTCCATATGTGAAGCTGTTTCTAAGTTTAAACCTTCAGGGTCATACATGAAAACTGTCCTCGGAGTGCGACAGGGAGAACTGATTTGTGAGGAAAAGCAACGGAGGAGGAGGAGGAGGAGGAGGGAATAAAAGAAGAAACAACGGCATAAACATGAACTGTCTGAGGTCCGCTCGGAAAAAAATCCTCCCTGGCGCGCGGAGCGCGACAGAAGCTGCGCTGGAGGCGCCGCCAAGCGGGGTCCAGTGCCGAACAAAGAAATCCGCGTGGACCTCTGGAAATGTATGTTTGTGCGGCTTCCTCTTCCTCGGGGAAGAGGAGGAGGAGGAGGAGGTGGAGGAGGAGGAGGAGGAGGAGGAGGAGGAGGAGGAGAGGAGGACGACGACGACGAGAAGGAAGGAGGGAGGAGGAGCAGGAGGCGGAGCAGCAAGGGGAGGAGCAGCAGCCGCCCCCTTCCCGCAGCCTCCGGCCCGACCGGGGCGCGAAGGCACCCGGCCGCGGGGGGCGGCGCCGCGCCCCTCCCTGGTTTCGAGCCCGGGCGAGGGCGGGACACGGGGAGGGGAAGGGGGGAGGAGGAGGAGGAGGAGAGGAGGGGGAGGAGGAGGAGGAGGAGGAGGAGGAGGAGGAGGGGGGGGAGGGGGAGGGGGAGGGGAAAGGGAGGAGGAGGAGGAGGAGGGAGGAGGAGGAGGGAGGAGGAGGGGAGGAGGGGGAGGAGGAGGAGGAGGAGGAGGGGAGGGAGGGAGGGAGGGAGGGAGGGAGGGGCGGGGAGGGGAGGGGAGGGGAGGGGAGGGGAGGGAAGGGGAGGGAAGGGGAGGGGAGGGAGGTAGGGAGGAAAGGAAAGGAATGGGAAGGGAGGGAGGGAGGGACGGAGGGATGGAGGGAGCAGGGAGGGAGGGGAAACGAAGGGGAGAGGCAGGAGTCGCGGCGACGAAGAGGGAACAGAAGATGGAGGATGAGGCGAGGTCCGATCAGGCACTCCACGAGGCTCCTCGGTGAATAGACAACCAGGAGGGATGAGCACATATAGATCGGGCCGATGGAGGAGGAGGAGGAGGAGGAGGAGGAGGAAGAAGAAGAAGAAGAAGAACGGTGAGAATAAGGGGGCGAACGAAGGAAAGAGGAGGAGGAGGGGAGAGAATAAGGAGGAGAAGGATCATGACGAGGAGGAAGATGAAAAAGAGAGGGCAATGCGGCAATCGTCGACTCCTCCCATGGGGCTGTCGCGCGGCTCCGGGAGTCCCAGCAACCCGGGGAGGGGGGGTGCAGCAATGCCGAGGCGGGAGGCAAGGTCTCGTCACGGCCCCTGGCTGCCTGCTTCGCCTTCGCCGAACTTTGGCTTCACGTCGCGCGTCACATCCACGCGGACAGGGTCAGGTCGGGCATGTCCCCCTACATGCCGATGCTGGGCGAAACTCTTAAAATACTCAAACAAGATATTCCAAACATGCTCAACAATACTAAAAAATCGTCCCCATACTGCTGTTTTACTACTTTTGAACATTCCCCCTGTATCGGCGGTGGACAAGCCTCCCTTTAGTAAACCTCCCTTTAATGAAAACGGCCTGGGACCGAAACCGACGGACCAGGACCTGCAAAAATGACGGCGGCGACGCCCTCTCGCGAACCGAAAACGGCCAATTCCTCAATCGACGTGTCAGGGTAGGAGGTCTATCAACCTCCGACTCTTCTTGGGCCGTCTTGGAGCCATCTTGGGCCGTCCTGGAACAGTCTGGAAGCTATCTGGGACGTCCGGGAATTCTGCGGTGCTTCCCGGGGCTTCGGGGAAGGCTCCGGAGCCGCCCCCGGGAGGCTCCGGGAGGGGAGGGGGCCCTTGATGTGCCCTGGGTGCCCCCGGTGGCGTTTGGCCCCTGGGCCCCAGGGTCGAGGGACAGGCCCGAGTTGAGGGCAGGGCCCGGCTCGGCCCCGCGCGGAGCGCCATGCGCTGCGGAGACATCGGGCGGCTGCCCTCCCCCTTCAACCGGCAGCCGCTCCCCACCGATCGGCGGCGCGCCCACTGGAGAAGAGCGGAGAGGCAGGGCCTGCACTCCTCCAGAGGCTCGGAGGACCTCCCGCCTTCGAAGGAGGCAGAGAGGAGGAGGAGGAGGAGGAGGAGGAGGAGGAGGAGGAGGAGGAGGAGGAGGAGGAGGAGGAGGAGGGAGAAGGAGGAGGAGGAGGAGGAGGGAGGTGGAGGAGGGTGGGAGGAGGAGGGTGGAGAAGGGTGGAGGAGGAGGAGGAGCAGGAGGAGCAGAGGGGAGGAGGAGGAGGAGGGTCGAGGAGGAGGAGGAGGAGGAGGGGAGGAGGAGGGTCGAGGAGAGAGGAGGGGAGGAGGAGGAGGAGGAGGAGGAGGAGGAGGAGGGTGGAGGAGGGTGGAGGAGGGGGTGGAGGAGGGAGGAGGTGGAGGAGGAGGAGGAGGAGGAGGAAGGAGGAGGAGGAGGGTGGGGAGGGTGGAGGAGGGTGGAGGCGGAGGAGGAGAGGAGGGAGGAGGGGGGGGGAGGAGGGGAGGAGGAGGAAGGGAGGGGAGGAGGAGGAGGAGGAGGAGGAGGAGGGGAGGAGGCGGAGGAGGAGGAGGGGCGCGGAGGAGGAGGACGACGATCGAAGAAGAGGAGGAGGAGGAGGAGGAGGAGGAGGAGGGTCGAGGAGGAGGAGGAGGGTCGAGGAGGAGGAGGAGGAGGAGGAGGAGGAGGAGGAGGAAGAGGTCTTCGGAGAAGACCTCGCGGCTTTCTCCGAATACCTTCGGTTCGGCAACACAGCGGGCACATCGCGCCAACCCACCTCTGCATCGCAACAAAACACGTCCCTGGCAAAGGCTGCAACTGCGGCGACTTCTCTGATGTTTTTAGAAGCCCCGCCGCATTCTGGGAGGGCCAGCCTTAGGTCGGGCGTGTCCCCCATACAGGCAGATTTTGGACGAGAGATAACAAATACCCAAAAAATACACAAAACATATTCAAACATACTAAAGATAGTCCGCTGACTATTTTTTGACCATTCTTGAGTACAGGCAACGCGTACAGCAAGGATGTGCGAGAAGGCTGCAAGGGCCTTGGACGCTCACTTCGAAGCTTTTCGAGCGGGGCGCGACCAGCGAAAGTGGCGAAGGATGGACCGAGGAGGTAACGATGCAAGGGCACCCTTGGGAAGGTTGCTCATCCTTACTGTGCGGGTTGCCGCCGCACCTCCACGCGGACAGGAATCGATCCGAGGTCGCCGTGGATCGCGGATTGCCCGCAGCATGCATCAAAGCGGGACAGGTCTACGACGCGCAGAGCAAAGACCTGGAAGCCGAGACCGACAAGGGCAACCCCGTGAACTGGCGCGAGCGTGGACCCCCCCACCTCCACGCGGCGACGACGGTTGCCTGCGTTCCTCCTGCAGAGGGCCGGGCCCGACTCTCAAAGGCTAGGCCCCTCGGCCTGGTGAGATCGGGCCATGCCTCGGACCCCTCCGGCGGCTGCTCGGGAACACCCGGGCACCGCCCCCGACGCCCCTCGGCGCGGCGCCCCCCGGAGAACTGCCATGGAGTAGGTCGGGCCCGTTCCCCCTGCAGGGGGATCTTGGGCGAAAGATGAGAAAAATGCCCCAAAAATATGCCAAAAATGTAGAGACATATTCCAGACATCGTCCCCCTGCTATCTTTTAACTATCTTGGATGATTCCCCCTGTAGAGGGACAGGCCCGACGTACGCCGAGGACCGACGAGCACGCCCGCAGACCTCGCGCCTCGAGGCCGAGACTCCGCCAGACTTCCTCTCCTCGAGGCGCCGCCGACCCGGCCTCCAGGGGCGGCCCCTCCTCCTCCTCCTCCTCCTCCTCCTCCTCCTCCTCCTCCTCCTGCTCCTCCTGCTCCTCCTGCTCCTGCTCCTGCTCCTGCTCCTCCTCCTCCTCCTCCTCCTCCTCCTCCTCCTCCTCCCTCTTCTCCTGCTCCTCCTCCTCCCTCTTCTCCGCTCTCGCCGACAGGGGAGTGGCCCCGGCACCACGAGAGGGGGCCGCCAGGGGCCCCTCGGCGAGGGACGGCCCGCCGGCAGGCGAGGTGGCGCGAAGCCGCCGGCGCGCAGACAGGTGGGCAGCGAGGGGAGGAGGAGGCGGAGGAGCAGGAGGAGGAGGGGGAAGGAGGGGAAGGAAGAGGGGGAGGAAGGGGAGGAGGGGAAGGAGGAGGGGGGGGAGGGGAAGGAGGAGGGCGGAGAAGGGGAAGGAGGAGGAGGGGAGGAGGAGGATGAGGGGGAGGAGGGGGGGAGGAGGATGAGAAGGGTTCACCCGTGTCGAAAGAAACAGTCCGCAGCTGCAACTGCAGGAGGAGACGGGGAAGACGGCCCCTGGAAGAAGGCAATGTGAGCATCCCGCCAAGTTTGATCCCTGACCCCGCTTGGGATGACCCCCACCTCCCCCGACATTTTTTGGTCGGCGGGGCGAGAGCGAACCTCTTCCGCTCAAAGCTAGGCGGGCTACGCGCAGCTTTAATTAGGGAGACAGGGCACAGGCAGGCGGGGCCTCAGGCGGCCGGAGTGGGCGGGGCCCGGGGTGCACCTCCCCCGACATCCGACACTGTGTTTTTCAATCACTTGCCTTTTCTTCTCCCTTCCCCCCCGCGGCCGCCCGCTCTGGCCTCTTCCCACTCTTGCATGCTGGCCAACTCGCTTTTCGATGCCCCCGTCTAGCTCTATCGTTGGTGCAGCCAACTCTGCCTCGCCGCCGACAGAAAAAAATGTTCAATCCGCGGCCCAGAGGTCCCGGCCCGTTGCCTGGGGCCAGCCTTCTGGCCCGGAACCACCTTTGATGTCCCGGGGCCGCGATGGGCGGGCCTCAGAGCCAGAAATCGAGGAAGAGCGCTCCGCCCGCCGGCTGGCCTCTCTCGCGGCGGCGCCGCCCCTGGGAGTGGCCCAGAGAGCCGCCCCGAGCGGCTCCTGGAAGACGAGAGCGTGAACATCCAGCAGGGTGGCTTCCTGACCCCACCTTCACCTTGGGACGGTTCCCCCCCCGCCGGAGATCCGATCGACAAGAAACGGGCCGTACGCAGGCCGCCAGCGCCGCAACCTGCGCTGGAAACGAAGTCTCTTTCGCGCGCGACCTTACGCGGGCAGCTTACTCGGGCAGCTCAGGTCCGTTCTTCTCCGTCGCTCATCTGGGCCAACTAACGTCAACCCCGCAGAGGAGCCCTGCATAAGGAACAAGGATGGCGAAGGAGGGGGAGGAGGCGGAGGAGGAGGAGGAGGAGGAGGAGGAGGAGGAGGACGAGGAGGAGAAGAAGGAGGAGGAAGAAGAAGAGGCGGAGGGGAAGAAGAAGGAGGCCAAGGAGGAGGAGGAGGAGGAGGAGGAGGAGGAGGAGGAAGGAGGAAGAGAAAGAGGAGAAAGAGGAGGAGGAGGAGGCGGAGGAGAAGGAGGCAGGAGGGAGGAGCAGGAGGAGCAGCAGCAGGAGGAGCAGGAGGAGGTGGAGGAGGAGGAGGAAGAAAACGAAGCCCTTCTCCCCAGCGCGCTCCGCCCGCCGGCCGGCTCCTGTCTGCCGCGGCGGAGGGGGACGCGCGGCCCCTGCGGGCGGGGCGGCCGCACCAGCGCGCAAAACCCCCTGGTCGGAGGAGGCCCCGGATCGAGGCAGCGGCGGCGCTCCCCGGCGTGCTTCTCCCCCTCGAGCTCCTCTCTCCCTTCTCTCTCCCCTCCTCCTCTCTCCTGCCTCCTCTCTCCCACCTTTCTCCTCTCCCTCCTCTCTCCTCTCTCCCGGCGCTCCTCCTCCCCCCTCTCCTCCCTGCTCCTCCCACTCCTGCGTCCCTGCCTCCCTCTCCCCCTCCTCCCCCCTCCTCCCTCCTCCCTCCCCGTAGCCATTTTGGCTCAAGGCTGCCGTCTGGGCTCAGGGACCTTTGGGTGCAGGTGCCAGGCATCTGCGAGGACCCCGCCCCGAGACGGCCCCACGCGATAGCCGCCCCCACGGCTGTCCGTCATACCCCCGAGCCTGCTTGGCATAGACGAGAACGTGCGAAGCGCTCGCTTGCGCGAGCCATCGTGCAATCAGCCGAAACACACATTTCGCACAAGATCAAAGAACGCCTCGTGAAGCAAGCACTGTGCGGTCTTCCCCACTCTCCCATGCTGGTCCCAATTCCTGCTTGGCCCCCTTGACAGAGCGCCCCGCGGCCGCGCGCGCTCAGCTCGCGCCGGAGCCGGGGCGCTCGATGAAGGAAAATGCCGCAGCGAGCGCAAGGAGTGAGAACGCAGATAGGTCAGGAGACGCGGATAGGGGACACGAAAAGGAGGGATAAAAATTGAGAGAGAAAGAAAGAGAGAGAGAGAGAGAGAATGCAGGAGGAGGCGGAGGAGCAGAGGAAGAGGAGGAGGTAGGGAGGAAGAGGGAGGGAGACAGGGATACGAGGGGACAGGGGTGGGGGGGAACGAGAACGACTGGAGAGGGAGGATGCTGCGGAGATTGAGAGCCGCCATCTCCCTCCGGCTCCTCGTCCTCCATCTCCCTCCTGCTGCTTCGAACCCTGTGATCTTATCTGCCGTAGATGGTACTGCCGACGCGGAACTGAAACAGTTCCAGCTCTATGATTTAACGCGCTGGCGCGAAGGTTCGCCGGCGGCTCAAAGGAAGCATTGACCACGCCAGCAACAGATCCGCCGACATCCGCGTGCCGGGAGTGAAAGGCATCTGAGATGATTGGCTGTCCGCCTCCCTCTTCCCCACTCCCCGACAGAACCAAGACAGCTCAGGATAGCCCCGAGGCTACCCCAGGGACCTCAAGACGGCCCAGGAGAGCGCCAAGGGAGCCTCAAAAAGAGCCTCAAGATCGCCACAATGAACAGAATACGAACGATACTTTCAAACCTTTCGGCCCAAGATGGCCCCAAGGGACCCTCAGATAAATCCAACAGGCATCCCCACAGAGGCATCCCAAGACACCCTCAGATACACCAAACAGTGTCGTAAAAGCAGAAACCGACGGCCACCATAAAATCGCCACGATCGTCGCAAAGTCTCCCTCCTTCAGAAGGACGGAGGACCATCATCAACTTCACCCCACCCCTGCGCATCAACAAAGATTTCGCCGACCCCTGCTTGATGTGGAAAAAAATCCGTCTCAGACATTTGGCTCCCCTCCTCTCCTGTCCCCCTTCCCCAAGACGTGGACGAAATCCGAAACGCACCCCCGAAGCCTCCGCTGCCTCCAGAGCGCCCCAGTGTGGCCCTAAAGGACCCAATCAGAACGCCAACAGTAGCAAAAAAAACATCGAAACGACCCAGCCCCGCTCGGCAGCAATCCCAAAAACGCTTCGAAATCCCCCCCCCCTCCGAAACGGAGAACAATGCTCCCATAGGCCCGCCGCGGAAGGCCAGCGTACGTTTCCTCGGGCACCGGCCCACAGCGACCAAAGAGGCCTCAAGAATCGTACACAAACCCTCCTCGAGGACCCCACATGCACCCCAAGATGGCCTCGGAACAACCTCAGAAGCTCCGAAGAAGGCCCAAGCGGCCTCCAGAGCGCTTCAAAAGATGCCCTGGAGATCGTCCGAAGAAATCGTATGCATCCGAGCAGCCGCGCCCGTGACAAGCTCTCGTTCCTTCTGGGGATCGGCGGCAGAGGCGGCAGCCTTTAGATACATTACATTACATTACATTACATTACATTACATTACATTACATTACATTACATTACATTACATTACATTACATTACATTACATTACATTACATTACATTACATTACATTACATTACATTACATTCCATTACACTACATTACATTACATTACATTACATTACGTTACATTACATTACATTACATTACATTACATTACATTACATTACATCACATTACATTACATTACATTACATTACATTGCATTGCATTGCCTTACATTACAATACATTACACTACAATACATTACACCATATCAAATTACATTACATACATGCATACATGCATACATGCATGCGGGCACACATACCTACATACATGCATACCAGCATGCATACATACATGCATACACACCTATATATATATATGCATTAAAAAATGTACATTCACTAATGCGCGCATGAGTGCATACATATATAAATACAGTGTATGTATATTTACATGTGTCTAACCATATATATATACATACACACATACATACATACATACATATTCCCATTCACACAATTCTATTATCCAGACCCCCCCACGAAATTGAAGTTCCGGAATTCCGGGCCCGCGGGACCCTTTGGACGCCCCTGGACCCCCTCTGGACGCGCCTGCAGGAGGCCCCCCAGGCGTTTCAGAGCTCCTGGATGCCCTTGCTGGGCCTAGGCAGCGGGCCCAAATTGGTCAGGAGGGCGGCCGAACGCCCCCCCGAGGGCCCCAAGAGGCCCCAGACACCCAGCAGACGCCCGAAGACGACCCAAAGAAGACTCCCAAAAAACTTCCGAACACACAGAAAAACTGATGTTCCAAGGTTGTTGCATGATTCGGGGAATACCTGTTCTTCGGTCTTC